>CM032229.1:52535000-53025000 GCA_019009955.1 Riptortus pedestris
TCCTTTCAGAGTTCGGCATATTCGAATAATTTATTATCCAAATAACGAATAAAATATACTTTTTTCCCCTTACGCTTGCGAACTGGTTGTTATGCTTTTTTAGATTTTTCCCTTTGGTGTAAGTATGCAACGTTAAAATCCATCCCCTAATGGATTGCAGTTTTCTCTTTTAGCTAAAGACTGATATGAAGGCTCATTGATATTCACACAGCTATCAAATGTAGTTACAAACAAAATTATAGAACACTCAATTTAGTAAATTACTAATAAGATGGTATTGAAACATCGTTCGATGATTGGTTTAAAACTAATAGTAGATATTCAGGATTGCTTTACGGCTCCTCTAAATCCACAGTCATTCTAGTCCAATTTTGCCCCCCCCCCCCTCCCCGTAAACTGTAATACGTTAATGAAAGGTTGTTGATTGGTGAGCATTTTCAAGAATGTTTTAAACATTAGCTGATTTCCCTTAAGGATAACGTTTTAAAATACCACTCTGCGCATATACAAAAATGTAAGAATATTTGCGTCCTTATTAGTAATACAGAAGTTATGTGCAATAGGAAAATCTCTTTGTTTATCATTGTTGACGTCAATAAGGCAATATCAGATAAAATTTGACCCCAGTTTTGTTCTCTACTCGATGAGATGGGAGGCACTTGTAGACATAAACTTATTGCTAGTAATATCCGAGAGTGGGAATTGTGGTATTCATGAAATTTTTAAATGAATTTTTGCTTGTTATATTAATTGTGAGTGAACTACTTGCTAGCATTAAGGCTTATCTGAGGTATAGTATGTGTATTCCTTGATTAATATTTCTTTAAAAAATAAAAATACAAACAGAGTAGGAACAAACCAACATGAACCAGGAGACAAAAATGAGCTTAGCAAAATGGACGTCTATTCTACGAAAACTGACTTTCTTAAGTATAACAAGTTTACAAGAGCTTAGACTGTGCTTGAATAAACTTGCTATACTCCTTGATATAGGAAGGAATATTACGAAGTATAGTACATATGCGGCGCTAAAGGAGATGTGAAATGAGCACCCCTAGTATTCCTCCACTGTTGGAAGTTCACTCATTAAAAGCTTTAATAATCATTGTATAGAACAAATAATTTGTTCGTTTTAAATTAAAACCTAGCCCAGTGCCGTATAATATCGAAGTTCCTGTAAGTATTCTCTTGGGCTTAACCAATCAAGATTACCATTCCGAAGTCCACCCCTGTAATGTTTATGTGGAGGCATATCCTCAATAAATAAAGTGCGGGCATGAAGCTGATCATTGTTATAGCTTTGACATGCCATTAGAATGAATTAGTGTCCAGATCCTCTAGATATCGGGCCACACCTGTTTCCGTTCCCTGTCTTCCACCCCTACTATCCCTCACATTTAATAATGAGGATCACGTCTAAGGTAGAAATAACAAACACAACCGGAGAAAAAATATATAAAATACGCAGATTTCACGAGGACTGGAATGTAATAAGCTGATAATCACATTTCACCATCTATTCTTTATTACTTCCACAGTAAGAAGTCTATGCAAATAGAAATTAAAATGTTAGTTGGAGATGCGATGTTTAGGGCTGAGGTACTTAAAGTGAAAATGGGACGAGAAGAAGTGGGGGTTAACAAAAGGCTGAATCCAAAAAAATACAAATAACTTCAATAATATTCGAGTCAGAGAAAACGTGTATAGAACAATGGTTGTAGAGGATTAAAATTCCTAAGGCTGAAAAATGTTTAGGTTTTGTATTTTTCCTTTTGCACAAGCTCTCTGGAAGGTACAGAGACCATTCACCCTACACTTGACTCAATTCACGAGCTGAGTGCCTTTTAGCAGATTACCCTTAAGGGATATCAGATATTGAGGTTTTATTCATGACGCGATTTTTGAAAAATTTCCTCAAATGTCAATCGATCCAACCCAGGAGATGACGAAAGCGAGGAAGATTTCTCACTCATTTATTCCTAAGTGTACCCTTTTATCTAAATGAAATCAAGATTATTCGTGCTCATTTTTGCATCTCGTAGGTATTCAGGCGATATCTTTCTAAACTTCCAACTTCCTAACCTTTATCTTTTACTTTTTTGGCCTGCTTCCTTTCACGTTACACATTTTCTTTAGTATATCACATAAAGGATTGGTACCTCCAGTATAAATGATACTGTTGTTATACCTATCGGTGAAGACCGCCGTCACTGGCTGATGATCGAGTACAGCTGGCAAGGTCTTTCGATGCGAAGTCACCATCTTCTACTTTTAACGGGCTTGATGATGGTGTGCTTGCCAGCTGTATTCGATCATCAGCCACTGACGGATGTCTTTGATGATAGGTGTGCGAACTGTTACATTTTCTTTACAATCAGACTATACATTTATTTCGTTATTTCTATGTTTCCCAATATATTTCACTTGCTCTCTGAAAACAGCCGGGTCATATTTATTTATTCACCATTCCATTGTTCCTCATAATTTTCCTTGCCTATTCTTTAAATTATTCCACGTAGCCAGTGATAGGAAATGCACATATAACCTATCTAGATACTGATTTTATCAGCTGTAATACCTTCAGGTTCATTCTCAGAGAATAGATGACAAGGTGAAAGATAAAGAGGTCGTGAGAAAAGCCCGAAGGGGAGATGTACACAGTAAAAATAGGCCTATTAAAATACTAGATACTCTTTGTCCTTTTTTGTTTGGCCACGTGTCACTCCCGCCCACACTGACTTGTCTAACCCTTTGTCAACGCACCTCTGATAGAGTCAACACTGCCTTCTCTTCACATCAATACAGTTTACTAAGTACCTCCCACCGACTCTAGGGCCATTCAAGAAAAGTAGAAGAAGACAGACTCCGAAGAAATCCAGTCGCCTCTGGAAGTGTCGAATTTCATGAGAAAATATTTGTGTAATCGGACAACAATACACTTTCTAAAACCATAATTACCTATTCACTTAAGATAATAGTTATGATGCTTATATACTGCGCCCTGTCCCCAAGAATCGATGAGTATTAGAGATTTCTTAGGATAAACATAAAAGAACAATTTATAAATGAGTAATATCTTAAGCAAACCTGATTGAATTCGAGTTCTTAATTACCGGTTACTAAAACTGATGTCAATGAAGAAGTTCCATGATGATTTGTAGTTATTACTTTTTATGAAATAATTTCTTAAATGTAACAAGATAACTAAAGTCCTTTGCAAATTACCCATTATCGGGTAACGATGCAATTCTCGTAGACCATCAGTGTTAACAAAGCATTGCTCAAAAATACGCTCGAATTTGGTTATGTTTATTCTGAGCTATGGAAAATGATTACTTTTTTCAGAACACATCTCCATAAACCAACGTTTTGTCTTGGAAATAAACTTGGCAACATTTTTGTAGCCTTTAATTGGGGAGAGAGATTAAAAGCGATGTACCAGAGGCGCGGGCTCCAAATCACCCGAGAAATCTGTGTGGTCATCGAGCTTCGAGTTACCTAGATAGTCTTTCCTTCTCCCTGAGCGCACTCACCTTCGTCATTTTGCTTTCCATATCATCACTATTAAAGGTACGTTTATTTAGTACATACTTCAGGACATTTGGCATATTACATGTAGTTTTAATCATATTACATTTTCGTATATACAAGAATTTAACAATTAAAATAAAAATATTTTTAAAATCAGCTCCACACGTGGTTTAGTATTAATCCCTTGATTGTAAGCTTTATTAGCATTTTTTTAGGAACGAACAGGGGAGCGGGTTTGTAGGAGAGAAATGAAATGAGAACTCGCCATACTTCATTTCCTATTGTTTTTTCGGCAAATGTACCCGTAACAAAAGTTGTTTATTTAAATATTTAAAGTAACTTTTGTTATATGAACTTTAGACATATAGCGAATTATAAACGAGATAAATACTATAGAAGGAGTGACACTTTAAAGAGGATATTTAATTAGTTACACAAAACTCAGTATCTGAGTTACCACTTACAGATCATAACCTATATTAACATTCTTTTTTTAAAAACAGAAGTTGGGATTGTAATCGAAGTCAGACACAAATAAGCATAGCATTTCATTTCCAATTCTTTTTTTCTTTCTTTTTTTTTTTTTTTTATAAAAAAATCCACATCAAAATTTGCTTACTTTGCTATTTAGAGTAGCTATTGTTTTATGCGCTTTTGTTATATAACGAAGCATAAAGCATGTCATTTACATAGAAATATTGTTATAGTCAACGATTCTTTCCCATGTATGATTTTATTGAACTTAGGTTAACTGGTACGTCACCTTGTTAAATTATCACACATTCATCAACTCTTCAAACCCATGTTAATTTTTTAACGCCTGTAACAGGTTGCAACGCATATTGCCGCCCCCCTCAAATAATAATTAATCAGAATTGTCAGTTTCCCCTTATATTTATTTAATACCTTACTTGAAAATCAATTGAAACACGAAAATAATTTGAACACTACACTTATAGTATTGTGAAGATGCTTATACTTTTAGTAATGTGCTGTTATTCTCAGAAATGTGAATTTGTTCAATTCTCATAAATAAATAATTTGAAAGAATGAACGTTGTGAGCGTGTGCGAGTGAGGCATACCCAGTTATTTCTACTATTTGTTAACGCTGCTCTGTTAATATGTTATACTTTACTGAACTATGTACCATTATGAATATAATGTTTACTCCCCCGACATACAAAGGAGTATTTTTAATAATGACTACTATGTACCTAATATGGGTGCTAACGTCGTGCTTTGGACCGCTTTCGCGATACAGAACACAATCCATGATTATGAATTATAATATCTCTGGAATATGCTGGACGGTAGAGGAACCAATTGATAAGGATCAATAAGAAGGCCAAGTCCTTTACTGTTTTTAATATTATGCAAAGTGCACTTTCGGAGTCAACGCCCCATCCTCAGTGCCTGCTGACAAACACAACCTTGAGTTAATTTAACATTCATAGCATGGCCAGAAACAAAAATAAAAAACAGTCACAAAAACAAACACAAACTAAAGAGTAAAACCAATAGAAAATCTTAAAACTAGTCAACTTATAAAACATAGAAAATCTAAGAACTAGTCAACTACTAAAAAAAAAATTAAAAAATTTGAACCAAAACAATAGAAAATCTAATAACAAGTCAACTAATAAAAATAAAAGAAGTAAACAACGATTTTTTGCATAGTATTAAAAACAGTAGAGGAATTGGCCTTCTTATTGATCCTTATGAATTATAATGTCAATAATGTTTTGAAAAAAGATACAGGAATTGTGGATAGTGAAGCCTAGCCTAACAAATACTTTTATTGTTTATATCCCGAGCAACGCCGGGTACCTTAGCTAGTCGCATTTAAAATTGTTGCCAGCTAATGTTTATAGAAAATTTAGGTCAAAGAAATTTACCTATACCATATTTAATTTCATAATTATTATATTTGGTATTATGTTTGGCATTGTTAACGAAGAATACAATTCAGAGAAATGCTTTCGTAATTAGAGAACAAACAAATGTTTTTAAATAAGATTTCAATCTTGGTTAAAATAATGCGGTTACAGTGACCACATATTTCACTGCCACAAACTATCAATATACATCCTTACGGTCTCAGTGACACAGTAACCCAATACATATATCATGTGGGGGGAGTGTAGGGAGTAATCTCAGAAGAGATGAAATTGCAGCCCGAGAAAGGATGATGCCGGGGGAGATTAAGGAGGTGAGATTGGACCACCATCTGCCACTGGTGTTGTTTTTCAAGTGGAGAAAAAAATGCAGTTTTTCTGTCTGGCCCGTTATCAGGAGAAGCCAACGCTCTGAATGAGTAATGGAGAAGCATATCATCAAATGATAACAACTGATACTGCTCTCCTTTCACTAGGACGGTGTTTTTCACTTATCACACGCAGAGCCGAAGCAAGAGAGAACTAAATATAGAAAATAGCATGCGCCTATGGCATCAGAAATGCTGTTGCTATTCCTCAACTATGCTATAAACTTCACTAATATAATAACATCAACACTCGAATATTTAAGTATTCAAATATTTATGTTTAAGCCTGACTTTCAGGGTTCGAAACAGAATAAAATGGGTAATATTCAGCTCTAAAAAATGTATAACCGTATGTTTTACGTAAAATATGTTTATTTTTTGGGTTCGATTCTCCCATGGGTAATAAGAATTTATTTAGCAACGAATTTACTAAATACAACCCTTGTCTTTCCCTCGCTGGAGGGTGGTCCTTCTAGTAAACCTGCCCCTCATAGAATAATGTGAACTTTAATAAATACATTTAACATATTTTTTTGGTTCCAACGCATAATAACTCAGATATTTAAGATTTTATATTTTATCAGTCATAGTTATAGTTTATCAGTTTCTTGTAATACTATAAATAAAATTATTTAATAGCCGAAATCGCACCAGTATGAGTGAGAGGGAGAAGAGGTCAAAAGTAAAATTATATTTCCGTTATTGTTATTTTATATTTGAACTCGTAAACCTTGGATATTTTTTCCCGTACTAAAAGGTCTTCGTTTTAAATAATTAAATGTTTAATTAATTAACAAGGGTATTATCCATCAAAAAAATGAATAGAGTACAGTGTTTACACTTGGTAAGAGCCTTCTAGTATAAGTAATTAATAAACTATTTTTGTCTCTCTTCAAGCGATAGACGTGAGAGTTTTTCGAAAGGAGGCAAGTCGCGACTAGCTGAGTCGGCAGAGTACTGGACTAGAAATTCAAGATGCAATGGGTTCGACTCCCGGAAGGTTCCAACATTTTTTTCTCTTAATTGAAATATATATATATATATATATATATATATATATATATATATATATATATATATATATATATATATATATATATATATATATATATATATATAATATATTATATATATATATATATATATAAAAGAGTCAGTCTCAGCCTCTGATTTAAATTGCGTATACTCCACGGAGTTATTCAACCCACCGTTCTATACAGTTCCCCTATGTTTCGCTTCCCCACCAAACCCCCCTTAAATCCCTGCAAACTTCCCAAAATACAATAGCAAGGAAAATAGCCAGCCATACACACATCTTTCTACCGTGCAACCAACAAAATAATACAAAAGCCTTGTTGCTCGAACCTATTCACAAAACCATAGTCAAGCGTTATTTGAAATTATTTGATTCCCTCCAACATATATTGATTGACCCCCTCTTCTAGTCCCTCCCCGCACCACAGCAACCGGTGAATTGGCAAAGGGCTGATCCCGTGAGCCACTTGTCGTTGTCATCAGACTTACCAATATTAATTGTTAGCCTACTAGAGAAATCATACCAAAGAAGCTGATCATAGTGTAAATATATTATCAAATGATTCTTTCAACGCATAGTTTAAGTAGTTATTAAGATAGGCTAGATTTTAGTTCTTATGTTAGGACCATGGATAGAAAATCAATAAAAAGAAAATAAATAGTGGGATTTCCAAATTTCCCAGTTTTTTCATGTTTGAATAACACATCTTGAACGATTTTTAAGGCTTAATGAAATTTTACATTCAATTGACTCATTCTCAAGATTATTGTTGATTATATTTCGAAGCTCATAAGAAAAATTTCAATTCCAGCGTAGTTAAACAAATGGAAAGACTGTAAGCTCCCGACATTGTAATAAAAGCTTTAGTCCACTTATATATACAAGCCCGCTGGTAGGAGCTGGCGGGAGGGCCGAAGTCTCCAACAGTCATTCTTATGTGCCTCAATAATCACAAGAATAAATTGTAAGTTGTAAATAGTTAGTTTGTAACAATTGAGTCACTACTGTTAGGGGGCGGCTTTGCCTTCCTTTTGGAACTTTATATATATATATATGTTTGTAATAACTTAAAATATAACGTTTTGACCTCAACATATAATTATTTTTTGGTAGTTGAAGGAATATGTATGGGGTCCCTGTTATACCAGTTACGTCACTGAGTTAAATTTACACCCTTCACAACAAGGATGAGCTTTCAAAATAAAAAGCTGAAAAGTGACCAAACCTTGCCGCATACTACCGAATTATAACTAATGTTAAAAGCCTAGCTAGAACGTAATTTTAATTCCAACCATCTTATGGTCACGTGATTTTGATTGAATAGACCATTAATAATATACACACAAACAAACCACATTTTATAATGCTGGATAAACACAGCATTTTATAACACATACACACACATACCATATATATATATATATATATATATATATATATATATATATATATTTATTTATTTATTTATTTATATATCGTAAGTTACAAGTGTGGAAGTGAATTATTATTCACTGAGTCATGTGTGAGCCAGATTTATTATATTAATGAAACCGTATTTGACTCAAAATGTAAAAAAATTAATATTTCCTCCTCGTATGTTGTCCTAGTGGACTACCTTAATGCAATGCTTCGTCACACTTGACAGTTATTAAATGAATGGTAAACTGGTTACGCTACCATTAGCATTGGCTCCCTGATCAATGTCCATATAAGTAGTCATAGTTTAAATATCTATTGGATATCTCAGGTTAGGCTCATGAAAAAGGGGTTAGTCTTAATAAACTTAATATGAGAGGCATGTCTTCGATTCCCATGTGAGAAATAGGAATTTATTAACTGAGAAACTCATTGATCGCCGCTGAAAAGGGTGGAAACTCGTCCCAATTAACCTCACAGCACTAAGTGCACGTTATTGACTAACTACATTAGTCATTTTATATCAAGTACATTTTTCAACCGCCTATTCTCAACAGATTAAACTACATTATTTTATTTAATTTTTACCAAATTCGAGCTATAGGAGACAGGTAATAACAACCCGGGAAATGCTCTGCTAATATGAATTGGGTTAAGAATTCTTCATTTGATCAGAAACATTGATGTTTAACCGTTTCATGGAATTCTAAATACAAATATTCGGTAATATGTGAAAAAGCAGGGATGAGAGGTTAATGGAAAATTTAAAATATCGTTGTTTTGATTAACTTATCTATATAAACCAAGTTATTTGTACATATCTTGTTAGTGGGTATTCACTAAACCCTCACTTCTATTGGTCCGATTGCCACCGTGTTACTGAACGGAAGAAATAGAGAATAACTGGTGAGATAAGATCATGAGCCTGCCATATACCAGCATTTTAGAGGTCCTTTTAGGCTACGCAACCCCTGCGTGAAGGACTTTCTATATCCGAGACTGTTACAAGGGCAAGGAAGGCTGTAAACTCGCGGCATTTGAGAAGGAGTTGTAGAGTAGCTATATATAGTAGATCCGCGGACAGATGTCGCTGAGGAGGGCCGAAGTCTCCAACAGTCAAACTATCGTGGCTCTTTGTGTACTCAACATTAGCACATAAGCTGTAAATAGTTAGCCTGTAATTAAGGAGCCACTACTGTTAGGGGGCGGCTTTGCCCTCCTTACTTTATGCTGAGGCATTATGCCTACCTGCAAGGGAGGGCAAATCTAGTGCGAGCGTGTATGTGCACAAGTGATGACAGATAGCGATTTGGATGGCATATTAATTACATTTACCTTGTTATTTTATTTTTTTTATTTATTTTTTCAAAAAACGTTACTTTAATTTTCCAGAATTTCAATAAAGTATTAACATGCCAAAATTTGATCATCAAATGATTTTATGTTCGTCATTATTTCGAATCTGATGTGGGCACCATATGACTTCCTAGTACTACTATGTGTTACTAGTCCGTTCCAATCCATCGGATCGAAAAATGTGATAGAATATAATTTATGGATCTTTTTATGATAAAAAAGATCCTACACAAATATTTCGTACCTCTATTACGTACAGAGAAATTTGAATTTTTTTATTCTCACTCTCATTCCCACTACCCCTCCTTAGTTAATTTTGATCGAAAGGGAAGGTGCCCTATTATAGGTTGCAACACTCCGAAATAAGAACACACGTCAGGAAACTAGTCAAATTGGGTTCAGGGAGGGTCAAAATGGATGACTCCGTGAAACCTGAACACCCACAATTTTCGCGATTAAAATACTTACTTTACTTCGAAAAAGGAGTTATAAAGAAATATGTATATTTCTTTAATATTTTAATTTCTGTCTCCCGTTTGTGACATAATTTCCTCAAAAATTGGTTTTATGTACTGATTCGATTTTAAACTTCCATTCGTTCTGACCACAGTAATATGTCATTGTATTTGCTGTGTTGATACTACATAAGTAGCAATCGTTCAAATAAGTAATTTAATCAGTAAGGAACTATTTGTGTTTCTCTCTTAGGGGAGAATCACTGATTTTTTTCTGTGCCTTGTCCCTCCCTTAGAAGTAATTTCTTTATTCGGATAATTCCTTCATATGGAGAATGATATATAAAAAGAAAAAAAATTGCAAAATTCAGTCGACCACAAAGTCTAGAGTTAATCCGTTTATTTTCCCAATTCCCGCCTAATGCTGTTAACTCTGTCAAAGGGGTCGCTTCAATTTTATCAGGAAAAACAAATTTTATACAACCAGACACCGATCCTTTTTTGTTAAATGAACTTGAGCTCTCCGAAATTCACAATAGATAATCCTTGGGTAACTAACTAGTTAGAAAGGCGCCAATGAAAGTATACTAAAAGCATAGAAAAGGAAATGTATTTTCATACATTATATATTCATTTCCGAATGGCTAAAATAAGTTGTTTCTGCTGCATCCATAAATATAGACAACAGCATAAATGTTACTTAATATATGTTTAAATGTACAATTTGTATTAAAACTTGCGGTACTTATTTGGTTTGGCCAACGATTTAGATTCAAAAAGGGGGAAATACCTTTTCCCAAAAATAATCAGCATAAACAAAATAATTATTTGATTCTACCTATTTCTTAAGAGTAAAGTTTACTTTGG
Organism: Riptortus pedestris; assembly: GCA_019009955.1. Classification (NCBI taxonomy): domain Eukaryota; kingdom Metazoa; phylum Arthropoda; class Insecta; order Hemiptera; family Alydidae; genus Riptortus; species Riptortus pedestris. The sequence goes on from CM032229.1 coordinate 52,545,926, forward strand.
GAAACAATACTTCTTAATTTATTGTTAGAGTGGCGTATTGCTTAGTGTGCCATATTGTAGTGTCAATGCCACAATAATATTGAGGGAACCTGACCACTTGTCCTCCCACTAATGCTGCTTTTGTAGATTTCCCTTATTCTTTGTTCATATAGTCCATCAGATTTTCATCGGATTCTCAAAGGCTACCTAGGGTCCATACAGTTCTTAACGGAAATAGCAAAAATCCGATCTGGAGGAAAGGGGATTTTGTGATGGGGTAAAATGTAAGATTGTAAATATGTCCTTTATTATCAATATTTTATGAATCAATAATTTTTTTTTAACAAACTTTGTTGTCAGGTGCATTGTGAGTGGCAGGACATTGCTCCTTTTATCTATTTCATGTGAGTTCATTCTTAACCTTGTTACTGGCAATGTCAACACACAAAAAGTTATAAAAGCCGACACAAACAGGTTGTATGTCTGATGTGATTTATGAAAGCTGTTCAAATGTCTACCGATACTGTGTAGAAGACAGCAAAGAGGAGGGCATGGAAACAAATGTTTACATGTAAACAAACCAAGGAAGGTTACAACCAGTGTTCCTAATGTAACCACAAGTGCAATGCATAATGCAAAATAGATAGTATTTCTAGTCTTGCCCTGAAGAAGAGGAAATAAATATTCTCGAAATATTGGCATAATCTAAATTTTTTTTTCACCAACATTGGCCAAAACTCCAAGAAACAACATCATAACGTATATACATCCCTTAAGAGAAATCTGCTGAAAGCATATGAGCTCCTCATACGTGGTTAATGGAGGTATTAAAAATGTATAACATATAAATCTATGGAAACTGAATTTCTTTCCCGATTAATGACTACTTGGAAAACGTCCCTCTGTTTTGATATAAGTAAAGTGTTTAGCAACTCAGGTTAGCCATGTGAGTTAAAGTAATGGTTTAACCTAAGCTCAGGTTAGCCATGCGAGTTAAAGCGTTGACCTTTATCTCACATGGTAAACCTAGAGTGGCGAGTTCAATTCTTGCCTGGGCAAAGGAAATTATTTAGTGACGAAATTCATGAAATAACGTCCTAAAATCCCACCCTGGCTAGAAAAAAAGTGGTAACCTGTAGATAACCCGTCCCGATTAGCCTAAGTTGCAAAAAGTGGACGTTAATAAATAATAATAATAACCTAAGCTAACTTGGTAAACGTAGTGTTCTGGTCACCTGGGCAGTAGGAATTAATTTATAAAAGAACTCTTTAAATAAAATCATTAGTCCTTCATAATAACAATGATAATAACATTTTTTTTCTTATTTAGTCACCATTGCAGCCTCCTCCATCTCTTTCTGACCAAGTCGATGGCTTCCCAGACTAAGGTGAGGATATGAGGACAATAATTTATGTCTTGTATATGGAGAAGAAGAAAAAGATGAACTGCGCTCTCAGTTCTTCAAGGGTCACAAATGGACTAATCATGAGTGTGCTTGTTGGAATCAGAGAAACGTTAGCCGTATGCCCAAGAAATTTAATTTTACATCGATAATAACTAATTTTCTTTTTCAGTTGAAGTTTCTATTAATCAATCACTACAAATTAAAATTAACTTTATTTTTATTTTATTATTTCCAACGAAACTTAATTATTTTTTCTTAATTCAAATTCATCATATTATCTTATCTACCTCTTTCGTCATCCTATCACATCTTCATAGCAAAAACCGACAAAAAATAAATTCTTTGAACATTGTTAAACTTTCATGGTAAATAAAGAAATTTTCACAATGGCGCCAAGAAGAGCAAGCAAAAAGTTTTTGTTAACAGTTAAATTCATATTTTCATTCAGAGTGGTTAGGAGAAATCACAAAATCTTAAGCTCGTCTTCATACCCCAAATTTCTTTATTATTTATTGAATTACTCAGAGTCCCTCTAAATTCCTTAAATTGTTAAAGCAAAAAAAAGCAAAATGGTCAAGACTTACTGGAAAATCATTGGCATAATTGTCAACAAAAACTTATATTTAATACATTATAGTGTATGTTTACTGTAGCTCATTGAAATTACATGAAGTAATTGTAACAAGACATTTTTTTTTTTAGTTCGTAAAATAGAATTTCCCAATTATAATTATATTATGTTAATATTTACTGTGTATTAAAATCTACTAAACTTTAGCCATAGCACCATAGACGTAAATAATAAAAAACAAAACCTACTAGTATAACCAGGTAAGTAGTATTTAGTATTGGAGAACTATAATTCATTTTTCATGAGACCTTATGGAGAAAATAATGTTGTTTTTCAAACCAATATATACATATATATATATATATATGCGCGTGTGTGTATAATTATTATTACGCTAATGTATTTTAAAATAATATAATCCTACTCACTTGTAAATATTAAATTTAAAAATGGCGCTGCCGATTTCGGACATGGTGGCCACGACAGGCCGTCGGCGCCGTGGCTTAGTTGGTTAAAGCGCCTGTCTAGTAAACAGGAGATCGTGAGTTCGAATCTCGCCGGTGCCTAACCTTTTTTCGTTTATTTTTTCTAGGTAATTATTCCCTTTTAATTAATTTAAATTAAGAAATATGTCTTTACTAGTTTTAAGAAGGCTTTACTTTAAATTTAGATTTTACGAAAACGTCTTTGTTTAGCATTTGAAACTAAGGAATGTTTCGCTGAATGAAACCAATAATATTTTTAAGACCTCTTTGAAATTTTATAAGTCAGAGAATTAGCATATACTCCACCCTTATTTCTCATAAAATAGTTAGAATTTTAAAAGGAATACATACCTCTCTAATTAAATTGATTTGCACTGATTATCATAATTATTTAAGAATGCCTTTGAAGTTTTAAAACACAGTGGAATGTCAATATCAAATGACGGGTACTGGTAAAGTTATTAAGACTTCGTTAAACCAATGACCATTTCAATAAAAGTAAATAAAGCGCCAAAAATTTAGTTTTAAACAAATTATTAATATCTTTGATTTATGGAGAAAATCCTGGCAACATTATCAACTCGGCGTACATGGCCATGACTACATTACCTTTCCCCACATAAAAGAGCCATTCCATGTCAAATTAACTATCAAAAAGTTCGTCACGCAGGGGCTGCGTAAACTAAGCAGATTTCCCACGTGAAGTTTTATAACAGAGAAATCTGCCCAATAGCAATTGTAGTATTAAGGGATCTCTAAACCTATTCACCAATGGACGAATAGTTACGGAAACGGCCGCCAGAGCTCTCGGCGGAAAGTCCGGAACATAGCCGACTCCTGTCAACTACACACTGAATATAAATGCAAATAGCTTGGTTAATATTCAAGATACAGAATAAATGTATAGAACAATAGTTATAGTAAATTTAATTTGCAATAAGATTGATTCTATACAATTTCGATCCGATGCATAATAACGGAGATATTTTGAATTTTCAATTTTCCGAAAATCCCCCCCCCTCCCACCGGTCCGATTTCAGCCATTAACGAACTTGATCTTCCTTTTTACATAAAACTACATTCCGAGTTTGGTAACGTTCAAACAAAAATTGTGACCGCTAGAGCGTTAACAGATATATATATATATATATATATATATATATATAATATAATATATATCATTTTTAACGGGCCTCATTTTCGTCATCTCCTGGGTAGGATCGATGGACATTTGAAGAAATTTTTCGAAACTAGGGCCATGAATACGACCTCAATAGCTGATTTCCCTTAAGAGAAATCTGCTAAAAACTACCTACTTTGAGTCTTGTTGTTCAATAGTTTTATAATTGTCAGATTATTTTTATCGGCCTGCTTAAATATGGGAAAAAATACTTTTTGAAGAATCACTATATGAGATATTATTTCTCTTCTTCTTTATTAAAACATTTAATTTAGGCAAAATTAATTGCTTATAGAATTAATTTTAAATCAACACAGCGTAATTTTTCACGGATCTAGTGAGTCCGCTCCCTAGATCATTTTAAAATCCACCTATGGCCCGAAAAGTGGTATCCATTGGTTCAGAGGACAGTAGAACGACTAATTATTTTCATGTTTACTGTGTAATTTTTTTTAAAATTAATTGATAAGATTAATTAAAGAATTACATATTTCATAAGTCTGGAGGCATTTTATTTTTAGTTCACTCTATGTGTTCCACACAAGCCCTTCACACTTCCTTAAGACCAACAGTAGTTGTTAAGTGGAGTTATTTGTTAATTATACCTCCTTGTTCTCTTGGCAGGCAAGACCAATAATTTTACTTAATGATGCTGTAGTTTTCGAACTGGTACCGAGGTGTTTATGTTAATAAGTGTGTAGGACTAAAAAAGAAATAAATTTCTCTGACCAAGTATTAACTTTCTTGGTTTAGAGTTCTTACGAACACGATCAAGATTTCTAGTTTGTTCAATGCAGCATAATTTAATAGTAAACAACATTCCACTAGAGTTAGGGCTTGGTCCAGGACTTCAGGTCCTAGTGGCCATTTAAAAGGTTTTTAGGATCGCATGTGTATTGCAAGTAAACGGCTGATCCTACTGTCATAATTTGAATCTGATTGGCGTACCAATGCTCGCTCAGGAATGGTTGATAATTGGTAACTTATTGTTTTTCCAATTATGCAAATGAATTAATACGAAATTTACATAAGAGATATTCATGAAATCTCTGTTATATCTGCTATGCGGTGTATACCTGTTATACTGTCGCAATTTACGTTCTATATCAGACCGTATAGCAATACTAATCTAGCAAAGCCTAGACTCTACTATCCCGTGCTATATGCTGCTATATTTTGGAAGATTAGGCATACATCTTTCGTCCAGGCATTTTTTTTTTGTTAAATTCATGTTTGGTTCCTGGTTTATTTCGTATATTAGCATTATATATAATTTTTAAAGGAATCCTTACTATACTAATAGAACGTAGACACAGTTGTCAACTCAAAATTCATACAGCACGCTCGGCATATAGCAGCCTAGCAAGTTCCATGAATTCCCCTTTAATAATAACCAACTTGCCATTTTCCTTTCTTTCTTTTTTCGCTAATGGATTTGGAGTTCAATTTAAAAGACATCCCAATGACAAGAAAGTACTTCAAAACACTCACATCGACTATCATCTGATCTGAAGTACGGATTTTTCCCCTCCAAAATAACCGATAATACCTAATAAATGACAAAAATCAAGCCCGTTCTAATTTTATATGTACGAGTGTGTATATAAATGTCACTCCCTTATTGGCTAAATTATCACTTACAGCATGTAAGTGATCTAATCTACTGGAGAGTAGATTAAAGTTGTGGTTTGCATACTCATACAGGCTAATGCCTATTATTAGTCAACCAATGTAATTCAACCAACGGTCTACGGAGGGATGACTATTGACTCTGGCCTAGAGTAGAATATTCACTACTTTATGATACCCTTGTTGGTGTATGGTGTGGGGCTTTATGAAATTTTCCTCGAGGTGGTTGGTCTGAATCAAATGGCTGTGGGAAACTACTGCATGCCCTGGCACCCTGTTAGTCTCTTTTTCGTTCCCATAAAAATCATTTACCTGCTAACGGGCCCAATTACCATGTGTAGCCTGTATATATAAACCATATAGGTATGTATATTCTGCCAAACCGGTTAAAACATACCCCACTACGGAGACGTCATGTTGGGTATGAAAGACATTTGGGTAGTGAGAATGCTAAGCCCTTATCTGTCAGTAGCATCCCTTGGAGCCATTGTGGCTGTTGGTGGGGGGTCCTTTGCAGCCCCTGTCTGCAAGCTCCTGGATTAATAGATTATATAGGGCATTATTCAGCTCGCATAAAAAGTTAGGGGCAGTAAAAAAGAGATAAAAAAAAAATCCTAATCTAGCTATTGAATTGAAGACCCCATCCCAGTAACTCATCGCTCTGTTGAATCCTCTCAATTCAAAGGCAAACAATACACCCCTAGCGCCTAAAACAAAATGTAATTATTTAGAAACAAAAAAGCAAGGATGGAATTTTAGTAGTTTAATATCAACTGAAATTAAATTCCTGATGTAATTGGGTCATTTACTTGACAAATAATATTGATAAGGAATGGTTTTTTTTTTTCCGGGGACACTATTTGGAGAGAGTGTGCCGACTTCTATACACGCAATATACTGAATACTATTCGTGAACAAAACATTCTTCTGCTTCTAGATCTCTAGTAAATGATAACAGAGGGTTCTGTAGAAAATGATACTGCCTAGGCAATTGCTTAACTAAGTGGAACAATTGTTCAATACACAGTAACTGTTTTAAATAAATAAAAGGTATTGTTTACACAACTTCTTGAATTAGAACAACACGGGTATTGATATATCCTAAGACCTGTATCAAGAATCACATCTCTGCTTAGATAATATAAAAACATGCTCATAATTTAATTAAGAAATCATAAAATTAAAAATAATAATGGCTATATCCATTCAATTCTATGGAAGTGTTCCATTCTATGGAAGGGGAAACAAATAAATTCCATTGGGTGACCCGAAGTCAGAACTCAAAATTTTGTAATTCATGAATTTCAATATAGCTTTAAGGTCGAAACCAGTATCCGAAAGCTAATTTCTCGATAAAAGCAGCGTTAACGTTGATATTGACGAATTTGTTTTGAAAGAACCCCCTCCCCTTCGCTCCTAATTGAAAATTCAAATTATTATACAGACTATGTTGTACCTCGAGATTCTTGGCTACAGTATTTAAAATTATTCCGCGTATGTTTAACACTCACTCGCCTTAATGGCATAAGATCATAATACAGTGTAAGCTCAAAACATCAATAAATATTCCTAAAAGTTGGCAATTCTATAGAGGTACTCACGTGGAATAGTAATAAATTCTATTTCGTAGTCATTCAGGTTTTTCTTTGATGTCGAAGTAAACCGTCTCTCCTGAGGGGCAGTAAAGTATAGAACAGCGCAGGTTAACAATAATTCATTCCCTAAATTCAATTACAAAACAATTCTCAGTTCCATTAAGGCACTTTCATAGAACACGAATAATGCATTTGGCACCCGTAGAAGTCAAAACATAAAAAGTTATAAGAGTAAATAACGTTTTGAGACCATAACCGTTAGTCCAAACACAATATGTTCTCTATATTTATTCGATAAAACGAATATTAACGAACTTATTTAAGCACGAAAATGTGCTTTCACGTCGAAGTAACCACTCCCTCCTCCTAGCTGGAAATTTGAATTCTCACACATCTTATCTTGTACGTTGGGATAGTCGACTAAGACATAAAAGTCCATAAAAATCTTCTGACAAGGAGTCGTTTTTGAGCGATTGAATTAGAAACAAGCGGATAGGCATACAAGATTTTCAATTTTGATGCCATTGTTCTTAGAATGATCTGAAACATAAAATAAAAAATTTATCCCCGCCGAATATAAAATGAAAATCAGACAAACCTAAGTTATATATACAATATTGTCAAGTATAGCCCTGATTATTAATGGTAATTTCTTAATTTCATTCTTGTAATATGTATCGTGATATATTCGGTATAAACACCTTCCCTCACCAGAATAGTTTATATTTTCATATTGGTCAATTACCTTCTTTATATATGAAATTATGACCAATTTATTCTGTCATGATTCCGTGTGGATTCTACAATAATTCACGACATTCCATATTTTTTTTGTGTCAGCAATCAGGTAGTTGACATAAAGTAACTTCAAATAGTTCCCGCTTTCACAAATGATGATTTCCAATAATATTTAATTAAGAAGGGTGCCACAATTTAATTAATCTACTTGTAAATTATAAATTTTAACCAAGGTCCTAGTCTTGCGAGCCAAAAATGCACCTCGACTAAAAATGGTTAATTTTAATTTATGATGAGAATTAGCCTAACATCTTATCATATTTGTAGGTATTTTTTTAGTATTGCATCATATTTTTAGAGAAATATCTCATCGCATTGTCTATTCCTGTACTGACAACCTAACCCGCTTATTTCAGATTATTTGACAATATATAGCAAAACGTATCGTGTAAGAAATATTACTGCTCGGAATATGTATTGACTTCCATGAATGTCACAAGTCAGTAGTACGCAACCTAACTATTGAATTGCATGGTTCTATTGAGCCTCTGGGAACTGACACAGCGTCCTGTGGAAAATGGCCTACAGTATAAATGAAGGAAACTCATAGTCAATCACTCCAGAAAAAAAGGAATACACCGATTCACGGCAAGTGCGGTGAAATGAGTTGTTGAGGCACAATGTTATGTATAGAATTTAATAGTCCAAATTACAAAAGTAAAGCAATTAAAGACATTGGTTATCTCGAAGTCAAGTAAGTTAGATTTTATTTATTTATTCTTCTTATTCTCGACCCCAACATTTTTTTTTAAAAACACTTCTTCAATTTTGAAAAAGTTCAAATAATTGATAAAGAAAGAAATAGTACTATACGAAAAATATTCACATAATAAAAAGTTGAAAAAAGCAGTAAACAAAAACAGAAATTCAATACCTCAATCATATATTATATAACATTTTAACTTAAAACAATCGATTTTAAATTATGACACGAAATCATCGAGTTCAAGGTTGACGTTAATCTATCTATAGTCAACTGACTTTACCTACTTCGGGAACCTCAGTTTCAACGACATCCCAGTGAGGACAGTCACAACAAACGTAAGAGGGAAACGAACGCTTAAGAAATGTAAGCAGCAATCTGTAATTAGATTTAATAAATATATCATATATGTAGACACTTATTAATAGAATATCTAGTACAGAATTATCATAGGGTTTTGTTAAATTATTTTTATTGTTGTTTTTTTTTTAAATTAATGTTATTATTTTTGAAAAGGGATAGTCCCTGAAGAGATGGCATGTAAGCCTCGAAACATGTAGGACTGTACGAATAAAGTTTGTGAAAAAATTGTTATTTATTGGTGACCCTTGCCATGAAAATACGAAAAATATTTATTTATTGTTTTAAATATGTCAAACGTAACATAATAAAAGGATTAAATGCTGATCAAATAATTAAAAAGTAGCTTTATGGTTATGAAATTTAGCTTTGGAGAACAATTACTGAATGCTGATTGTTTTCTTACTGGATGGGGGGGGGGGCAGTATTTCCCATATAGCCTTTTCCAGACCAAATGAGGGAGTAAGAAGTTACTGCCATTAACCTTTTCATGGATCACTTCCTTACATCGGGGAGGAAGGGGTGCTGTGGTCTAGGCTTATCAGGACAAACCATGAAAATTAAATTATAATGCCTCACCAGGAAACTAGATCCAACAAAAATTGACTTTCAATCAGCTGCTTGTTCAAGGCCATTAAAAATTATTTCCAAATAAAGCAGAATAATCAAATTAATACAAATATACACGCATCTTCTCATATTAGATAACTGCAATTTTCCAAGTTCTAATACATGTAGAAAAATACTGTTTAATCTTTTTAAGATCCTAACATTAATTTTTGTTATTGAACATTCTCTTTCATTTTTCCAGTTTTTATAATTTTTATCTTTATCGATTATATTCATGTCCTGACAAATGATACAACCGATGCCTTGTAAGATCACACCATAAATACTTCTTGCAGTTTACAATCGATTTGAGAAGCATTAAGTTTCCCTATCCTTAAAGCCCTAAACGCTTTACATATGTAAAATAGTTTTTGTTTTGCCCCATATGACCAAAAAATATTCTGAATATTTTTAAACCCATTTACATTTATTTCTTTTTCAATCAGCGAATTATATAACAAGAAGTATCCATTTGCTTCCTAGTCAAATGCCATTACCAACAATATTTATCAAAAAGCCTACACATCTCCGATTTTTCTGATTTAATTGACTAGTTGTCGTTTAAACAAAACCACCTACTATACAACATCGACCCAGGATACAATGACACATTTATATTGATGTTCTGCTCGATCCAATCCTGGCTGCCATCGCTATTCAATTGCAGACAGAGAAACTCGTTACACTCTTAAGAGCCATTAGTTTTGAAATTCCTCTCTTTATACTCCTCCCTCCCTCTGGTCCGATTTCATCAGTCAAGGAACTTAATCTTTAGTTTAAAACGTTTAAGAATTAATAATAATAACTTTTAAATATGTAACGATCAAACAAAAAGCGTACAATATAATATATAAATATAGTTGTCAACGGACCTCATTTTCGTCATCTTCCTTGGTAGGATCAGTTGATATTTGAATTTTTTAAACAAAAATCACGTCGAGTACAATCTCAGTAGGTGATTTCTCTCAAGGGAGCTGTGCTAAACTCGCAACATGTGGTCGACCTAAATATCTAATTTCCCTATAAATAAATATTGCCTTGACCCTGGATAGCACCACAACTAATGGTCTCTGTCATGAATGATAGACTAAAGGAGAGAGAGGGAGGACACCCTCAGGAGCATACATTATCAGTTGATAAGAAGCAGAGAGCGAGAGGGAGGGGTACGGAGGGAGGGAGAAGGAGGCGTGACGTCAGACATGAGTGATACCCCTCTGGTGATTAGTAGCTGGAGAGCCGGCGACTAAGTGAGTGCCTAGGGAGTACCTCACCCCACTACTCTCAGACCACTACTATATATATCGCATCTTTCCTTCCAAATCTCCAGATAGTCACATTCGCCATAGAGGTAGGACTGTATCTTATCTAGTTCATCACTATTCATCTAAGAGACTAGTTATGTCAAGGCTTCTTTATAGAAAAATAACTTTTGTGAATGTAATCGGTGTAAGAAGCCATGACAAATAAATTTACTTTATTCCGATGAAATTATTATAATTTAATTAAATGCATTATATAGTTTATTTTGATTCTACTTTTACAAAGATGGCAAAGTAATAATAGTTATATTTTGCTAGAACACTATCAAGTAACACAATTTAAAAGTAAACAATTTATATTAAAAGAACAACATAAATTAACACATTTTAACAATTAATAGTATTCATAGAGTACGACATACATACGTTTTAAGATGATAAGAAAAATCACTTCAAGCCAATAAGATTTGTCTGTTGACTCTCTTCGGCTCGCCGGTATAACAAAAATTATCCTAGAAGCACAAGTAGTTTAGAATGAAGAGGTCGTTAGTTTTAAGTGCGATTTTATTTATTTAATAGTAGAAGTAAAACGTATATTGGACATTACTGTTATGACTTATTCATAGTCCTTCATGAAATTGCTTGGCTCATTACTATCCCAGAATCATCATAAAGCATGCCAGATCAGACCACAAATAATCTGTATATTTGAGTTCTGTTTTTATTTAGGTCTTTTGTGAGCAATGTAGCCTATTTTTGTATATTTCTTACTCTTAAATAAATAAAATATTTTTGATCGTTTCTGTGGTATTTTTAAATTCGTTGTAAAACGATTGTCAACATCAAAAGAAAGTGGAGATAAACACACTTGTAAAAATCAGTTTACAAGTGAGCATTAGCGTGTCCCAAACGTCAGGATTGTTTATCCGGGGGTGGGGTTAGACTGTGTATTATATAGGCTGACATTAAAAGTCAATAAACATCCTTCCTTGTGCTCTTGTATTGTTCTCTACATCTCTGGAGGGTCGGTTCGCAACGTAATTGCAAATCTTATTCTAATCGCTTCTGATATATCCACATATTGTAGTGGTTCACTTAAATCCATTCGTGTTAATTTATTTCATTTCTATCGCAACAGTGGGTTGAGTGACGTATCTGCTACGTTACAGTTGTTCGGATAAATTAAAAATTATTTATTAACGTCCACTAATTCTATTAACTCTCTTGCACTATTTTATTATCTGAACAATACATTTTTTTAATATATTGTTCAGATAATAAAATAGTGCACGCGAGTCATATCTATTCTTTTTGTTTGTCTACATTTTTATTTAAATATTTCTTATTTCTGGGCATGTGAGTTCAACGTTAAAATTTATAGCATAAATTGATTTTTTAAAGTTAATTTATGAGGTCTATGTACTGTCTACGGTCATGCTTCAGTAATCATGTATGGCATGTCTATATTAATCCTGAAGTGACATTCCGTTAGTACTGATTTTAGCAGATTTGCCTTTAGGAAAATCAAACTATTGAGATTGTACTCATCACGTAATTTTTGAAATAATCTCTTCAAATGTCTATCGATCCTACCCAGATACGAAAATGAGATCTGTTCAAAACTATGTACATTTTCAAAACGCTGTAGCTGTCACAATTCGGTTTGATCGAAACTAAACTGAATATTTAAACGTTTTTTGTAAAACTAAAGACCAAGTTCGGAAAAATTATATAGGAAAAATCTTAGTGCTAATTTAATTTTCTCTAAATGTTGTTATATATAGCTTTTATTTATCATGAATATTAAACAAGATATTTGCACTTGATCCGAAGCTTAAATTTCAAATATTGTTTTCATTGAACATTAACTGTGCAGATGTATTCAATTATATGCGGTGTGACATCGCCATTTAAGATTTTACTTTCTAAACTACTACCACTTCGACTCATAGAGAATAGATTGTGAGTTGAGATCACCAGTGTCATTCCTGCATGCGAGAAATCGGCTTAGTTTACGAAGTCACTGTGTGAAGGACGTTTATTTAAGTGGGTAGAATGGATGCTGGCTGTAGGGCATGTCTTGAACAGTATGTGATAGTCTTGAATGGCCAATTCTTTACCCTCTTGATTACCTCTTCTGTTTTGATGTATCTTGGTTGAAGGCCATTCATAAATTAAGTGTTTCATTTCTCTAATTTACTCTGTTTTTTATCAAATAGTTGAATTACTAACATTGGTCTAATTAAACAAAAGTAATGGCAATTATAAAAGTTCACAGGGGTTGTTATTACGACTCCGGCGACCGACAGAGTTTGGTAAATGCTACAGGCCCCTTGAACTTGAACTAATCAGACTTCCTCTGCAAATAAAAATATATATACCTAATGTAGAGTGGTGAAATAAATTTAGTTTTGTTACTGGCTAAAAAAATAAAGAGTATCGAAATTCGAAATGAACATGACGGAAAAACGTAAGGGTGTGTCAGCCATATAAGCTCACTCACCAAGACCAGATGAACAATTTGGTATCTTTTGCTTAGATAATCCCATAAGGTTTTCAAAGTTTGATCGGTAAATATTATTTTCAATTGCCAGATTGCTACGCAGCCAATTAGAATTAGTATTCAATGAATGCGGTATAAAAAAGAATGATTCATTCATCAATAGGATACATGAATGAACAATATAGAACAATTATTAATAATGTTTGGAATAATTACTGAATTTGTTCAACGATTTCATTAATACAAATAATATCGAATAAATACACTTCATCACATCTGCTGTGCATCTGAGTTTTATTGGCATGTCTGGCTGAGCCACAGCATGTTTTTATTACTGAAAATTATGAATTTAGAAGGAATTTCCTTACGATACTAAAAACTACAGACTTCTGAATAAACTGGGAAATTAGTGTTCTTTCGGGACACACTTGTAATGGACACAATTGGAATTACATTAATATTTTTCAATTAACAAATCATGATAGCATCAATGAAAAATCTTCCACATTTTTCAATTTTTCCTTCAATTGTGCTTAGAAGTTTGATATTATTAGACTGATATGTAGAAGCCTTTTTTTTCTAACAGAATAATATTTGGTTTGACGTTGATCTTGTCAAATATATTATGTTTAAAGGAAACTCCATATCAATAACTTTCGCAACGTTATTTTGTCGTCTTTATAATGGGAGAATGTGCAATTGAAGACCATTCGACAATTATATAGTCATTTGACCCATGTTCTTTTACAACTCGTACAAGACTCATAGGCAACATTTGAATCTTGCATAAAACATTTTTTATAATTCATTGTTCATATTAATTTTTCCTGAATAGCAACCATCTCACGGTTTAACATGGACATCACAATAGCTGAACCATGTCAAGCGCAATTTCTTTATTGACGATATAGTATAGTCGGCTTTCCATGTAATAAAAATAGAATTCTGAAACGCTTCACAGTCCCTTCAAAGGGGTTTAGAATCCTTTTGAATAAGAATGAGGCTATAGTGAAGTTGATTTGATCCGCATATTAATTCATCGTTGATTATGCGATGGACCATTTCAATAGTTGTTCGGAATTTAAGGTCAATGAGCCCATAAAAAATAAACAGACCACTTATCAGATCACATGCCTCAGAGAAAATTTATTCTCACAATGATTCATGTAGTTCTGAATAGTCCAATAAAACTTCCTTCTTTCCTTATTAACGATTAATTAAAGTGTCCGTTAATAGAGATAGATAGTTTTACTCGATTGTACTTCATTGAAGAGGTGAATATTAGAAGCTTTTTCTTATATCTCGTTTTTATGAAGTTACCTAAAGATCATTATTTCAGTTTTTATTTACGGTGGCTTCAATGATGCCCTACTTAGCCTCTATACCTTAAAAACGATTAAACCTAAAGTTCGATGATCATATCATATCATAAGAAATGTGTGTGATTAAAACATGACTTATGAGAAAACAAGAAAAAAAAAATATATTAAGGCTTTAAAATTAAGGAAAATTACAGACGTGGAACAGGACTTATTCAACTTTCAAGAAGCTGAGTTAGTCGAATAGATTTTCTATAGCAGTGTTGGATGTTGGTCTGCATTCTACCCCTCTCGTTGACTTTCAGCATGTCGCTACTCAAGAACTACAAGAAAGACGGAACGGCATTAACGACATTCCATAAATAGGCAGGAAACGTAATGCAACAATATGACTTTTCCTTCAAGTGCAGATATTGCAATAAACAACAGAACTTCAATAATGGATATTTTGTCTGGCGTAATTTTTTTATGAATCTAGCGCTTAAAAAATCCAAAAACCTTCTTAGAATTTTGCAACTACAGGCGCTTGTTGAGTACATTTTTAATCAATATAAAACAAAACAAAGGAAACAACCGACTTAAATCCACTTCATCATAGAGTACACAAATTTCTGAATGTGTTTCAAATGTTTCTATTTCTGAATGCTTCGTGTTACTCTGTCAGTGATCGTACTGTCTAGTATTGTGGAAGAACTTTTACCTCTTTGTCTACCTTCGTGTTCAATTTCATGTCCCTTTCAAATGAAACACACATGCACAGTTTTCCTTATCGACCTTTTTTTTTACACACAATAACTCCGGTCCTGATTCATGATCATTCTTCTTACTATCTTCGGAAATATATGAGTGGCTTATGGTCAATAATTCGCTTGATTTTGTTCTGCCCCTATAATAGGAAAATCTTCTGACAATAGATATATTGGTACTCCTTACTCCCAATTGTACTTGTTGATGTTGACAAGACCAAAATACCTTTGCCAATGGGCGTTAGGCCCTATGAGATAGAGCTGAGGTTTAACAGACGCTGCCTATTAGTTGCCCTGCCCAATATTAAACACTATAATTAGACACTAACTGCTTGCATATGCGAGGACACCCCTAAGGCTAAAACTAACCTCTAGAGGTGTCAACTGTGACACATCTTACATCACCGAGGCATAGTTTGAAGTAGCATAGTTTTTTTTCATTGTCCTCCACACAGAACCAATATAGGTACATAGGTAAGTTTTTCTTTTTCGAACTTAAATAAATATACAATGAACAACATTAAAACAAACAATATTTTTAAGCGTTCACTATGTTGTGTTGAGAATTATTTTTTACTTTAAGTTTTTGAACGGGTTTATTGCCCCGCTTTTCTTTGTCTCTTTTTGAAGAGGCCTTCTAAAAATGCTATACCATTTTTTTTTAGTATTTTCAACAGAATATTTGTTTAAATGAAATTATGAATTTTATCTAACTTCTTAGACGGTGCACCGCGGTGTTACGATTACTACCTGATCTTTGTTACATTTACATATTAGTAATCTGAATCAAGCTCTGGATTTCAGATTTTCAGTACCCCAATACTTCCACGAATACCGAATACCCAAGACAAATATCTTGCTTAAAAGTTCACAAAAATTTCTATACACTTCCAGTGGCGTTGAATGTCTGGTAAATGGAAACAACCAGTGAGGTAACAACGACCACCCAGTATTGCTGGAACCGAACGCTCACAAGAATTTTACAAAAGTCCATTAAGCGTTTCAATAATTCCTTGGGCCCAATATTATAATATAACTAAATTCCTTCAATTTCAGCGTGTGTTTGTTACCTAGGTTAGAAGGGTCATTAGCGTTGTTGACTCTGCGATCGTATTTCTTAGACACGATGAGCATTATTTATGTGTTTTGTTGTCTTCAAAATATTTTATGCTTTATACACCTTTCAGTCATCTATGACAAAAGCATTGCAAACCGAAGTGTGTGTGTGCAGAATTCAATTTATTCTAAAAATCCTTACAATTCATTATTTGAGAACTTAAAATTGAAAATATTCTCATACATTCAGCATTATAATGCACGCACAATTTCGGGCTTAATCACAAATGACAAAGATAATCTAATGAAAGTACTCACAGAACAACAATTTATGACACTAATCCTAACTAATACTGCTTCTCCTCACGGCACCTCTCATTTCACTCCTCTTCTGATGAAGTATACACCCCAATTCCTCACACTCCCGGAAGAGGTCGCGTGACCATAGCTCTCTGCGCACGTGTCTGTCTTCAGCTATTATTTAGTTGTGGCAGTGAATGAACGGCGAGTACTTTGAATAATTGAAATAAATACAAGAACTATTAATATGTTTTACAACAAAATAATAATATCCGATATGATTCTTGTAAAAATATTTAATAGTTATTGTAATTTGTAAAACACTTAATGTTACTTACAGGCACATATTTTAAGTTATCTCAAAATAATTTGTTGGCACTTCTTTAGGAAATAAATGAATAATGATTTTTTTTTTTTTTTAATTTTATTTTTATTTACCTCTTTGGCAGAAATTCCTCGATAGCCTCGATGGTAGATATTGGTAGCCTATATATATTACAGGGCGATTCCGAACTATGGAAAAGGAATATATCTATAAAATGGTCATTAGAGATATTATGGAATCAAAAAAATAGTCTATGAGAGTGGGGTTTGATGTTCTAGGATTAATCTTTTCTTTTAGAATAAAGCGCACATCTCAATTAATTCCTCCAGATTACTAGATTTTAAATTACATCCGATTAAATATTTCTATAGACAGTCAGTCATTGGTCCTTCAGATATTTTTGCTCACAAATACTGACTTCCGGGTTTATTTTCACCATATTAGGTTGAAATTTCTTCAATCCTTCGATTACATTGAAGTTCATATTTTATATTTTATCAATTGACGCATTACCAACATGATTCTTTAAACACCTCAGCAAGACAATTAATGGAATATCATTATGTTATAGTTAGAATACTTACATAGAAGCTATTTCTTAACAACTGTCAGTCATGCTACTGAGGCATTGCTTTACGGGTACGTTTTGGAGTTCTTACTCATTTATTCATTATGTGAGATATACAATATCTTAATTAATTGCAGCTATTCTATATCTCTGCATCACCTAGTTACCCTCATCCCCTGATGTTTCTGCTTGAAATCAGTGACAACATATTTACGATGCTCGGCCACATGTACCCTACAACTTAATCTGCGACTATTTTGTAGGAAGTAATATTAATTAAAGCTTGGCACTTCTCTCAGCACAGTTCGCGAGTACATGTCTATTTCTAAACTGTTTCAATTATTCTAATTTATTTTTCCACTTAATGGTGTTCCAGTACAAAATTATTGTCCGCAAGCGAAAACATCGTGGTATGGAAAATGTGCTGAATTTACAAAGTTGTTTGCCAAACTAAACATACGTCTCTCGTAGGAAATAGTATGTATGCTCCGTGATAATCATGATGAAGTTATGAGAGGCCTTGCAAAGTGTGTTTGCAATTAAGATAATCTACCTTATGACCCTCTACCCCAGTTCTATTAATGTGAGCTAAATGCATTTGGCCAATTGCATAAATTGGCTTGTTGACGTATTGCATTTTACGTCAGTTTTATTATGAATGGTTCCGTGTTAGTTCTACGAGATCCTCGTAACTTGCCTCACTGAGCTAAATACGATGTACCTCCGTATATAGACTTATTTTTCTTTAATTACCTCCATCATTTCAACTTGTATCTCTGGACATATTTTCGTAGTACTGTTCAATTACGGTAACATGGTTAACACTAAATCGTACTGTCTGTTATTTGCTGAGATGGAGAATCCATGAAAAGGTTGAGATCAAATGCAAAGGACGAGTGCAGCAATAATAACAAATAAGAACATTTTTATCTCCTTATGAACAATATCTATTTTTAAAAACGCAACGTGTGTGATTAAGAAATGACACAAACCATTTCTTAAAAAGAACACATGAATATTTAATGGTACTGTAGTTTTCCAGATGGCAACAGGGAACCCACAGCTGTTTATAACGGCAAATGTCTGATAAATCCTGCTTACTATTGAAGATCTCAGCATAATCCTCTCCTCCAATTTCATATTAAGGAATTATTTTACAGTTTCTAGAATGATTCTAATAAACCAGTATCGTAAGTCTGTAATTGAAAGAAAATAACACTAATTCAGCCTGCTCATATTAGCGCATTCCCCACATTTTCGGATAAATGAGAAGACTATCAGTGAGGGTGGTCCTTACCAAAAGATTAGCACCTAAACTCAAAAACAATCATTTCAAAATTCAGTAAGCAAATCACCTATAATTGCTGAACATACTCTTAATTGAATTAGTTGGCTGAGAATGCCAACTGTCAATTATCTACTTGATAATTATTCCCCATCATTGAAATCTGTGACATATGAAATAGAATACTTCGTACCTGCAGTTAGTGCCTCCATACTCGGCGAATTTCCCCAAGTACTTCCATAATGTAGATTATGCTTCATCTAATTGGGGCCTCCCATGTAAAAAGGTTATACCTAACTCACGGACATACTAAATAAGATGCATTCAACAGAAACAGCTTTTATCCAACGACTGTCGAATATTACCGTCTGATGTGCTTATTACCAGTTTGTAAATTTACAATACCAGGATTAGTAGTAATCTACAACAGTAGACTAAATCAGAAAGGAAAATGTTTCTCAGAATAATGAATGAATAAGATTATTTCATGTGGAACGTTTTCAGTGACAGCCCTCCCAAAGATTTCTTAAATACTAAAAAACCTTTTCTTTCTTACAGATTTAATAGATGGTTAAACTGCACTTGAAACTCAATATGCCAATGAAGTTCTGGAACTTTTCGTAGGTTACGAATTTATGTTTTCCTTTTACGAAAGCGGAATATGATTATTTTACATAACAAAAGTTCATAATGGAATTTATTTAAGACAAAAGTAAGCTGCGAGCACTATTATTTTTAATTAAGGACCTTTTTAAGGCTGATGGTAATGAGTTATCAAACCAGAGTCGACTAGCTCGATCTCCAAATAAATTACATCATCGACACGAGAATCAAACCCATAGTTTTCCAAGTATATTAAGACGAAAGACATACATGACTATCCTGAATCCTCGACCAAAAAATAATAATTAGTATATTTGTATTCTATTGCACAATATTTATTAAAATTTGAAGTAATGAAAAGTATTCCAATTGTAATATTATTCTCCAATTAGCCTTGACTGTGTCAATGTTAAATACCTGCTGCATTTAAAATTGCGGCAACTGTGTGTTTAATGCAAGTATAGAAAATAAATACAACAATTTAAACTAAAGCAAAAGAAAATCTATTAATAAAGAGATGCATTAGTAATCAATAGGAAGATAGTGGTTGGTTGAATGGTGTGGAGGGGAGCGGAGAGAGGGCTGTACGGGTATCAGCTGGGAACCGGTCAGCAAGAGGATAATTCGAAGGCCATTCAACAGGTGGTCCCTCCTTCCAGGTGCCAAGAGCCCTTTATACTCAGCTGTAGGATCCTCTTCTTGTACTTATAACTCATCTGCAATTTTCAATCGTAACTGCGTTAAATTTAGTGTTTTCTTATGTCAGACATGTATTTTGAGGACTCAGGTTAGCCATGCGAGCTAAAGCATTGACCTTAATCTCAGATGGTAAACCTAGAGTGGCGAGTTTGATTCCCGCCTGGGAAAGGAATTTATTTAGTGATGGAAGTCATTAAAAAAAAATTCCTGTAGTAACCTGTAGATAAGCAGTCCCAATTAGACTTAGTTGCAAAAAGTGGACGTTAATAAATAATTTAATTTATGTCTGACATGACATACCCTACATTCGCCTATCTTAATGCTCCTGGTTTATAAATGATTTCTGTAAAAACACCTAAGCAATTTGATTTTTGTGTGTGTGTTTAAATAAAGGAAATTGGCATTACCGACAAATATTCTGTTTTTACTTTTCTGCCTCTATCATTAGTAGGAGTTTACACTGATTTCAGAGCATAAATTGAACAATATCCTCGATGTTATTAGTTTTATTGAAAAAATTTACGCAATAAATTTCCACCTGATACTTGGCTGGTATCAAAAGAGAATACGTAAAATGAATTTAGTTATTATTTCTAACTAATCCTGCTATAGTGCAATGTCTGTGTTCAGATGGGAAACCTATACTTATTTCTATCCTTTAACGTTTAAAGAAAGAATGGGATGAAGGAATGTTTTTAGTATGTGATAAAAAGATGCATGCTGGTTTTCCAGCAATTTCGATCCTGCAAAGGAGTTAAAAAATATTCTTTAATCATTTATATACTCTTTAAAGTGCAATTTATGTTCTATAAATACTAAACTTAACACATTATACTTTTAGTGTACGTAAAATTAAAGATCATGTTCTTGAATGAGAGAAATATTTTCGATTCACTACAACAAAATCGTAACTGATGACGTCATTACACTGCGTATTTCAAACAGCTTCTAATAATGTAGTTCATAATATAGCAAGTTATATTATAATATGACATGGCCAGGAAGTGGGGATTTACTAAGAGATGAAAACTAGAAAATGCAATATCTTGGTTAAAATTCAAGATACAGAAAAAAATGTATATAACAACATTTGTTATACATTTTATTTGAAATATGACTCGTTCTGTACAATTTTTCAATTTGATGTATAATAATGGAGATATTTCGAATTTTCGAAATTCCCCAATCTAAACCCAAATATATATATATAAATATATATATATATATATAATTTCATAAATATATAAAACTCTTAAGGGAAATCTACTGAAATTTTAAGCATCCCGTCCACATGACTCATTTTGAAAAATGTTATACGTATAACTAAATCTTGTTAAAAGCTGAATAGTCTACTATTGATAGCCTGTTCATTTTTTCAACCAGAATATTAATAGATTTTTGTTTTATAGCATAAAATCTGCACTTGTCATCCACGCCTTCTCATTTTCACTTAAAGAAAGTCGTACTTATATAATATTATTGTACATTTCAAGTTTTATTTTAACAAGCTTTTTATAACAGCAGAAATAGAGAAACGAATTTGAGCAGACGGCATTCAACACGCCATTCCAGCTGGTTCGAAATCTACTTAGTTTATGCTGGGCGTTTTTTCATAGAGTAATTGAGTAGACACGTGGCAATGGAACATGTACTCAAATAAATAACTTCTTATGAAATTATAATACGGAGAAATAAAACGGCTATGAAACAAAGTTTATTTATCTTATTTTAGCAAATTTTTCTTGAGGGGAAGTTCTCATTGCTCCATTTTATAAAATTGTTTTTTTTTTTGTTTAAATACATATTTACAGGGGCTCTCACATGGTAAACCTAGAGTGGCGAGTTCGATTCCCACCTGGGCAGAGGAATTTATTTGGTGACGAAATTCATTAAATAGGGCCCTTAGTCCCACTCTGGCTAGAAAAGGGAGGTAATCTGCAGATAACCTGTCCACCTGTCTGCAGATAGCCTTAGTTGCAAAACGTTCGTCACGCAGGGGCTGCGTAAACTAAGCAGATTTCCCACGTGAAGCTTTACAATAGAGAAATCCGCCTAATAACAGCTGTAGTAGGAAGGGATCTCTAAACCTATTCACGAGGGACGAATAGTTCTGGAAACGGCCACCAGAGCTCTCGGCGGAGAGTCCGGAACATGGCGGGGTTCCGGCGACCACACACACAATACAAATGCAAATATCTCGGTTAATATTCAAGATACAGAATAAATGTATAGAACAATATTTATAGTACATTTAATTTACAATAAGATTGATTCTATACAATTTTTCGATCCGACGCATAATAACGGAGATATTTTGAATTTTCAAAAATCCCCCCTCTAAACCCCCCTCCCACTGGTCCGATTTCAGCCATTAACGAACTTGATCTTTCTTTTTACGTAAAACGCTTAAATATGAAGTGTGGTAACGATCAAACAAAAATTGCGACCGCTAGAGCGTTAACAGACAAATATATATATATATATATATATATATATATATATATATATATATATATATATATAATTTTGAACGGACCTCATTTTCGTCACCTCCTGGGTAGGATCGATGGACATTTGAGGAAATTTTTCAAAACTCGCGTCATGAGTACGACCTCAATAGCTGATTTCCCTTAAGGGAAATCTGCTAAAAGTGGACGTTAATAAATAATTTAATTTATACATTTACAGTATATACTATTTAATGGGTTATTACCATATAATCAGATATAATAATAAAAAAATAAATAAAATAAAAATAGAATGAAATAAAAAAAGGTAAAATAAAAAAAAAAAGTAAAATATAATAATGAAATAATTGATAACTACAAAAAAAAAAAAAAATGAAAATAAAAAAAACAAATTAAATAAAGTTAAATTCAACCAATGTTACGGGTTTTCGTTACTTATTTGATACCCCTTGAAGTACGTTTTATTAAGATTTGGAGATAGAAAAAGACGTCCAATTCTTCACAAATTTAAAAAAAAAAAATTGTGAAGAATTGGACGTCTTTTTCTATCTCCAAGTAAATATTTTTCACTTCCAACAAACACTGCCGTGGAATTTTATTAAGGTTAACTACCCCGAATAGGCTATTTCTCATAAAACATCCTTCCTCATATTTACTTTGATAAAAAAACTATTAATCTAAACAGTAGCAGCCTCCACTCTAGCTTGGCCACTAAATATAGAACTGCCAGTATAACATTGTGAAGTACCTGCTATAAATAATACTTAGAGTGTGTTATACTGCCTAGAGAGGGGTATATAGATAACGGTGGATTACATTCAAACACCTTCTTAAACTCTAACCTAGACTTATATTCTCCTTAGAGAGTAGAGGCTCAAGTTAGCCATGAGTAATAAGGAGTTAGTCTTAATCTCACTTGGTAAACCTAGAGTCGTGAGTTCGATACCCACCCAGACAATAGGAGTATGTTTAGTGACGAATAAGTCAGTGTCACAAAGCGTCTTTTTTAAAAGCGTAAATAAGACGAATTGTTTTCATCTGACAAGGACAGGTGGATCGCAGAAGGGGTAAAATAAACAATTTAAAATATCTCCGTATTATTAGTTTGATCGAATAAATCTTATATATAATACATAATAATAATATATTCCTTATATAATAATATATGCCTTTGTTCTTATCTATACATGACCACTAAGCACTCTGTCATAAGTTGTAAATAAGTTGACATTTATGTTTATTTTAAATTGATAGTGACAAAGAGCTGGTCACGCTGAGTGTCATTAATATTTTATTATTCTCATTGAAGTAAAATTATGATATTTTCTTTTATATTCTATGGTATTTGTGCTACACTTATCACGAATGTTGAAAAAACAATGTATATTATGGGTTTACCTGAAGATGCTAATATAGGTAGAACCGCCATGGTGCAATAAAATATATTGATAACTTTGGGTGGATAGCTGTGGACATTTTTATTTCCTATTAGGATAAATATATATATTTCTATCCCGCTGATAGTCTTCTTATTACAGGAAAAATGTAGAATAGATGGTGTCAGATTTACGGCAACTCCTGCACGTTCCAAATCTGCTTAGTTTACCCAGATTAAAGGCCCTTAGAGAACTGTAGTACCCAGTTAGCACGGGTGTAAAGAGTTTAGAAATTTGAAAATAAAAAAAAAAAAAAACAATGAGAGAAAAGTTATAGATGCTTGTCCAAATTGATGACGGAGTAAACAGTTCTTATTAATATAATAATAGGTAATATCAAAAACGTTCGTTTCTTTTATTATTGATTACTCTATTATTATAGGCAGCAAATTCTAATTGAAGTTAACCTCAAAAACCTATATCTGTGTTATCTTTTTATTAATTTTTTTTTTAGTTAGCCGATTAAATTGTTTGATTATGCCATATCAATATATACATGTTTGAGTAGAAAAACGCTACCAATTACAAAGTTATTTTGATAATCGAGCACCTGTGGCTGAATCACCCAATATCAATGGTAATCAACTGGAAGCTGTTTTTTTATCGCAATACTTAACTAAAAACCATCGCGATAACTCATTATCAATAATGGACAAATATATTGGATGACAGTTGTTATCAAGGTTTTTTATCTATTAGTCGTTCAACTTGCTTAACACGTTCGATTAGTTAACACAGTAATAGGGCCGATAAAAGTAATACCGATGATAAAAGTACTTACACAAATAAAGACTTTTATTATGTAGAAAAAAAAATTAACATTTATGAGTTTTTTTGATGATTTTGTTTTTATTCATCTTTCTGAAATGAGGGAGTATATTTATATAATTGTCTTCGCTTTTACGTCCCATCTTTCGATATTACGTACTGTCGAGTTGTTTAATAATTATTTCGCACAAAATAATATTAGTATTTGAACTCCTGAACTAATTATATTTATATTTGTAAACTCTATTCCCGGCATTTTCCTTGATTAGAAAAGAGGATATTTAAATATATTTCTGCCAGTATGCACTGGGTTAGAGGAATAAAATAAGATTAGAAAATCTGTAATAAATAAATAATAATAATAAATAAAAACCTTCATCTTCACGCACTAATGTATATTTGAAGGCAAAGAACTTTCTATTGGATTCAGTGCATGGAACCCTAATATTAGATCCGGGCAAGCCTGTACACTTGAGTAGAGTCCAGACTAAAATATGTTTCCTGAAGAGCAGTAGAACATCTTTTTTTTTCTTACTTTTTCCCAGCTCTCCCCAGGCTGTACATTAGACTACGAGGTATCAGTTGCACAGACAAATTTACAATTGTAATCGGGGTACAACACCTCCAAGGCCTAGTTTATTATTGACGATTGAATTTATGATTGGTCATACTGTCACATTATTACTGCTGTTGTTACACCAAATGTACAAGGTTTGAGCAATTAACAATTTAACATCAAGCCAGGTTAAAACTATCAATTTGAATCATACACTAAAATATAAGAAATTTATGAAGTTCGGACGTATGTTTTCGAGGTTGAGACATATTAACTGATTTTTAGAATCACAACGCTTAATCTAGCTATTCATTGAAAATACTCGTTCTGAAAGATCCCGCTCAATATTATTTACAGAGCAACTCAAAAGTAATAATATTGATCAAATATATAATTATTACTATTTTAAAATTTAAATGCTGGTTGGAATATTTAAAGGGTACTCAGGAAGATATTTCGAATGATAAACCATATTAAACTCCGGCGCTTTAATAATATTGAAAAAAAGGATTCCATACTCCGTACATTTAGGCTCCAAAATTGATGGTTAATCAAGTTTTCTATATGCCAAGCTAAGAATGACAGTCAAGCTAACGGTTAGGTAATTTCTCAGGAATGCACAATGAGAACTTCACTCTTACTTCTCTTTTTTCCGGTAGTAAGGCTAATAACAGAAATTTCAACTGGATACGTTTAAAAACATAAAAAAGTTCACGAGAACAATTCGTTTAATATTTGAGATACAACAAAATGTATAGAACAACAGCATTTAAAACATCAGCAGTTTAAGAAGGCTGGTCTACAACATTTTTCGATCTAACCGATCCCACCTCTAACCCCCGCCCCCCTCCCCCCGATTTCAGCCATTAATGAAAACGATTTTTAATGTTGAGTGATGATATAAACATATATATATATATATATATATATATATATATATATATACACATGTACATATTATAGTACAATAAGTGAATATATCATGAAACGTCTTATTCCAAACTTAAATACCAAATATTGTTTTCAACGGATGTTTACTAGGTGAGGTACATGCAAATACGTTGTAAGATGTCACCAATTTATATTTTATTAATTGAGTCGAAATTAATTATTTCATCTATACCAAACTCGACATTTAACTGTTTCAGACAACAATAAGGACACTATTAGTGGCTTAATTGCTGAATCCTGATCAGATATAGGAGTGGGGAGAATTTGAAATTTCAAAATGTCTTCGTTATTATGAGTCGCATTGAAAACCCAGAACCAATCTTGTTAAACTGTTGATGCTCCACACTTTTCTCATAACTCAAATAGAAACTGAGTTAGTTATTCGTACTTCTTTTTTTCAGCCGTCAGTAAACCTCCACTTCTACCATTGGATATTTTAAGAAAAACAGAATGTACGGTGACAGTTGTTTGTCACCCGATCACATGGGAAATCTCCTTAGTTTACGGAGCACCTGCTATTAATTATTATTATTGACGTGCTTATTTTAAACCAAGAGAGTTATTTAAAAACACCCAGGTATAGAATAAGCAGAGTGTCAAGGCCTGAGACATGCTTCCCCCAGTTATGCATCTCCAGGTTGCCTGACCTAAAGAAATAGCGTTCTCTAGTATGCCTTGTCCTTTCATCGGATCTCACGTCTGAGCAAGTTTATTCTTATTATTTTCTTATGACTGTTTTTTAACATATGCATTAAGCTAAAACTAAACAGAGCTCTAATTAGTATTCAAGAGTGAAAATAAATGATATTTGTCATTTAGCTATTTCTCAATAGCAAACGCTACATGAGCCCTCTTACACCAAATAATAAATAGTTTGTTGTATAAATTATGTTTGAAAGATAACGTTAGTAAAAGTTATATTTGAAAAAATATATCAAGATAATTGTAGAGCCAAAGGCCCATAGATGCTATCAAAGGCTTTAAAAGATATGGGGGACCAGCTGCAAGGCCGTGTATTTTTTTGTATGACGTGCTCGGGTCACGAGGAACGCCTTCTCTATTGTATTCCCATTATTACCAATTATATAACATTAAATATCTTTATAATACTTTGAATCATTGTTTTACTCAGAAGAAAACAAAAATAGTTCCTGCCAATTAGTAAAGTGATAGCAAACTCCATTGAGATAGAGCTTGTCACTTCGATTCTGAGTTCATAATTATCATTGAATGGGTTTATCAGTATAGTACAGCTCTGATAATGGTCCGGATGTTGACAACGTCAGGATAATTAGTTTTCTTTATAGGAGCTCTTAATTTTATCAAATTATACATAATTATCAATTCAATATGCAATGTTTGTGGAGTGAAACGCAACACTGAATTTGTGTTTCGTATTTGAGGTCGTTAATCCTCAAATTTAGCATGTTCAGAGTATGGAAACGTGTATCATCCAAATTATGTTATATCCAGAAACATAGCGAACTCTGATGCCTGGTTTTCATGAGAAGGAACAATGAACAAAGCTTTCATTACATTGCACACTAGATTTCAAAAATGTATTTTACAATTAAACTTTAACACATCAATTTTTCACAGAAAAATACAATTTTATTGATCAAACGTGACAAATAAACTTGTTTAATTTATAGTTTTTTCGTGAAAAAAACTGTCTTACTTTTCACAAGGGCTGCAACCACCCGTAGACTTATTTCTATAAGCTCGTCTAAACCGCTTCTTATCCTAAATCTATACAGCAGCCCCCAAAGGTTTTGTTGTGAAGTTAGAGTGTACCCCAAACTTTCCTATCAAGATCGACCCAATACAGTTTAGTACCAAACTTGACACTTATTCCTTATTTTAAAACTAATGGTCAAGTTTATTAATGACCTAAATCTGACCAGGGCGTAAAGAGAAGAGGTAAAATGTATATTTAAAATATACATGTTAAGCGTCGGATCGAAAAAAAATTTTTATTGTATATTTTTGATTAATTAGTTTCATGCAGTCGAATTATACACGTCGCTCATTATTTTCCTGTGTTTTCAGCTTTCTGTGTTTACAGACTATACTAAAGGAATTCTAACTTTATTTTATTATGATACTAGCATGTGATGTTCAAAGTTGATGAGTTTTTAATAGAGAGCGAGATGAAGTTCTCTGTGTGTCATACCAATATAATGGAAATCGGATTAAAGCAGCGCCTAAGGGAAAATGAGAAATATTACTGACTGCTACAATTTACACCCAGGTTCTTCAAAGTTCTATGCAGATTCTCATGCCGAGTGTTCAGGTTTCAGTCGTCTTTCATTCGTTTAGATTGCCACTACTTCCTGAGAAACTTTTCTGATAGCTGACATCCGTAGTTCAGTTGGTATCAACATACGCTTACAAAATACATAGCTATTTTTAGTCTGTAATGTCATCTCAATACAGTAGGGAACGCGCCCAGCAGACCACTTGACCGCCCTCCAATGGCGTATATACCAAGTTTGTTTTAACTATTTAAGATTCCATATAGTCATATGGGACCTAAAGTTTTCAAACGAACACATCTACTAGGTAATCTACTTTACAAGTTTTTGGACCTATCAGGTATGACTACATAGAATCTAATGTAGAGAAACGAAAGACCAGAGATTTACAGACTATTCATCTATTTAATGAAATGGATTTAGCAATGAGATAGTTCTATTGAACTATGGGTTTAGAAGAGGGGGGGGGGAGAGAATCATAAAAGAAAGCGTTGGAAAAGCGAGCGCAATGGCATTACTGTAGAACGGAAAGCATTCCATGTGAACTATGAGTAGAATGGGAGGAGATTCATCCTTGACTGGCATATTAGGTGGAAGCAGGTAGCAGAGGCCCTAGTTAGGGCCAATATTTACATAAGGATTGGCAGGCCTTAACCGTAGACGGTGGTCACAACCTCCACATGGAGATGTCATAAGGCTATCCTCTCCTACATTCCATGTGAGCTATGGGTCTAGTAGAATGGGAGGATATTCACCCTTGACTGGCATATTAGGTGGAAGCAGGTAGCAGAGGCCCTAGTTAGGGCCAATATTTACATAAGGATTGGCAGGCCTTAACCGTAGACGGTGGTCACAACCTCCACATGGAGATGTCATAAGGCTATCCTCTCCTACATTCCATGTGAACTATGGGTCTAGTAGAATAGGAGGAGATTCATCCTTGACTGGCATATTAGGTGGAAGCAGGTAGCAGAGGCCCTAGTTAGGGCCAATATTTACATAAGGATTGACAGGCCTTAACCGTAGACGGTGGTATATATATATATATATATATATATATATATATATATATATATATATATATA
The DNA here is from genome assembly GCA_019009955.1 of Riptortus pedestris. Lineage (NCBI taxonomy): Eukaryota > Metazoa > Arthropoda > Insecta > Hemiptera > Alydidae > Riptortus > Riptortus pedestris. The sequence goes on from CM032229.1 coordinate 52,575,423, forward strand.
TATATAATTTTGAACGGACCTCATTTTCGTCATCTCCTGGGTAGGATCGATGGACATTTGAAGAAATTTTTGGAAACTCGCGTCATGAGTACGACCTCAATAGTTGATTTCCCTTAAGGGAAATCTGCTAAAACTACAGCGGAAGCCAACAATTTCGTTACACAGTAACAATTGAACCAAACTTGACGAAACTCGGTATGTGAATTAGCATTAATTCTTCAATGATTATAAGCTATATTACAATTTAAAGGCCCAAACGGGAGTGGGGGTTATAAGGGAGGCCTGAAATGGAAAATTGTGATATTTCGTTTCCTATTAGATTCTCGGTAAACATGCACATAACCAAAGTTGCTTATTTTGTTATTTAGAGTAACTTGTATAGTTAAAATGAAGTAAACACAGGATATACGCTAAAACTATAGCGGGAGTCATTAATTTTATTAGTACTTATTTAAGTGTTTTTAATGAATGCATACTATGACAAAAGATGTTATCTTTTAGTCTTATATGATATTTCTAAGAATGATTCGGATTTATGAGGTTATAAATCACCTCCTCCTCATCTATTTATTTTCCCTATAAAATAACTTTGTTATTTATTTCCAATAGAAATGTAAACTATAAGACCATTTCCGGTATTTAAGATATGAATGTTTAAAGTATTACTTAGGTTGCAGGGAGGGCTCTCTTCCCTCATCTAGCTTTTTGCATATAAATGAAATTATATATAGAGTACCACTATCATTTAGTTCCATCAGGTAGATAAATTATTAAAATAATATTCTGAATCAATAATCTAAGGAAAACAATGATGATAATGCTCATGCGAGAGCGGAAATTCACGGGAGGCAAAACAGTTAATTGAGTTTACTTATTTCCTGTGAAATGCTGGCATTACGGAAAGTGAGTTCCACTGAGATTTACTATTACGAATAATCTTATATATAAAACTATGCTTAAACTATATTACAATTTTATAATGAGGTGCTCGGATTGGTTTTTGACAAGAAATATGTTCATTATAGATGGTATTTAACTGTAAAAAATGCTATCCATGATTAGGGTTTGAATTATTCAAAAAGTCGAGAGGGGTAGATTAGGAACACATTTTCATTTATTCTTCAAAACTAAAATTTTTGTTCTATTATTCCCCAAAAGTTACACTTTAGGATTGGTTATTTTCGAAAAACAATACGTCGTGGAGGAAAGTGTAATTGTACAGATTGTAGTCTTGCTATAAAAATAGTCAGTCAACAATGATTTCCCGGGCATCGCCGGGTACCTTAGCTAGTTTTTCTATGTGACAGTTAATAACGGAGATATTTGTCATTTTCGAACCCCCCTCCCCCTAGTATGAGTTCACCCATTAACGGCTGTTAACTTAAGTGTTGTATAAAACTTTAGAATATCGAGTATGGTATAAATCAAGTAAATATTTTCGAGTTTAGAACGTAAAATCTTAATGAATAACGTCTTCGCAAAGTATTTGCATGTACCTTTCACGGTAAAAATTCAATGAAATCAATATTTGGTATTTAAGCTTCGAATAAAGTGGTTCATGATATAAGAGCTTATTGTTAACATGACATTAGTATGAGTGGGGTTTTACGGAAGGCAGAAAACTAAAAAATGAAAATATTTCTGTTAATGTTCAAGATAGATAAAAGCTTTAAATAAAACCATTTTATAGAAAATGAAATTTGCAATAAGATTAGTTCAGTGAAAGTGTAGTTTAGTCCCCCCCCCCCTTGGTGGCGCACTTTTCAAAATGACGACGGCGGCCATTTTGTTTTTCTAACTTTATCTTTTTTAACACTTTAGACGTTAGTGACCGCATTCAAAAATTTCCAAAATATGCCATCGGTGGTTTTAACCGAGGGTGGGGATTTTAATTTTAACTTTTTTTAACTCACCTAATTTGTTGTACCTTAGACGGCGACGGAGCAAGATGGCGTACAGGGGGGAATAAACTACACTTTAGCCGATTAGTTCTATACAATTTTTCAAAACGACGCATGATAACAGAGATATTTTGAATTCCCCTCCTACTCTTCCTATTTGAGCCATGAACAAACTTTATATTTAGTTTTGTATAAAACGAGTGAATATCAAATTTGGAAAGATGAAAGAAATCTTGAGACTGCTAGAGCATTAACAGGCGATATACCTACATTTAGATTGATAAATGTCCCAGCACAGACACCAGACACACACACATGCTAATAATTTTAAACAGACCTTATTTTCATCATCTAGATATGATTGAGGGACATTTGGATACATTTTTCGAAATTCACATCTAGAGTAAAACCTCAATAGCTTATTTCCCTCTAGGGAGATCTGCTAAAAGTTTGGTAAGTTTTTCAAGATATATCTCTTAGTCTTTCCCTGCCTAGAAAAGGGTGTCAACGCTAAGGGTTATCTACATATATCTCAATTAACTTCAGGAGTGTAAAGTGAACTTAACAGTAATAGGTACTAATACATATTAACAAAAGATGGTGACCTAAAAAAAAATTATTTTCAATATTTTCCAGATGGGCCATGTGATAGTTACTTCAATAAGTCTTCTGTGGGTACTACTGACTGTTGTATCTACGCTTGCTGTCTTCTCAGCCCTTTTTACACCAAAATGGTTAATTGGGCCACAGAGAATATCCTACGGTAAGGCTACTTCCTTGTTCATTTTATCACTTACAAGTACCTAAAATATCATTGGCAACAGACTAATTTATTTTTCACACACACATGCAACTGCACGTATGTACAGCCAATAAATAGGGGGGTAATTCTGAGCTATTATCCGGTTAACTTCAATTCCCTCCATACTGTAATATTACATTAGTGTAGTGCTGAATATTAATATTCAGTCCTAATTATGTGTCGGAAAACGAAAATATATTAATAAACTTAATTTAGTAGTCGTCTGGCTCACTATCGGTATCTGGCTCATGAACGACGCGAGATAAATTTTGTAACACTAAAATTTCCAAAATACGCCATCGGTGGTTAAAACCGAGGGTGGGGGTTTTCTTGTTCTAACTTTAGTATAAAACAAGAGTACATCACATTTTTAGGGCGATTGGTCAGATCTACAATGGCGAGGACGAGCAACCTCGCGTCGTTCATGAGCCAGATACCGATAGTGAGACAGACGACTACTAAAGTAAGTTTATTAATATATTTTCGTTTTCCGACACATAATTAGGACTGAATATTAATATTCAGCACTATACTAATGTAATATTACAGTATGGAGGGAATTGAAGTTAACCGGATAATAGCTCAGAATTACCAATAGGGGTAACATAAAAATTGGTAAATCCCTGACAGATATAGAAATGCATAGTTGGCAAAAAATCCAGGATTACGTATAAATGTCAAAGTAAAATATAGAAAACTATGGGATACTTGAAAGAAGCCGAACATACATAACGAACTTTTCTCTCTATGGTCTTAAGGGTAGAGGAAGTAATATAATAAATAATTTCATCAAACACAATATATTAAATCAATATATGTCTTAATTTATTTTAAAAATAATGCAAGAAATACTTTGTTACTTGAATTAATTGTTTTATTTTTGCAGAAAATGGAAGTGCAGTGTCAGTAGGCCCTCCATCGGTTGGGGTTTTCAATCGGTGTACCCGGCTGGATGGACAAAGGAATTGCGGAATTTTTGCTATGGATGGCCTGTCCACAGACTCCAATGTATTTCCCACACTGTGGAAAATCTCCCTCGTTTTCTTTGTTCTCGGGATAGTAGTTATGGCTTTCACTGCAATGGCTGCACTACTTAGCTGCTGCATACAGAGTGTCAATAAGAAGAGTATATTTACCATAACTGGAAGCATCCAAGCCATGGCAGGTAACTATAAATTAAATAAATTTCCAGTGAAATTATGAATCCACAATTTGAATTTAGCAAACAAAAAGAAATGTAGTCTGGTTCATACTAAATGTTTAGAAATTTTTTATTTGTAAAACTTTTTTAGCACTGAATCAAATCCCCTTTGGATCTATTTAAATAAAGATGGAAAGTGAAACCAATAAAAGTACTAGACTTATATTGTCAGGAAAAAAAAATTAAGTTGTTATTACCTCTCCTATATCAACTGATTATCGAAACATGTGTTGGATTCATGAAATTACCTATGCATTTTTAGAATATGCAGTTTGGTTTAGGGAATATGTATTCATGAATCAAAATATATGCCACTAGTAGTAGTACATTGATTTGTGCATTTTAAGGGTTACATTAATTATTTCATCAGAAGAGATTCTTGTCAGTAGGTCTAGTTCAAACTATTTCATAACCACTTTGACTACTTCAATAATTATTATTATTATTTATTAATTTTCAATAAGATTTGTTCTATACAATTTTTAGATCCGAGATACAGTAACAAGATTTTTCTCCGATGAACGAATTTTTGGAACTCCACCCCTCTAAACTCCCACTCGTCCGATTTTAGCCATTAGCGAACTTGATCTTTCTTTTTACATAAAACATTTAAATATCGAGTTTGATAACGATCAAACAAAAATTGCTACCACTAGAGCGGTAACAGACATATATATATATATATATATATATATATATATATATATATATATATATATATATATATAATTTTGAACAAACCTCATTTTCGTCATCTCCTGGGTAGGATCATGGACATTAGAAGAAATTTTTCGAAAATCACGTCATGAGTATGACCTCAATAGCTGATTTCCCTTAAGGGCATTTCAAGCCACAACGATGAGTAACACAGTTAACAAATTGCTTTCAAACTCATCTCATACTGGATAATATCTGAACAGAATTTTATCACATTAAAAAATTTGTTGTTATGAAAACAATGGGATGATTTGTATAAAGGCTAATTATATTTACGTATGACACTCTTTCTATATGTTCCCTATCAATGACGGATAACATGGCTAGTATTTTATAAAGACCATTTTTGAATTTATTTAAAAAAAATCAAGTGATTTAAACTAGTTAATTAATTAATTAAACTACCCTGTGAAAGAGTAGCCACAATTTAACAAAATAGCTTGCTTATCACTCTTCTTATTTATTTTAGGACTTTTTTACATATTGGGAATTGTAATGTATGCTGCTGGTTGGGGAAGTGGCAGAGTTGTAAGACTTTGCGGGCCAGACTCTCATCCATTTTATCTAGGAGATTGCTCTATTGGTAAGTGAAATTCAATATATAGCCTTGCCATTTATTTAAATACTTCAACGACTTGAAATTTCTCCTTAATAGTCCATCTGTTAAATGAAAGGACTAATTAATTACTAAATGGTACTGATAGATATGTATTATTTTTTACTCTATGTAACTTATTGGGAAATTCTTGCAAACCTTCGATGGGGAAGAGTTGATTTAAAATTGTGATAATAATTTACTATTTCTGCAAACTTGACTGGTTATGAAAAAATGACAAATTTAAAAAAATAAAAAGTTAAATGCACATCAATCCTACACAGGAAAAGATGTAAATGAAGTTCTTTGAAATTTGTATATATTTGTGAGTATGTACTCACACACAAACACACCTCACCACACATACCTATTTATTTGTCTGTTAATACTCTAGCAGTCACAATTTTTCTTCAATCATTCCTAAACAAAATATCTAAATATTTCATATAAAATAAAAGATAGATTTTCATCAATGGTTGAAATCAAACTGGAAAGGAGTGGGGTTTAAGAGAAGGGGTAAAATGAAAATTCATATTTATTTTTTTTAAATTATGTTTCAGACTAAATAATGTAATATAACCAAACTTATTGTAACTCCCTTCAATTATTGTTCCATACATTTTTTGAATATTAAAAGCATTTCAATATATTACTTAAATCAATCATAATATTAGTCAGCATCAAATAAACCTCTACCCCTACTCATGCAATTTTCACTTTAATATATTTCACATTTAACATATATTTCATGTATCCTTAAGTTTTATATATTTCTTATATAAGGTTCCTTCTATATGCTAATTAGTTTTCTCAAAACTGTATAAATCTTTCTCAGGTATGAGCAAATATGTGCTTTTAGTGCAGAAATCAGTAATTTGTACCAAGCAAATAAATTTAACAAATTATAAAATGTATTTCAAATAATTTGAATATTAAAGACCTTTCAATAAATCTATTTTATAGGATGGTCTATTTACTGTGCAGTTTTCGGAATTGTTCTGACACTTGTTACGGCATGTCTCTCTGTCTCTGCAGAGAAAACTACTTCAAGTGACAAAGTCAGTGAGCATGTCGAAAAGGGTGAAACCCTAGTCTGTTTGCTATAAGGTAAGTTAAACTGAAAGATCTTGCCATCATGAAAACAATAGCTTACTCATGTGGTAAATTTACATGCTTCGTACTTGTTATACTCATCTTAGCAATCGCTGCACGAAACACTTGGGAGCTACTAAATGAAGCTTTACAAATACTCAATAAAAGTGATATTCTTCCCACACTTACCTTCATTATACAATACAGAACACAAAAATATTTTTAAATACATCAGAAAAATCTGACATATTTGTCTACACTGATGGCAGCTAAGAAAGGCAAAATGTTGGACATGTAACAAATTAACTCCATCTTTGAAGGGTTACTTCAAAGAGGAAATGAATAAAAATATATACTTCATATGATACAGATGTAAAGTGACAATCACAGTTTAGTGGAGAAGAATTTTACATTTTTATTTCTTTGTACAAAGTATTGTTAGAAATACAGTGAATTTTAGTTTTCAAATGTTAATGAAATTATCCGTTTTGACCATTCCTCAACAAAACAACCAACAATCAATTTTGAGAAATTTCTGGATGACATATGTATGTATGTGTAAGCATATGTAAATATCTTGCATAAATCAAGAACTCTGGCCTTAGAATGTTAAAATGCCAGATTTAGGACTGTTGTAAGATCGAGTTAGGCATCTCCTCTTTCGATCAAAATGAACTGGGGGGAAGGGGGATTTAAAGAAGGGCAAAAATAGAGAAATCCAATTTTTTCTATTTCTGTGAGATACAAATTTATTTTGGACATTTTTTCTAAAATAAAAAAAAATCAGGAATGTCCTACAGGTTTCACAGGGCAAATAATGTAGGAAAAGAAATAAGCTTTAGAGCATGATTGCCACAACAGTAATCTACAACTGTAGACAATGATCTATACTTTTTATTTTTTGTTATTATTATTTACATCCACTTTATGCTACTAGGCTAATCGGGATGGGTTATCTACAGGTTACCACCCTTTACTAGCCAGGGTGGGCTTTTTAATCTAGTTTTATGATAAAAATGCCAGTCAGGGATTCAAAATAGGTATTGTTAATGAAAACTAGAAAGTCAGAACATTTATTCACAGTTAAAAAACGATATGAGTAAAATTATTTGTTTTTCAGGACATTAGCTTATCTACAAGAAGGATGGCACCTCTGTTTGTGGCTTCAAACTCCTCCTTTATTTTAAGTCAAAAGGATGGTGACAATGTCCCCTAGAATGGGGAAAAGCATCGATGTAGACATTTCATTTTGAAAATTAAAAAAATATGAGGTCCAAAAGAATACTAGTAACCTCCAGATTTCAAGTGTCTATGTGCGAAGGGGTCCTGTTAAAGTACATACAACTGCAACTAATTTGCAGGGTTTATAAATGAATGTGATATACAAGTAAACTAATATTGATAAGTATGACTGGTATACGCCAAAGTCTTATTGACTTATTATTTTTTAATGGGATTTATGTAAGGAGTGAAACAGAGAAAAATATTGTGTATTGCTGAATACTAATAGGCCCTTCATTCCTCTCTGTCTCTCTTTGTTTTATAATTCTAAATGAAAATGAGTAATAAATAAGAAACTGGTTATTATATTCTAAAAAATTATGAAAATAATAACATTAAAAGCTGAGGTAACTCAAAAACTGTAACTGACTACCCAGTTAGCAGTGTTTTCGTTAGTTAGTAATATAGATAGACTGACAACACAGAACATTAAGTCAAATTAGAATATCCAAATTAAATATTCCACTAGCAATACATCTTTGTTTAATATCCGACCAATTCCAATTAATGTTAACAGAACGCTACCCTCTTCAAGTAATTATGGAATTTTGTTTGTAATGTATAAGTTATTATGTTGCTACATTAAAGGTTGTATACTAAATTTACCTTGTGTAAGTTTCTGAAAAAGGGAAATAATTGTTTTTTAAATTGACAGATACAAAATCTGTGTACGACTGATAAAAACATTATAGCTAATGATCTATAAATTTTTTTTTAAAAACTATGTATCATTTATTTCTTTTTCTTTTTTATCTTTTTATTCTCTTTTAAAGACAATTTTGTACATATTTGTTAAACTCTATGTTGTAAATAAACCACTGCATTTTTTAATTTAAATATTGTTAGATATGAGTGTTGCTAAATGTTAGTTTAAAATAGAATCTCCTTACAAAGGAATGGTAACGAGTCCATGACAAAACTAATAGGAGGAAAAGTATGTGATATTGTGTGTCTATGTATTTTGCTTTTATGTACATCACAAAATTATTCACTATTTAAAATTAAAGTTTAGTTCACATTTTGATGAGTTGATATCAAAAAGAAAAAAAAAATTTAGCAGAAGTATAAAGGTATATAATAACTGTAAAAATAACATAAATAAATGTATGGAACCTGATGTAAATGTTTTTGAAAATAAATATATCTAAACCTTCACATTTTTTTATTTATTATTCGTTTCCTACTTTTTCTTCCTAATTTTCTTATTTTTCTAGCCACATTTTATAAAAGTAAAAGCGTAACCAGAATTTAGAACCAAAATTCTGAATAATGTGGTGAGGATAGCAACACTTTGAACCACTATTCAAAATAGTATGTCTGAGTCAATGATAGTGAAAAATGTATAATTCAATTCTATATATTTCCAAATGATATTTTCAACACTCCGAAACCACAAAGAGAGACAATTCTATTTCACAGTGGTACGCAATCCCATCTTCATCCAGTGATCCGTTTTCAACAGAATCCAAATTTGACTCCTCCTGGGTCTTGTGCCAGCCAACATCCCTTTTTTGTACTGCCACAAGAAATTATGCCTATAGCAAAGAGAATGTGCTAAGTAAACATGCGTTTTAGGAAAAATAGAAATTCTTTAAAAGCCATCAAAGAATAGATGGATATAGAACTACAATATTGATAGAAGCTTTCTATAAATATGTGATTAAAAGACAATTTAAAAAACAAGAGTGCTATCCTAAGAAAGAGTGATTAAGATATCTGAAGGAAGGAACTCCAGGAAATGCTAGATCTGCCTGAAAGTCTTTTAGCAGATCTACCTTCACGGAGCAGGAGAATCTGATTAGAAGAAGAAGGCCAGTACAGAGACGGAAGAAGAAAAAAAAAATGTTATTAGTGCCAAGAAATTTAAAGGGGTTATCTTTAGAATAGGAGCCCGAAATTCTGGGGTAGGGGAAATATAGAATATCCGGATTACTTTTCAAAAATCACAGGAAGCAAAGATATTTTTGAATTTCCTGACATTGTTATATTTTGATTCAAAGAAATAGCAGAAAACTTTGTTTAGGTCTGAAAAAAATAAAAGAAATTGAGAAAATCAATTTTTTAAATATTTCTTTTTTTTTAACAATTATTTTATGTATGGAAATACCAAAAGTTTTTTGTATGGCAAGAAAATAAAAATTTTAATTTTCGATGGAGTTCTATTACTTTTGCCCACTTTATAGCAATCAAAATCTCAACAAGAGATTTAATATTAGATTTTAGAGTCCTATGCGAAAAAATCCATCACCCAGGGCCTGCGTAATCTAAGCAGATTTTCTACAGGTTGGAATGACACACTAATAATCTCATCTCATATGTTCTCTTTTTCTGAAATAATAAATCCGATGGTTAGAAATGGGCGTTCAATAAAGTCTTAATTCATGATGTCATCACACTAAATATTTGCAAGCATTTCAAGTAATTAAAGCCCTTTAAAAACAATACTCGTATATTGTATTTTATACTTAGAATAAGACGTTTCATAGTACATTCACTCATTTTTAAATTGTGATGATTAAAAGTGGAGATTTTCTTAGTGCTGAAAACTAAAAAAAAGCCAATATTGCAGTTAATATTTAAGATAGAGAAATTATGTATATACTAGCTAAGGTACCTGGCTTCGCCAGGGAATTCATTTGTGGCTGAATGAAGATGGTATTTTTTTTGGCAAGGCTTTACTTTGCACAATATTTTGACATTTCCCCGTTCGTGTTTATGGTTTATACCCATTGTTGTGGATTTGTTAATAATAAAATTATTAGCCATGTAAAGCATCACTGTCCTAAATATTTTTATATTTCCCGTCTCCCGTGCTCATATATATATATATATATATATATATATATATATATATATATAAAATTTCAAATGGACCTCATCTTTGCCATTTCCTAGTAGTAGGATGTTAATTTTTACAGTAATCCCGTCATGAGTACAAACTCAATAGCTGATTTTCCTTCAGGGAAATCTGCTTAAATCCAAAATAGAAGCTTAAAACCATTATATGAGATTTATTAAATCATTCAAATTGATTGAAACTGACTCTTATTTTCTTGAAGAAAAGCCATTGGCATTACCCATTAAATATGTGTAATAGCATACTTATGTCTTATATTCTTGTCATAAAAATTATTATTAATAGCAAGTATTTAAACTAATTAAGATTTCCAGAAGAAATGTGAGAAAAAAAATTAGGAAGGCACCGGCGAGATTCGAACTCACGATCTCCTGTTTACTAGACAGGCGCTTTAACCAACTAAGCCACGGCGCCGACGAACGCCACTTCCCACCATTACAGAATCGGTGGAGTGGAAAGATACATTCTGAACTAGCAGGGCTACATTTTTATTTAAATCCGTCTCTGGTTAGGTGTTGATGGGTTTAAATAAAAATGATTAATGGTTGAAATATATAGTTAAATTAATTTATGCACTAAATACTCCTGTCATCTTCATCACTCAATGTATGAGTAATACCAGAAGTTAAGTAATGAAGAATGGATTGTAAAGTGGCTCAAAAAGGATTTATGTTTAAAGTAGATTAAATAGCTGTTACACAATCAATTACGGGTTGAAATAAAAATTGTTTCTGGCCAAAATATAAATAGTGGATTAACTTAAGTACTAGATAATCCTATCATATTCTGCGTCCAGTCACTATATGGTTTCGTGAAATGGTCAGGGGATAATGCTCCTTCATCGGTCCTATTGTTTGGTATCAAAATGTAAAGTTGATGATCAAAATGGTTAAATGCATGCATAACTGAAGTTATGCAATATATTTCTTAAAATATTTCTCTTATATTTTAACATTCACTCGAAACAGAAATAAAATCTATTTTGTGATCGAGTCAGATTTTGAAATTTGTAAAACAAATTGAAAATTCAAAATATCTCGGTTACTATGAGTTTGATCAAAAATGTTTATATAATGAATGTTGTTGGGACATTAATATTCTACAATATTTTTTCTTATTTTGATATGCGAGTTATTGTATTCTTGTTTTCAGCCTCAGCAGATCTTTCTTATAATCGTTTGATTTTTACTATAAGTAACTGAGTACATTTCAAATTCTGTTTACATAGGCTTTTTACTAGAAGAGAAATAGGGAATAGATGGTGAGATGAGATATCTAGTGTCCTACCAGCTGTGGGAAATCTGCTTAGTTCATGCAGCCCACTATAATAAAACAAATAAGTCAATTTACTTTTTTCATTTATATTTTATTTTTTTGTTAATTCTGCAAAGTTGCAGATGTCAAATGACTGTCGATGCTCAGTGTTTCACTTGCTATCTGTTGTGAAAGCTTTTTCATCTTTTCATTAAGTACTTTAACTTGCTCTTGTGCTGCTCGTTTTTCTTTTCTTTCTTCTTTTTGTTTATATCATCATTTCATTTTTTAAGCTCATCTGAATAGTTGTGATATTTAGGATCGCACCATTTGCTTTCACTGCATCGTAAACAGTTCTAAAAGCTATTAAAATTCTCCTCAAGATTTTCTACTAACATATCCTTATGAAACCTCTCATATCAATAAAAACCCACTCTCTTACAGAAGAACTACGAATTAAAAAAAACTAAAATTATAACCATTTTTATAACTTCCAGAATGTCTTTGAATGCTTTATCTTGTGACAGCAAATCCTGATAAAATAAATCTAATGTGGTCTTCTCATATGTTTGAAAATTTTCCTTGAGTTCATATTTTACTCTCAAGCAAAGAGCACTGTTTCGTTATTTACCAGAATCTGGTACATGTAATGTTAAGTGATTTTTCTCATACATAACTGGATTCTCAAGCACTGCAGTGAAGATAGATACCTAATTACTGGGATGTCTAATGGTGATTGCTCTAAAATCTGTTTTTTTACTCTAAAAGTTGTTTCTTTTTTTTTAAAAAAAAAAAAACACTATTAGCATTCAATCCTAAAATTACCTTTTTCATTTTCTGTAGAAAGTAATTTTAAATGCAAACCACCTGCAGCAATGCCAAGGTCAACATGAAATATACCACATAAATTGTTTTTATTCATTATATTTATCTTTAGGCACTTTTCAGCTGTATGATGCAGATGCCATTACATCCTACTTGATAAATCTCTTCATTGAATGTTACACTATACTGAATACATACTCATACAAGAAATGAGGGAAAGGTTCACTGGTTTGGTATTTTTAAGAAAAGAGATATAACGGATGAAAAAAAAAAAAAAAAAAAACCATCTGAGGCAGGAACAATTTTGTATGACGTGCTCTTTCAACAGTTTGAGTTTTGTGCTGTTTAGACTGCTCAGTGCACTTCTTAATGTTGTCAAATACCTCTATTACTAGAGCTGCAACAGTACCATTTTCTAATCATCTAACTTGACAAAATTTCAATGGAAATGTTTGGCTTCTAGTTATCGAAGCAAAATCTGCTTGTCTTGCAGGAGTATCTTTAAACAGTTGATACATAGCTCAGAATATAATATTTAAGTCCCATTTTGTAGACCTGTGTCAAGTCTGGAAAGCTCCATAGATTACATGCAATCCACATGTACCTTTATCTAAAACTTGAGTAGAATGCTTAGCACCAATTTAGATTCAGCCTACCCATTGAAAGCAGAATTAGTTTACCAAGGCACAGATCTTGTGTTCCATCACAAAAATTGTCTATTGTCATCTGCTGTAGAGTGACCTAAAAAAACTGAATTCAAGTACCAGGTACACACTTGGTCGTCTTTTAGACTAATAATGGGCAAGATCCATTTGTTCTTTTTGAGCTACTTTGTTTAGTGCCTCATCAAAACAGATCACAAAATTAGAATGATTTTTTTTTCAACACCTCTGAAAAATATTCTGATAGACCAAAAGAAATGTCATTATTTTGCACTTCACAGTCACTGACTCAGAACTTTTGCTGTTCAGAAACATAAGTTTAAGCAATTCTGATGCATCTATTGAGAAATTAAAGGAACTATGTGATGTAACCAATTTCATGACCCACAGAATTTCAGCTTTCAACAGTCTTCCAAAATAGAGAAAATATTTTACAAAGTGCTCGATTTCACTGATGTTATTCCCCTCTGTTCACTGATGTTACTCCCTGTTATTCCATTTCCTTCAGGAAGATTATTTGTAGCAATGTTCTTTTTATTATTGCCATCTACAGCTTTCTCAACATTAATTTCTACTTTTTTTCTGAAAAAAAGTCGTGAATATGCAAAGAGCTATGTGCAGATCAAATATAACTCTTTTAATTACCTGCCTTCCCATGATGCTCAGAGAAAACAATTTTTTACAAACAGTGCACTGTGCTCTAAATGGGTCATTTTTCACTTCTTTTAACAAGACGCTCCATTCTGGATTTATTTTTTTATCAGTCCATTTCACAACCACACCTTTCAATATGGAATGTCTCCTACATGGTGATGAATTAATTCTCTATAGCTGAAGTGGAAACACTTTTCTCTGACTTGAGGAGAAAATTCTATTTCTCTCTGACAATTTTACCAAATCCTAATTTCCCTGTTTTCCAGTCACCTTATGAACCCTGTCAAGGTACAATAACATTAAATGGTAATGGAATAAATAAATAATCTTAAATTCTTATGACACTTTTAGTTATACACAGTTGATGTTGCAGGATACAAAAAGTCAGATGAATCATGCCTTTCTTGAAATTGCTAAACTATTTTGTTTATTAATAAAAATTCTTCAATCTTAAGAGACAACAGATAATTCAAATTCATTTATATCATATTTTACATTAATCGAGGGTCTAAGAGATTTAGCTAAATTTTTATTGTAAGACCACAACCTTTTTATATATATACATATTACTGGATATGGGAATGCAGATCTTGGAAACAGGTCTAAATAACTGGAAGTCTTTCCACCTTTATAAAAGAACAATGCCTTTCGGCACTAATGTGGCATCATCAGGTGCTCGGCTGTACAATAAATGCTATCGCTATGGTTTTGGGGCCATTACTCAATAGTGGTAAAGAAATTGGCATGACGACTTCCATTCATTAAGACCATTTCCCATATATATACACACACACATATTAGTTGCATAAACGTTTACTTCAATAATTAAATAAATAAGAATAGAACTATTTATTGTTTTATATACATATATTTTTCAAGTTATATCTCTTTACATTTTCTGTAAATAATATTTTAAACATAAATTCCTTTTCAAGGAAAATATTGCATCACAATTCACAATGATGGATCACAAAAACATAAAAATAATTTCTTAGAAGAGTTCAACTCATATAAATTCTGGCAATAATATATAAACATTTTTTTATTTTTTTTATTTTTTTATTTTTTTTTATGAATTGGTAACAAAATGGAAACTGTGTTTTTTATTGTGGTTCTTAGTCGCAAGGTTTCCTGAGCAATTAAAATACAGCAGTGTTAATGTTTTACAGAATTTAGTGCCATATTATTAAAATAAATACAATTTCTCCCCAATTTTAATTATATAAATTATAAAATATTCTTAAGAACTCATGCCTAATATTTTCTTAAACTGTTTATTAAAAATTATACTATTATTTAAGCCACCATAAAGACAATAATAATAGTTTTAGAAACTTTTTATAACTTTCATATTTGAAATTATTTATTTATTTAGAAGCAATTTATTTGTATTTACTAGTAAATTCAACATCACAATTGATGAGTTACGTCACTTGAGAAGGCCAAAAATATGACAGTAACAACTCAACATATCCATTTATGGATTGTATTAATTATTATTTGTTATATTTGTATTTCATGTAGGCATTGGCAAAGGTTTTCCAAAACACAAACAACGCTGAATTTTAAATTTCCTAATAATCTTGTGATAGAAGACAACAATAAAATAAAGTCAGATTATTCAATATAATCATCAATTACCCTTAAAAAATTTTCGTATAAATTGCTATGAGAAAACAGGAAAACATTTATACACAGACTTGTATAAAAAGAAGCTCTAATCAAGCTTGTATCTACTTCTTACTTATACTACAGGTAACAATAGCATATTTTTTTTATCAACACAAAAATAATTAATCTCTTCTTTTTCTCCAAACTAGAAAGTTATTGTTAGCAGGGAGATCATGTTTATCTTCCAGGTAAATGCCATGTTTTTGTGCAAGGGGCTGCAACTCCCTAACAACGTCCCGAAGGCCCCAAGATGGATTCCGAGATCGGAGAGAAGCATCAAAATTAACATTACTTTCTGGTTTGATTACACCATCAAAAGCGTAAGGTCCATATGTAAATAAATAACCATCTGGCTTCAGTAAAACTCCAGCTCCAGTAAAAAGTCCTTAAACAAAAAAATTTCAAATTTAAAAATAAACGACTCTTTTAAAGCTTAGGTTCTGGTAAGTGCAACACATTCATAATAAATCCAGTTGAAAATACATGCCATAAATATCGTTCTACAGATTATCTGTTTTTTCTTCAATGTTTTGTGTAACTACATTTCCATCACAAAGCCACCAACATGGATTTTTGTGAATAGTTTTGACAGTAATCAATAGTTGATAATCTACTTCTGATCTTGATGATGACTCTCTTATAATACATTTTATTTTAAGAGCTTCACGACTCGGGTGTGATTGCTCATACAAAGATAAAGAAAATTAACGAAACAAAAATAAAATAAATGAAAGAAACAGCAAAGTAATAATAAAACACAAACAGCACAACTGAACAAAAACTAAGGACATAATGAAATATTATACATATATTTTAAGACCTAACTTAGGCAATATTGTAGATGTTGTTCATATAGGGTAACAAAAAGTTAAAATAGTTTTAACAATTTAAGAAATTCCAAAAACTTGCTCAACCTCACACACATGCACATGCAAACTCATCACATACAGAGACAATTGTGAAATTAGTCAACTAATAATAACGGATATATTATAAATTCTTGAGTCCCCCTACCTATTTCTGATCCTATTTCAGCCATTAATGATGATGAACTTTAGAGTTAAATGAAACAATTAAAAATCAAGTATGGTAGAGATCAAATTTTTCTTACCTTCTGAACAAGCCCATTCTGAAATGTGAACCAGGTTAACATTCAAAATGTAATCAATTGATTCTGGTTTCAGAATGCCACCTAGCCACATATTTGGCGGTTCCCTTGCATCAAGAAATTGTGCATCTTTTATATTGGCACACGTGCTATCAGAAACATATTCATTTATACTTTTCAAGGATGATTTATCAATTTCTGTTGGCTGAAATGTGGTATTAGGGAAATGTGGGGCAAAATGAACCACATGCTGTCCAGAACCCGAGGAAATTTCCAAAAAATAACTTTTCTTTGAGTTATCAATATATTTTTTCAAACACCGTAGAATTGGGTCTTTATTCCGTTCAGCTGCTGGGTGCGTATGTTTATGAGATGCTTGTTTTTCAAGGCTAAAAATAAAAAAATATTTCTTTAAAGTGAACAAAATAATAATAAAAAATTAGTACATTAACACATGAAAATAGAGAATATTTCATTTGACATTTCCACATTACTGCAAAATTGTTAGTACTCTCATGCTAAATTGTTCTTCTTATCAAATTGACCTCATTCAGATTGTTCAATGTCTACAAAACTCCCATCACACATGAAAAATTAAATTTTGGGAAAGTTGTGAGTTTCTATTAAAAACATTTTGTCGGAGTCAGGCAACTGTCTTTCATTGTCTCTAATACTACATTAACATAAACATTAGATTTTTATTTAATAACTTGCTGTGTTATCTGTCGCAGACAGGCTGAAATAGAAATGGCTTCTCTTGTATTCAATGACTGATTATCTTATGCACAAGATCATGAAAACATAAAGTCTGTATCTTCTTAGCTTTTGGAGAAAAAATATTATAAAATTCTTTAGTAATAACAAAAGAATGTTTGAATTAATGACTGAAATCAGAAGTAATTAGCTAACTATATCAAACATCTTTAAAGATTGAAACAAAAATGGTTCCCTGTTGAAATATAATTAAGTTTATTCCAAATCAACCTTCACTCCTGTAGAAGAGCATAATATTGCGTATATAGACAAAATTCATTATTGCCTTAATAATTATACCTTCACAAAATTCTATAATTTGCTTGAGGCACTTACATGGAACAATAATAATTTTTGTTAAGAAACAAGAGTATAGAAATCAGAATTTTGAAATTCATAAATTTAAGCAACATATTTGGGCTAAAAAATGCATTCTTAACACAGTTGGTTTTTTACATATCTCTGATACACCCAGAAGATAATGTGGAAAATATGTTTTGATTTTGAAGAAAACCCCACTCCTGTGGATGGTAGATAAACTATAGAATAATGCATGTTAAAAAAATGCATTCCCTTAAAACAAAAGCAATAATTTCTCAATTCTATTAAGGCATGTCATGGATCACAAGTAATGTCTTTGCTATTCAGAAGTTGAAACTTGACATATAAATGTAAATAACACTTTTGGACGGAAATCGATATTCTAATTTTTTTATTCTTTTTCTTGAAAAACCAATATTAATGAAGATACTAATGAATATGTGTTTTCATGTTGCAGCAACCCCCCCCCTTCTATATAAAAATTTGAATTGTCATATGTCTTTGTTGTACATTGCGATAGTTGATTGACAAATATTAAATTCCATAAAAATCTTCCGAGTGATTTTTGAGTGACAAAAAAGTTTACAAATAGATAATATTTTCAATGCCATTGATCTTAGAATGGCCTGAAAAATGAAAAAGATTTATCCCAACTGAATTTAAATAGAATGTAGTGTGTGTGTGTGTGTGCGTATTTTGGAATTATATAAGAATGATTGAAGAAAATGTTATAATTCATGTTTTTTAACGTAATGCTAAGATAATTTACTTTTTATTTTTATGAGAAACAATATTTATTTGAAATGATGAATGAGCATAAAGTTGTCAATGTTCATCCAAAATCTATTCCATGCTTTAAGTCTAAAACAAGTTGTCTTTACAGAAAAAAAACATTTTCAGCACGTTTTTCCCATTATGTGCTGAAAATGTTTTTTTAGGAAGGAATTTTTTAGTGCTTGTTTGTTTATACTGTGATAGGAAATCATTCTTATATATATATATATATATATATACTAGCTCAGATACACGGCTTCGCTCGGGAATTCATTTGAGGCTGAATGGTGATGGTATATTTTTGGCAAGGCTTTACTTTGCACAATATTTTTACATTTACCCGTTCCAGTGTTTAGGGTAAATACCCGTTGTTGGCATTTGTTAATAATAAAATTATTTTTTTATGTAAGACCACTGTCCTGCATATTGTCATATTTCCCGTCTCCTGTGCGTTATGCATAGATTTGAATTATTAAGAAGAAAATATTGACATACATTTGAATTAATTTTTTCAGGTGAGGTACCTGGTAGTTCATATTGAAAAGAAGTGTTGAGCAAATTTCTTTAAATAACAAAATAAACAACTTTTGTTATGTGCATATTTGCCGAAACCCCAATAGGAAATCATTATTATTAATTTCAGGCCTCCCTTATACCCCTACTCCTGCCCGCCCCTAGAAATGTTAGTATGGCTTATTATAAGGAAGGCATTAATGCTAATACACATACTGAGTGTTTTATTTAGTTCGGTTGAGTCTTTTGTGCCAAATAAAATTGTTGTCTCCCGCTATAATTTTTAGCGAATAGCACGTTTATACTTCGGTATACGATGATAGTATATATAAAAAAATGTTTCTCTAAATAACAAAATAAACAACTTTTGTTATGTGCATATTTGCCGAAAATGCAATAGGAAACGAAATATCACTATTATTAATTTCAGGCCTTCCTTATAACCCCCACTCCTGCCCGTCCCTAGAAATGTTAGTATAGCTTATTATAATGAAGGCGTTAGTACTAATTCACATACCGAATTTGGTTTAATTCGGTTGAGTCTTTGGTGCCATATAAAATTGTGGACTCCCGCTATAGTTTTTAGCGTATAACTCATTTATACTTCCGTATACGGCAAAAGTGCATATAACAAAAGTTACTCTAAATTACAAAATAAACAACTTTTGTTATGTGCATATTTGCTGAAAAAGCAAGAATAAACGAAATATCGCTATTTTTAATTTCAGGCCTCCTTTATAACCCCCACTCCTGTTCGTCTTAGAGAATATTAATATAGCCTAAAGTCTAAGTTGGGCTAGTAGTAATATACATACCAAGTTTCATAAAACTCGGTTCAGCCGTTTATGCGTGAAAAGGTAACAAACAAACAGACACAAAAGAAACAAAATGTAGTTATGGTGTCTAAGACATGTGAAACGAAAAGTTATCGTGAAATTTCGCAAAAAAAATCAATGTACAGACAGAGGCTACAATTTTATATATATATATATATATATATATATATATATATATATATATATATATATATATATATATATATATCCACAATTGACTGGTAATAACTATTATAAATAAAAATTCTTCAAAATATCACTTTCTTACTATTTCTTGGGTATAACAAGAAAATAACTGAACGTTAAAGTCATTTGTGTTATGTAATGAAAATGAAGAGATTACGTAGCAAATAAAATAATCCAATCTTTATAATTTCAAGGGGAAACCATTTTAATATCAGCCCATTAATGATCAAAGTAGATAGTAAATTATGAAAGGACAATGTCTCAAATGTTATAGTAAATTAAATTATGGCCCAATTCACTCCTACCCCATCTGGTGAAATATTTTGAAAACAATATACGTATAGAGCATAAGTCCTCCAGAACATGAAAGAAAGAAGAGAATAAGTTACAGCTCAAAAGAATAATATCAAATAACGTACTGTGAAAAGAGATACCAAATAAATGATTTTATTCACTGAACAATGGATTTAGTTTCTAAAATGCAAATAAAATATTACAGAATAATATATATGCACTCAAGTGAAATACTTCACTAAGATGACAAAACAAAATAAATATAACCAGGAAACAGTTTCCTAACAAATTTAAACCATCATCCTCAGAAAACTTTTGTTTTTTGGAAAACTAAAATGTTTTATACATGTTAGCCCCAAAATTTACTTTAAAAATGAATTACTTTTCTATTCTAAATTGTTCCTAATTAAACTGTCTAACAAATATTGCAAGTAACAATGGTAAAAGTGATAATAAAATGTCCAAATAAAAAAAGTCCGTCACGCAAGGGCTGCGTAAACTAAGCAGATTTCCCACGTGAAGTTTTACAATAGAGAAATCTGCCTAATAACAACTGTAGTAGTAAGAAACCTCTAAACCTAAAACATTATTTTGGGCGTAATAACCCAGTAGTTTCTAGCCCCAAAAAACAGTTAACCTAACCTCTAAACCTATTCAGGAGGGACGCATAGTTATGGAAACGGCCACCAGAGCTCTCGGCGGAAAGTCCGAGCATAGCCTACTGGTGACCACACGCAGATTACAAATGCAAATATCTCGGTTAATATTCAAGATAGAGAATAAATGCATATAACAATATTTATAGTAAATTTAATTTGCAATAAGATTGATTCTATACAATTTTTCGATCCGATGCATAATAACGGAGATATTTCGAATTTTTGAAAATCCCCCCCTCCCACTTGTCCCATTTCAGCCTTTAACGAACTTGATCTTCCTTTTTACATAAAACGATTAAATACCGAGTTTGGTGACGATTAAACAAAAATTGCGACCGCTAGAGTGTTAACAGACAAATATATATATATATATATAGTTTTGAACGGACCTCATTTTCGTCATCTCCTGGGTAGGATCGATGGACATTTGAAGAAATTTTTCGAAAATCGTGTCATGAGTACGACCTCAATAGCTGATTTCCCTTAAGGTAAATCTTAAGGATACCTAATCTGCTAATTAGGTAGAAAACATAATGGATATTAAAAAAAAATAATGATTATCAATTCTTCATTGTATCTGTTTAAATTATTAAGGCAAAGTAACAAGTATTAAAAGTAATAATTCTTATTTTTTCATTACTTCAATTTCTTGAAATTAATTTTAAGTGTCAAAGCAATTATTGTGGTGACTCTTGGCAATCTGTAATGCATCTATTATAAGAGTAACACAAAAATATGAAATATATGAACTGTTTAATCACGGAGTTTAGAATGAGTGTATTTTTCATAGGATTTCAAAGAAATAAACTCAAATATTTGGGGGGAAACCCCCAAAGACGTAGTTCATCCATTATTTTCTTTAAGGATGAATTATGAGGGCAAAATAGTAAATTTAAATATATTTCTATAAAATATATGCTGGTATAAAGCTTAATAAACAAAGTTAACAAGATATAATTGTTAGCTTCCTCGTTATTCTTTACATTGGACAGTTTATCAAAAGAAGAATGAAATTTTTTTTTCTAGTGTAACTATATTTAGGTTTTGAAATTTAAGAAGGAAATTATTGAGACTTTAGTCACGTGCAATATTGTAATACTGGGAACAATCGAAGTAGATATTCGATATGAAAGAAGATATAACGTAAACCAGAATAACTGAAGGTAATAGTAATATAATTTATTTATTATTATTAGCAGGTTAATGATTGCTTTAGCACATGGTGGATATGTGTAATATTGCATCCTAAGAACATGTAAATAATGTAATATTAACTTTCTTAAATTACATAATTATAAAATGAAACATTTCTTTATTTGTATTATTTAAATTTTAACAGCAAAAGAGACAGTACGCATCCCATTTAATGTATTGACCATGTTCAAAACAACTAGCACAACAGAATAGCAGCAATTATAAATGCTAAATTATTTGAGGCTCATACTGGTAAGTTGGTAATAAGTAATATTGCATCAGAAATAAATAGAATATAATTATCTGGTTTTGATTCAATGATTTACATAAAGCAATTCTGAGAATGAAACAATAAATATAATTTAATTTTCATGTTATTAATTCTGTTTATTTGATTTAAATAATAAATAGAGTCCTGGTGTAGATAATGAATTGATATCTGCAGTTTATTGGAGCACTGGAAATGGTCACATTCCCATTATTATATCAAATGATTGATGGTAATAATCTCTTAATAAAAAAGTGGATAATAACAAGTTGTCCTTTAAACATGTTGTCAACAAATAAACAAGAAACAGTGAGTAAAATAATGCCCAACAAATAAAATTATTTTAAAAAATACATACTGTAAATACGATTCATGAGATGACATTTTCCTGGAAATATTAACTGCCGCAATCCCTAAAAAGGAATACATCACAATTAATAAATGTTAGAAAGACATTTCATTTTTGTTTCCAAAAATAATTGATCACTCACAGAAATTTCGGTTAATAAGTCTCATATAATGACTTGTCCAGTTTTAAAAGTGAAGCGAAATGAAAAAGATTAATCAAAAATGTCGGTGTGATGACTTTACTCGATGTAATGATTTGTTGATCTGGGAAGCGAACTAACCAGCGGGGCGAACAGTGTCAGACTAAAGCTAAGGAGTCAACGGGTGCGGGGAAGAAGATAAATTTTAATAGATAAACAAACAAGGTGTTTGGGGGCCCCTAGCCAAGACTCGCCCAATTCCCCTCGATCCGCGATGGGCAAAATCCCCCCCGAAATCCAATAAAGGGGCTTATAATGGCAATTTCTCCCGGTTCCGAGCCTCTCTATTGACCATTCAGCGATGGGAAAGAGTTATGAAAAAGTGAAATAAGGGATATTTAATTCCCGGGTTTCCCTGTACGTTGCATACATGTAGAAAATGGTTGCCATGGCTGGAACTGGAGTGGTGTTTGAAGTTTATGTCTATATGTAAATAAAAACTTTCCAAGATGGATATTTTATACTTTTTACTAACTTAGTAATATACAACTTAATATTCGATATGACATATTTTTCGTACTAATTGCTCCTCTTAAATATCCCTCATGTAAGCTTCCACGAAGAAACAATCAGGTTCGTGTTATTTTTTTTAGATATTGTTTTATTTAGTCATTATTAATATTATTATGTTGCTCATATATCAAAATCCATGCATGAAATGAACAGAAGAATTAATGTTCGTAGTATTTCTTTAAAACTTTCCATTTCTGTACTTCTAAAATTGGCATATAGGTTAGTCTTTTTATTGTGTGTATACTCTTCGTTTTCGGCACTCATAAGTAATCGAAATGACAATTATTGTGTCCGATACATTTACTGTGCCAGACGTACTTATTCATTTATGGGATATGTACTGTTTATGTCGTAGTATATGTAGTATGCAGTTTTGTTAAGTAGCTCGTCTAGTTTTAATTGCTTCTTCAAATGTTATGATATGTTTATTTTTTCATTTCTTTTTCTTTTTCTCCACAAATGTGTTAGTATTTGTTCAATTATTTACATAGCACTTATCCTTTGAATGATTTATTTAGATAAATATAGGAGTTTACCTACACTGTTTTGAATGTTTATATTTCATACTAGTGAACTTTCAGTGTTTTTATTAATAGTATCTACTTTTTTTTGTTGTTAATTTATTTAATTTGTTTTAGATAAAGGACTATGGATGATCCAAAACTAATCACAAATTCTACTGGAGACCAAAAGGGAAAAATGACATCAGTGTCACCACCTAAAAGGCCAATTGTGCTGGGAGTTGTAAATACTACTGGAATGAAGAGTACAAATTTAAATAGGAAGAGACGATGGGATCAGCCTCCAGAAGAAGTTAGTGACATGCCTTGTGTGAAAAAAGTGCACTTAAGTGACTGCCCTGTCAGTGAAATTGAATCTCCCGAAACTTCACCCTGTATTAACCCCGCCCTTGATAGGATCAGTGATGTTAATTCTGATTTGACAACTCAGTGTGATATTTTAAATTCAAATGAATCAATGTCCTCTGCGGAAGAGTTTTTAAGCAGTGATAATGTACCTTGTGAAGAAGATATTACATCTATGGAGGTTCTTCCAAATTCAAACGACCGGTTATCTAATGCAGCTGAAGACAGTTGTGCAAATGTTTTGTGTAGTGAACAGATTGTGAATGAATGTGAAAGTACTGTACAGGAAGAAAAAAGTTTTGAGTTCAGTGAGAGTATTAGTGATAATAAAGTGAACTCCTGTTCACCTCAACTGAGGTTAGGCATTTCTAATCCCTCTGGGGAAGTTGATACATCTAGACCAGTTAATAATTTAAATAAAATAGTAACTTCAAATAACTCTAGTACCATTATAAGCCATCAATCTGACGAACTAAGGAGGATTATGTCCAGTTATAATGAAAGCTCTTCAGATAGTAATACGTCAGACACTGTCAGCTCATCTAATGTTGGTGTAACTAATCTTAGATTAGATGAGTTGCAGAGTGAACTAAAGAATACAGAAAGAAAATCTGAAAAGGATGTAGTAAGTGTTCCTTCCAGTCAGACTGAAAAGGTCTCCAATGAAAGACTTCCATTTGCAGATAGTATAACACACAGTACAGAAGATTCTCTGGATTCAAATTCACAGCCATTATTAAATGAGAAAAATGCATTTACAGATAATGTTTTAAGTCCTTCAAGTTCTAGTGTAAACGAAAATATTGAACCCGAATCTCATAATAACATTCCAAATCAAAAGGATGTTGATGTAGTGTCCAATAAGGAAACAAGTAATTCAGATGATGACTACTTGTCAACAACACAATCACCTTTTATGAATGAAAACGAAGAGTTTCAAAATTGTTTGGAAAGTAATCCTGACCTTGAAAATTCAAATGAACAGTGTATAAAAAATTTGGAGAAAGAATCTGAAATTCTAGTGCAAACCAAATGTCAAAATAAAAAATCAGTACAAGAAATTCAGTGTGAAACAGCCGATGGAGTTTCAAGCTCTGAGCACATACCTCAATCAAGTGAGCACAAACTTCTAAATGAGGATGTAAAATCAGAAATTAAAGATAGAGAAGATAACATTGTAACTGATACTCATTCGCCTGAAAATATAGATGTTTATGACAGAGGTAAAGAACATGCCAATGAAAGAAATTTTGATAATGCACAATGTAGTGTGAGCAGTCTTACTTTTACTGAGGAGAAATCTTCAGTAGATTTAAAGGTTTTTGAAGATGCCTTTGATGTTTGTGTAAAAAAACTGAGTGATGAAGTGAACTGTGATTCAATGGTTGCAGAATATAATGAGAAAAGAATTGAAAATAATAATTCTGAGAGCTGTAATCGTATTGATGTCATTGAAACTGTAAGTCCTGAGAAGGATTCTCCTAAAATAGCTGATTCTAACACATTGGGAAGTGTGGCTACCGCCGAAGAAGCTAATGAGATGCCTATAGAGAGTTTCATATCTAAACCTAAAGAAGTCAGATCTACTGGTGTAATAGATGTTGAATTAAATGAGCAAATTTATTCTGATTCGACTGATGCTCCTTCAAATATTATTAAAGATAGTACAATAGAAATGAATTATTCAAATGATTTTAGTAGCAGCAATAGTTTGAGGTCAGGGGAAGTAAAAGTAGAACCCTTGGATGATCCTGTAAGTTCTTCCTCATTGCTAAGTGAAATAAGTATTAAAAATTATGATTCCCCTGATGCCTGCAGTATAGAGAAATCTGATTCGTTTGAAACTCCTCTTGTTAACAATTTAAAGGAAGATTTAGTTGCTGATGATTTGGAGAAATCATTTGATTCTTCACCTTTGAATAACAATCATATGCTACCTGCAGTAGCAAAAGATATAGTAGTAGACAGATTGCAGGCTCCCTTCCTTCATAGTGGAAATTCCATGAAGGAAATATCAGAAAAGACCCTTACATCCAGCGATGAACAGAAATCAAATTCAAGTTCTGAAGATATAATTACTCCATCAATAGACCAATCTGAGAAAAGTTCAATTAATGTTACTTCGTCAAAACATATTGACCCTGAAGTCATGGAAATTATATTTGGTTCATCAAGTGGTCTTTCGAGGGTAGTAGGAAATGAGGCTGATGAAGAGTGTCTTAGTGTTCCTAGTGCAGATCTTGATTCAAACTCTGAAACAAATATAAGGTTGTCACAGCCAAACTCACCTCTTGGAGTTAAGGAGGATTCACCTATGGAAATAGAAGAAGAAAAGATAAATTCTAAATCAGTTTTAATAGCTACAGATGACATTGATAAAAACCAGAAAGAGGTACCAACCAGTTATCTGATGAAGGATACATCAAAGGAACTATTTGATAAATCTGATCAAATGGAAAAAGATGAAACCCAACTTCATTCTTCAGAAATTTCTGAAACTAATCAGGGTGATAGTCTTTCAACATTTTTGAAAGTCCAGGATTCATCAACTTGCAGAACACCTAGTATCTTGGCAGAGGAGAGTCTGGATGATAACCAAAATGACTCAACGTCAAATAATTCCAATGGAACTAGTGATGATGGACAATTAAAAGGACCAACACTTGCTGATGAGAAAATATCTTCTGAAATTATCTTTAAAAATGCTGTTGATAGTTTTGAAAAGGTACAGGAAACCAACGAAGTTATTAATGTGCAATCTGAGGTAGTGGCAAAAGATAAAGATACTAATGAAAGATTTGATAAAACATCTGATATTCAAACAGTTGATTCTGTACCAAGCCAGTGTAAATTTTCAAACAAGGCTGAAACTGAAGAGATACCCATTGAAGCTGATCCTGGAATTTCTGCACCTGATGATAATAAGTTGTTAGAAACAGATGCCATAGTGGGTAACACTGAAGAACATTCATCTGGTTGTAAAAATAAAGATGAGTCATTCATAGGTGAATTTATTGAAGAAGTTGTTGTACCTTCCGGAGCAGACAATGTATCAGTAACTGTTCCTCGTGAAGTGGGAGAACCCATGGACCTTGAAACACCTACAGCCACCATTTCTGAAACAGCAAAGAATTTAGGAACTGAAATAAATTTAGAGGAATCTTCACAAACCTCTGATTATTTAAATGTAGAAAAAGTATCAAAAGGAATGGTTCCGATTATTGAGGAAGCAATAATAAAATCTGATGCTGTTGAACCTACTATCATGGATACTGAACCTGAAAATATTTCTGGAGTTTTTGATTCTGCTAAAGATGTAGACTCTACGGAACAAATTGCACAAGATGAGGTTGTAGGAACAAGAATCATTTCAGGAGAAATAGAATCCACTGAAGACATGGAAACAATGACTATTGCAGCAATTTTTGAAACATCTAATGAAAGAAAACCGGAAACTTCAAAAGATATAATGAATGGTTCGGATGCAGTCTCTGCCACCACTTCTGAAGTTATTGAAACCACTGTTATAGAACCCAGAGCTACCAAAGAGATCATAGAAATACCTGAAGAGATAGCCCCTGAGAATAATTCAGAAGTTTTGGAAACTACTGAGGATGAAGATTATGAAAATGTGCCAACTTTAACCCCTGTAATAGTTACTGAAACCTCTCAGGATGTACAGCCTGAGAATAAAAAAACTTCAACCCCAGCAGAAGTTACTAAAGCCTCTGAAAATGTAGAGTCTGGAGTCTTGTCTAAGATTGTGAGTTCTAATGAGAATGTAAGACCTGAAACAAGTGATAATGTGAAGGCTATGACAACCCCAAAAGTTATTGAAGACTCTGTGGATGCTGATCCTGAAGTCATCTCTGAAATTAAGGAAATTACTAGTGACGTGAATCCTCAAACTATTTCAAAAGTTCTGGAAGACCCTCGGACTGTAGATCTAGGAAATGCAATTGTGGGAACTTCTGAGGGTGTAAAATCTGAAATTAAGGACAAAGAGAATGTAGAACCCGAAAAATTCGAAAGTACAATAGCTTTGACTTCTGCTGAAGTCATTGAAGCTTCCGAAAATATTGAACTTGAAACAATAGAGGATGAGAAAGCTGTGGTAATATCGGGAGTTATTGGAAACATTGAGGATACAAAAATAAATTCTCGTGCAGAAAGAATTGATACTCCTGACATTAAAATGTCTGGAATCCCTTCTGAAGATGATGAAACTGAAACTGAAGTTGAGGATGCAGTACCTGAAACCAGTGACGTAATTATTGAAGTTAATGAGGTTCTGGAAACACCATTGACTTCAGATCTTATGTCAACAACAGAGAATGTATTACCTATAACATCTTCTGAAGCTATTGCAACCACTGATGAATTAGGACTGGATGTAACTTCTGAGATCATTGATATTACTAGCACTATAGATCATGAAAATGATTCGAGAGACATTATTGAAAATGTTCATCATTTACCTGGTACCACTTCAGGTAAAGTCATTTTAGCCTCAGAATCTTTAACTGAACTTATTTCTAGTGAATCTGACCCAATTGTAGACCATGAAGTTAGTGTCAATTCTAAATATGTAGCAGTTGTATCTGACGATAAAGGAGAGACTGCAGTCGAAGTTGTTGAAGCCAGTAGTGAAGTATCCAAAGCTCTATTATCTGAATTCGATAAAGGAAGTCCAGCTGTCAAAGAGAATACTTCTGGGTTAGAAAAGTCTATAGCTATTGAAGATCGTTCAGCAATGAATGTTGAGTTACTAAATGAAGAAGAATTGAGGTGTTCTGATGAAAAATTATCTAGTAAAGAGGAAGAGTCATCCGTCCAATTGAATTCAGAAAATTCTTCCCTGCAAAATATATGTGAAAATCAAAAAATCTCTGTTGCATTCAGTACGCCTGATTCATCAACTGAGAATAGTACCAAACTGGCAGAGAAAAAAGAAAAACCCATAGATTTTATTTCGGATGTAACAGAAATTGAAGATGATTTTAAGGAAACGCCTGACATTCAACCATCATATTCAACAGAACTTAATGAAATTTTAGATGAATCAAAAGACTTTGTAGAACGAATGGATATTGCAGATTCTGTTCCTTTATTGTCTGATGAAGCAAATTTAGAACCTGTGGAATCATCGTTGGTTGCTATTGAAGATGAAGTGCTCATAGATGAAACAAAAAGTAGTGATATTGAAATTACAGCAAGAATAAATTCTCCCATTGAAGAAAGTTCTGAAATATCTTTTGAGCCTATAGTAAATGAAGGAACTAAAGGACTAACTGAGGATATTGAGTCCTATGATGTTGTGGAAGAAGTTGTCACTTGTGAAAGTCCTGAAAGCGATAAAATACTTGAAAATGAGCTTGAAGATATAATTGATGAAGATGATGATGATGATGCACGATCACCATCATTAGCGTCTGAAGAGACATTAGAAACTGTGCATGAGTCTGTAGCTAACAGTGATCAATTAGAGGCTGTGATAGAAAATGATACTTCTGACTTAAAAGAGTCAGATATTGATAATCAAAATGAAGTATTTATTGAGTCCGAAGTATGTATAGGAACAGATAGTTTTTCGTCTGATGTTCTATTAAAGGATAGTACTGAAGCTAATAAGGGATTATTAGAAAACAAAGTTATAACTAATAGTATTAGTAGTGACTTTCCTTCTCGCAAGAGGGATTGCGGGTCCACAGTGAATAGTATTACCAAACCCAAGGCTTCGTTCATGGATGAAGCAATGGAAATTGATGAGTGTGATGACGATTCTCCTCCCGAAATTAAAAAAAGAAAGCGTGATAGTGATCTGGAAAACACGTCATTTAGTGCTGTGATAAATACCGTTAAGATTGATTCAAAGGTATTAAAAGAAAAAGTGTCTAGTGATATCCCTCTACTTAAAACAGTTTCTAGTCCACTTATGCAAAAGCATGAAATATTGCAGTTGAAAAGCGATGAAGCCAAAAGTTTTGACAAAGTTCCCCATTCTGGAGAGCCACAACTACAAGCTTCTAAGATGGAACCAATAACCTTAAGACTTTATAAAGATAATCTTTCCATCAAGACTGATGATTTGGATTCGCCTAAAAGAAAGTCACCAAAACTGTCTTCTGAAACCAGAAGTCAACTGTCACCCCTTCCAAAAGGCTCTGACAGTAAATGCTCACTGTCCCCTCAGACTAAACAGTTAGAATTTACTCTAAAAATTGCTAAGGATGCCAGTACAAACCAAACTAAAGCGACAATGTCTCCTAAAAGTAACATGTCACCTAGTAGTTCCTGGAAACTGGATCCTGGGTCACCTTCTCCCAGTAGCCCTGCTGATTCTGGATTTAATCCATTAAAATTAAAAATATCTAAACCAGGATCTCCTGTCCAAATAAAAGAACCCGTTTTGTTTGAGAAAACAATAATTACGGAAGAGCACGATGTTGATAGCCTGCATTTACCCAAACAATCTATTGAAATTGGGTCAGTTTTGAAAAAGATAATGGAAAGTGAGAAATCTGAAATTAAAAAAGAGTCATCGATACTTGAAAAAGCTTTAAGTAATTCTGCGATAGAGACACCTAATGCTATTATTAAAAAAAGAGGAAGACCGAGAAAAACATTGCCTTCAACTATTGAAATTGAAGGAAATCCTATGAATCATTCTCCTTCAGATCCCTTGGATTCACCATCCCTTGATACATCTGGAGAATCTAGTGATCAAGCATCCAGTAGGCAAGTGCGCTCATGTCGAGCAAGGACGCTGCCCATTGTAGTGAAAACAAGGAAACCTCGTGGTGGTGGTGTCGGCCGAGGAGGTGAGTGCTGATTCATGATTCTGTAGTATACTTAATCTCTTTTGGTAATCTTTTCTCTATTATTATTATTTTTCGCTTTTAGAAATTACATAATATTTAAATTAACACAATAAAACCAGGACAGTAACAGTAATATATAACAGGATATGAAATAACAGTAATATTTATAATAATTTTATCCAGGTTAAAATAAAATTATATATTGTAATGATATATTGGGTACTTGAATTAGTTTGTACCGTTTTCTCACAGATGGTGCTTCTAGTGAGGTTCTCAAAATGACTCCTCCTCCATGTGCTTGGTCTTTTTTTTCGTGTGTCATTCGGTTAAAGCACAAATAACTAATCGTTTTACCTTATCAAATATGTCTTATTTCATACTGGATAAAGTGTTTTTGAGGGGAATTCTTCTTTATTGCTTTAACATGAAGAAAAGTGCTGCTGAAAGCCATAGAATTTTAATGGATGTTTATGGAGAGCATGCTCTAGCTAATCAAACATGTTGGAAGTGATTTGCTTGGTTTAAAAGTGGTGATTTTAAGCTGGAAGACAGGTAGCAACGAGGGCAGCCTAAAAAATTCAAACAAAAATGAAAACGACTATCCCACACACACAGAAAGTCCTGGGTTAAGCCCAGCCAAACATCAACATCAGTGGCGAAATCAAATATCTATGGTACCAAGCTTGTGCTCTGTAATTGGTGGGATCAGTGTGCTGTAAATACTGAGCTAATTTGCATTTTACTCGAGCATTAAAGGAAAAACAACCAGAATATGTGATAGGCATGACTAAATCATTTTCCTTCATGGCAATGCTCGTTCAGAAGTCAGATTGACTCTAAAGACAAGTCGGTCTTCTGTCATGGAATTTGCATGCTGCCAGAAAGATAGGAAAAGGTAGTAAGTAATGATAGGCAATAGTTACAATAATATATTTAAAACCATTTTTGTAAAATAAAACCTCAATTTTCAAACAAATTCGCTACAGATTAATTCAAACACCCAATAGATACATAGACACACCCCTCATGCGTGCGCGCACACACACACACACAAAATTAAAATAATAATACAAGTAATTGAATAAATGAGAAGAACAGCATAGTAATTAAGGAAATTAACCTATCTTACCCAGATCATCAAATCAGAAAATGAAATCCTTTATGGATAATATGAACCTTCAAGGAATGTCTTTGGCAATATGTACATTAGTTTAAAGAATAAACTTCTTCAGCACTACTTGTCAGTTTTAGCAAGAAATCGTTTTTCAAATTATATGCCTCACTGCACAGAAAGTCAACATCTATTTAGAAAAAACTTTTTTTTATTTAATTGAATCAGAACAGAAGGAAGTCATGAGGTGTCCATAACACACACACACACACACACATATATATATATATATATATATATATATATATATATATATTATATATATATATATATAGAGAGAGAGAGAGAGTGAGAGAGAGTGGCGAGTTCTATTCTTGCCTGGGCAAAGGAAATTATTTAGTGACGAAATTCATTAAATAACATCCTCAAATCCCACCCTGGCTAGAAAAGGGTGATAACCTGTAGATAACCCGTCCCAATTAGCCTAAGTTGCAAAAAGTAGACGTTAATAAATAGTAATAATAATATATATATTTATTTATTTAATTTCATATAAACTAAAGTGACATACAGCAATGAAAAAAGAACAGGCAAATTATGAGTTTAATAGTGCAACCAGTTATTAAAAATACATGGTCATAGCCTTGGGGGGGGGGGAGTAATCACCCATAATTTGATGTCAAAAAATTGATAACAAATAATCTATATGATAATTATGTTGATACATTCAAATGTCTTATTCAGAACTTGTTTGTTTGAAAAGAGACTTTTAAATCATTTTTATACATTGTACTATTTTTTCTACAATTATACTCACTTTTTTCTGGTACATTGCCCCCCCCCCAAATGAGCTTTGACTGTTTGGAGCAAGAACAAGAAGAGGGAGGGGAAGTACAAGGAGGAGTAATTTAGCTTACAAATGCTACGTAGGTGAATCAAATGAAAACCTTAAAAGTGCTGTAAAGTTCAAGTTAAACTTTTAACTTTTTCATTTGATTCACCAAAAAATAACATCGAGTTCAATTCACCTGGAATTATAAATCTACAATAACATATATAAATGTCTATGCATATTTCTCATATCTTTAGGGATATTGTACATTATAGAAAGTGTATATATTATGGCAGGTCTATCTATAAATATATTTAGGGATATTTTTGCTTTCTTGGTATGAATAATAATGAAAACAAATAAATATGAGAAACTTTAAAAAAGTATGCTATTTTTAAAAGTATATAAGTCCTTCATATTTGGTAAATTATTCCTCCATTTTATTTAGTACTATTATTTTTTTTTAATGAAGCTTTATTAAATTAATGTTTTATTAGGTGGGAGGGGTGGAGCTAAAGGAGTTGCTCGTCCTATAACTTCAGAGAAAGAGGCTGAAAAAATCCAGGAAAAGCTGTCTGAACATGAAAAAGCAGAGCTTGCTAAGATTGAAGCTAGGAAAGAGAAGATGCGGTTAGACCGGCTAGCCAAAAATGAAGCAAAGAAAGCGAAGAAACTTGCTAAAAAGGTAGGATTGTTTTAGTTATTTATACACTTACTACAGATCTACACGAATACCCTTGATAATTGATTATAAAAGCCCAGGGTTTATATTCTCGTAAACCTTTCTGTAGTAAAACTATGATTCAATTCTGAGTTTTTTATTGACACCAGCCCTGAAGAGAACATTCAAAGTAAATATATTTGAAATCAATATATGTATTAGATATTTATGACAATATTATTTTACTATTCTCATTAATTTATTTCTTATCAGGTTTCCCATGTGGAAATAATCTATTGAGATTGTATTCATGATAACATTTTTTAAATTTCCTTCAAATATCCATTGATCCTTCATAGGTGATGACCAAAATAAAGTAGCTCAATGCCTCTTCATATTTATTTATATTATACATCAGTTAATGCTTACTAGCTGTAATTTTTATTTTATCATTGTAAAACTTTTCATTTAAATATTTTACATTAAACAAAAAGTCATGTTCATTAGTGGTCAAAAAAGTAATATATTTTTGTTCTAGAGATTTTTATCTA
Organism: Riptortus pedestris; assembly: GCA_019009955.1. Taxonomy (NCBI): domain Eukaryota; kingdom Metazoa; phylum Arthropoda; class Insecta; order Hemiptera; family Alydidae; genus Riptortus; species Riptortus pedestris. The sequence goes on from CM032229.1 coordinate 52,609,744, forward strand.
ACTGAATAATTAATGGAGTCATTTGTAATGCTTGGTTTCCAACCTTTAGTATATCCCAAATTTTATCATCTCACATTCCATGATTAAATACCATGTATTGTATTCATCGGACTATCATAGGTAGAACTCATGTGGATAAATGGGTCCATAACGCTTTGGAAGTATCAATTTTGACTTGATTTATAACATATCTATACTGTGTAAAACTATACATGTAGGTCATTAATGACCAAAATCAGGCCAGATGGAGTGTAGAAGCAGTGAAATATAAAATCATTGTATTTCTGTGGGGTAGTCTGGGCTGTAGCTATTTTTTTTATACATAGGATGTCTAGAAGTGCATTAACTTTAACCTTTTCATGCGCCTGTGGGTAAGATCTTTACCTGATGTCTAGCCCTCCTGGTGATGCATTGCCAGCTTCCTCACCCTTTTCAGACCAATTCCCTTCGGGTTTTGTACGTGCATTGGCTTTTACACCACTATTATTATTCCATAACTATTTGCAATTCTGTACTCAGGCGGGATAGAAATAGTTTTCTATTTATCTCAAGAACAGTAAAATACATTTTTGAAATTTTGATCTAAAATGTAGCTAATTGACCCAAAACGTTAAAATATAAATTAAATTAAGCCACGATGACTAATTTAATTCCCTCTTTGAGGAGGGGGAGCTTGAAGATTTCCTCCTTTTAAACATGCCATTTATTTTTAAATAGTTGGTTATATAGAATATAAGTAAATATTTTATTATTTTTCCAACCAAGAGTTAAGAGAGCTTAAAAGTTATTATAATTTGTGTATCACATGAAGTGTAGGAAATAGATGAAAGAAGAAAGGTAGAGGATTATATCTATGTACAATTTTCCTCTTTGTTTATTTCCCCTTTTCTTAACTACAGTTAATTGCATATTTGTTCCAGACTCTTGATTGCTTTATGATCATGAGTTAACTGTAATTTCAGTCACTGATTGTTATTGCTTATGTTTTTGTTGAAATATTTCTGTTTTATGAAAATATTCTAAAATGTATAAAATACTGTGAAACCTACTTGAATGCCATAGAAAAATAGTTTTACAAAGTAAGCAATATTATATTCATTGTTATGGATTTGTACATACAAAAAATATTAATGTCATAAGAAAAAACTGTATTTTGCTGTTAATATATTCTTTTGCCTTTCCCATTTCTTAGCTCAAAGATGAGGAGAGAAGGAAAAGGATAGCTGCAGAGAAAGCCGAAAAAGCAGCAGCTGCTGCACCACAAGTTTTTGAAGAAGAAACTCGCATGTCTGCACCTGACAGCCGAGGTCACACTCCTGCACCAGCCTCAGCACTTGCTAGACTCAATCAGACTTGTAAGTTTATATTTAGGGTGATTATGATATTTGAAATACAACCTCACTATATATATATATATATATATATATATATATATATATATATATATATATATGCTATATAAATGGTGCATTTTCTGTATTTTATATATGTTACAATCAAAACCTGAAATTTCACATCGTTGCGAATGTAAGCCATTCACAGGTTAATAAGATTAATCATGTTGGTAATAATATAGGATTTCAGGAAAAGGGGAAGGATTGAACTGATATATGTTTGTGGGAACAAAGACATTAATCACATAGATTCTATTTATGGGATTTGAACTCTTTTTTTCTGTATTAAGTATTTTAAAGATGCGTGTGCCCTAACACTGAACTCCACCTACCCCTATTAATATTTATAGTAATACTTTAAAATAATATTTAATTGAATTTTCAATTATCCCTTCTTTTGTTCTTGGACTACTAAAATTTGAGTGATTGAGATAAAAGAATTTCTGATTCATTATAAATTACAGTACTAGATATAGTAAATAGTTTTCAATAAAATTAATGTGTTATATTCTGATATATTTCAGTAACTGTTTTAGCAGATTTCCCTTAAGGGAAATCAGCTATTGAGGTCGAACTCATGATGCGATTTTCCGAAAATTTTCTTCAAATATCCATCGATCCTAGATGTCCTGTAGATGACGAAAATGAGGTCCGTTCAAAATTATATATATATATATATATATATATGTCTGTTAACGCTCTAGTAGTCACAATTTTTGTTTGATCGTTACCAAACTCGATATTTAAACATTTTATGCAAAAAGACAGATCAAGTTCGTTAATGGTTGAAATCGGACCAGTGGGAGGGGGGGGGGATTTTCGAAATATCTCTGTTACCATATGTCGGATCAAAAAATTGTATTGAATCAATCTTATTGTAAATTAAATTTACTATAAATATTGTTCTATACATTTATTCTCTATCTTGAATATTAACCGAGATATTTGCATTTTTATTAAATTTGGGCCAATAACTGAGGACTGTTTCCTGTCAAAAGCTAGTTCGGCCCTCAACTTCACGTGGGTAATCTGCTTAGTTTACGCAGCCCCTGCATGACAGACTTTTTTTTTTTTTTGGTGAAGAATATTTCAATCTATTTGTTCAGCTCTGAGCGGTTGGCAGACCTGTTAGTTTACAATTCAGACACTTTCCGTTAGGAGGTTATTAACATTGATTGAACGATTTTTTATTACCGTTTGTATTTATTCACTTAATATTCACACTGGTGTTGTGTTACCAGTTATATAGATGTATCTATTGTAAAACTTTGAATGGGAAATCTGCTTAGTTTATGCAGCCCTGCTTATGGACTTTTTGAAATATGGAAGAAAGTTAATATACACTAAATTCCTTCGTGACAAATTTTTTTCCCTGAATCTCATTTTCTTTGATTAACTGTTAACTAACTTAGAATGTTTTCTACATACCCATAGTATGTTTTTGTGTTCAAAGTGTTCTAGACTAAGGAGGAATAGATAATAGAATATGGCATGTTTGATACTCAAAAATCGTTCTATACAAACTTTTTGTATCTCTTGTAGGCATGAGGAAATTTGGAATTTTTTATATTGGCCCTCTAACCCCCTCCCCCATCCCCAATAGTCAATTTTGATGGAAAATCTGCATCAAGGAGGGGCTTAACTAGGTGGTACTAAATATGAAATTTCGAAATTTTAAGAGTAGTTGTTTTTGAATTATGCGAGATACCTACATATGTATATACATACAGATGTCATGCCGTAACTAGTATTAATGGGTTCAGGGTAGGTCGAAACAGATAATTATAACTAATAATTTTGAAATTACAATACTTTACTTTTTTAATAAGGAAGTCACAATGTTGGTAATGTCATTCCTTTGGAGTATACTGACCCATTCGATATAAAAGTTGGCAAAAGAGAATATAATCGATTAGAAGCAATGGATATGTGAATTTAGTGTAGGTTCGCTTGAACAGCTTCGACTCAAAAGAAATCAAACATGGAAGTTTTAGTGAGTTGTGAAACTATATGTCTTATCGAGTGTATGTAGAAAAGGAAAGAAGGGTGGATCTATTGTGTATATCTCTAAAGCCCAACAAGAATTTCATGTAAAATTTATTTGAAGGTAAAATGTTTAAGTACAGTTGAAAACGAAGGCCCAGAAAGTCCTTTTTCAAAATGCTTAAAACACCTCTTGGATTTCTTTGAGTATAGTACTATGAAAATATGTGCCTCATATCTAGCTGAGCACATTCTTATTTCTCACTTTCTCACAAAATAGTTTTTTTTACAAATTGATTGATTGCCATACTATTAGGAGCTAAAAAATTTATTTAAGAATTCTTCTTCCATGTAAAATAAATTTGGTTTCCCTTTTATTATTTACTCAATTCCTTATCTTTATGCCGTTAACCTCTTTTCAGCTGAAACTCCAGAGGAATCTCAAAGTAGTATTAACACATCCAATATCAATAAGAAAGGTCGGATGGAAATCCCTATAGATCCTGAGAGGTATGTTCTATCAGTCATTATTATTTCATTTAACAGCTGAAATATAATTGTAAAATTTTATGAAAAACTCAGTCTTTAGGAAAAATAAGAATAGTTGTAGGGAAGGAGGGCCCTGTTAAACCATTTTAGAGGAATGATATGTGTCTCCATATCTTTCTATCCTGTTATGTTATTCAAAGTATATTGTTTTTTACTAATCTTCTCTATTGAGTTAATTGATTATATCAAGAGAATTTGTGAATTACTTTTAATGTATGTTGCATGACAGAAATATTGTTTGAATCTAACAGGGCTTTCCTGGTTTTTTAAGCCAGTGTACTATCAACCACCAAGTCACAGACTTCCGTAATGATGATTTTAAGTCAGCCTCTCTAACATTCTATCCAGCCTGTGAAAAAATGTATAAAAATACATAATTTTAACAAAAACATTTGTTACCATATGCAAATAAAAAGTAACATAGATATTTTATTTTTATTATTATTGTTTATTGTGGTCTGCCAAAATATTTCTTACAATCTAAGTAATTTATAGTACCATTGGCAAGATGAACAGAATTATTCTTAAATGCTTAAATGGTTTCTGTTTTGATGTGAGTTTTTCATAAATACAGAGCTGCAGAAACCTAAGAATTAAAATTGATAGAAAAGATGTGTTAGTATTTCTTATCAGTATGATAGGTTTTTTATTTATGTTAATTATATATTTATTGAAACTTTTTTTTTGAAATATTCCCAGTTAGCCTTAGTTGTAAAAAGTGGGTGTTAATAAATAATTTTTCTGAAATAATAAATATCATATGGTCACTTTTCCTTTCGTAGTTTATAAAATATAAATTTTTCCTTTAACTATTAGGGAAAAAAACTATTAGGAATTTAAGAAGTATTTCTTTGTACACAAATAGTATTAACATGCTTTTTTCGTATCATTTGAGAAGCTCGAGGTCACCAAACAAAACATAATCTACAATAACAGATTATTTCATATGATTCTTTCCTTCTCTTGAGAAGCTTGTAAACTGAATAAATAAATTTCACTTAAATGGATAAATTAATTTTCCTTTATTTCAATTTATTTGTAATCAGAAGCCTTTATATTAGAGAAGTCATGATAGGCTGCTGAAAACTATTATAGTGATCCCAAGTTCAGATAATTCATATATTTTCTTAGCTTATGAAAATCTGTTGTTAAACATATCCCTTTCCTAATCAGTTAGGTATACAGTGATTGAATTATATTTATTGGTAATACACTGGAATCTCAGGTTTTTAATCTAATTATTGCTCCTTAAATTTTTTCTGACAGGACTATGTCTCCATCAGTTTCTTCATTTATGAGCCTTTCCATTTCCTGGAGCTCTACGAGTGTTATGAGTATATTTGTTAATTATACCACAAAGACTGGATAGACTTATATGAACGTTATATAGTTTCCCACCAAAAGCTACGTGTAGCTTCATGGGATATTGTAATCTCTTATTTTATATTTGCATAATATATATATATATATATATATATATATATATATATATATATATATATATATATATATATATATAATGCTATTTGTTGCTTCAGTGATGAAGTCAGAGTGGACCAGCTAGCTGAATATCAGTGGCAGGGAAGTGAGCTTTGTATGATTCAAGAGCAAGTGTCCCTTTACCTTGGAGTCAAGTCCTTCAAAAGGAAATATCCAGATCTCAAGAGACGAACGGTTGAAGCTGAAGAAAGGACATTTCTTGAAGATTCAGGGCTAGTTCCTAAATCTATGTGCGATCTAGGTAGTTCTTAATCAGTGTAACTAAATGCAGTTCATAAACTTTGTTCCCAAAATATAAGACATCATTCTGTTCTCGTGTTTTAGGATTAACTGCTGTTAGTAGTGCAGAAGTACTAGATGTCATGTACCACGATTTTCCTGATAAGTATGAGGAGTTTAGGCGGTATATGAGAGAAAAAGAATCAAGGGAGTTTTCTTTCAAACAGAAAGGTTGGTTGGTTTGGTCTGTTCAATAATTCACAATTACAAGTTTATAATTTAATTTTTTTTTTTCTAAAATGTGTGGTTTACTATTATTTCAATTTAAATTCAATTTCAAAAAGTCTAAATCATTTTCCTTCCTTGATATCAGGATATCATCAGGATCTGTTTTATAAATATAATCAGTTAATAAAACTATGCCATTAAGCCTCCCAAAATGCAAATTACCTATTGAGGATGGGATTTTGGAAGAGAATTTCTATTTTCAAATGTCTGTCAATCCTACCTAGGAAGTGACAACCCGATAAGGCATGTTTAAATTGATTTCTACTATCTGCCCATGTATCTATAAGTGTATTTATTTATTTCCTGAAATAGCCTTGCAGGAAGGCATTTTATTAGATTTTCCTTAGGGAAGCAGGTATTGACGTTCTCATGATGCCATCTATACATACAGTTCTAAACATTTTATGTACTAATTCTATTCCTTTTTTTTCTTTTCTCAAATATTACGCTATTTAAAGGATCATGTTTGTCTGTATCTTATAGTTGATTCATTTATGTTCTACAATTCTTTTTCTAATGCATTATCTCCAATTTGAATATTAATCGAGCTATTTGTATTTTTTTATTTTATTTACAGGTTCTCGCAAACCTTCAATCTTACTCATACAATTTTCACATTCTGTAGCTGTAGAGAATTATTTTTTTTTATATATGTTGTCAGCAATAGGGGATTTTAGTCCTCTAGTGTCCTAGAGTTTGATCACCCAACCCTTTTTTATACTTCATTGTTATCCTTATTCATTCTATGTTCAATCCATATTTTATGTCTAAACATAAAACACATTGTTTAATGAAATGCCATAATTAAAATGCATATTATGCTGTTGAATGTGGCATGTTGACAACTGGGTTTTGACCAAGAAGCTACAGATGTATGTAGTTCTGGTTGATAGTTCTTAGATAATTTCAGGACAAATCCTAAAACTGATAGCCTTATTCATTTAGATTTTTTTATGTTGTTAATCCTAGATATTTCATCTAATAATACAATTTTGTTACCGACTCTTTTTGTAAAATTAGGGTTATTAAGCAGTTTATTAAACCACTGAATACAAAAATTTCCATCCGATCCCTCATAAACAATGGGGGGGGGGTAACATGGGTTACTTTTTTTAGGAGCCTTTAGTAAATGATTTCACAGGCAGTGATCTTGAGACTAAGGATGTTAGCTGATTGTTCTAGTACGTCCAGGCTAGAAACATGCTAATATATAATTCCTGTAGGACCTGGGTCTCTGGCATCATCTTAAACCTTTCTGTGCCAATTGAAGCAGGATCCTACGATTCTGGGCCCCCAGTTCCCTCAATACTACATTTTTTATTTTATTTTGGCCTCTCCCATAGTAAAGAGTTTTACTAGGATATTAATTGAAATTTTAGCACTGTCAGTATAAACAATACTAGCTGATATATCTTGTAAAGACAATTTAAACGGATAAGCACTGCGTAATTGTTATTAGTTTATTTTTTTCAACAAGCACTTGGGGCTCAGGTTAGCCATGTGAGTTAAAGCGTTGACTTAAATCTCACATGGTAAACCTATAGTGGCGAGTTCGATTCCCGCCTGGACAAAGGGATTTATTTAGTGACGGAATTAAATAAATAAAATCCTTAGTTACAAAAAGTGGACACAAATAAATAATTTTAAATCAACAAGCACTTTCCTCATTTCAAATAAACTTTGTACCTCTTATTCTACAGTTTATAGAACACTTAAAGAAGATGCCAGATATACCCATCATGTTATTACAGTTACGGAGTTATGGAGGTTCATAATCTGTAATTAAGGATAGAGTTTAGTTATACAAAACCTGGAGAGAATAGAGTAATGGCTCATCCCAAAGTGTTATGATATTGAAAATCGATGAGGTAACTCTCGTGCATGATGGAATTTCTCCTGCAGGAGAGTATTCTATCGTTAGCAGCAGTTCGCAGCAGCCCTGTTAACATATAGTCAGGTGATTTGAAGTGCCACATGTTGTAGGCAATTTTTATACCCCATCGCTAAATACAAATTCATTATTGATTCTCCTGGAGAATGAGATAGCACAAGCAGTCCTTGAAGTATCAGGAGAAGACAGAGGGAGGAGAGAGAGAGAGTAATCTCCTGCATATACTAAATGATTTAGGAAACTTGATTATGAAAACTGTCTTAAGTAAGGAGGTATAGAACATTGTATTTGTCACCTGTGGACTTTTATGTGAGGGTTAAGCTCACATCGGAAGAGTACAGTGTACCTATTGAGGGCTAATTGAATCTCATGACTTTAATGGGTTCTATACTTACTTGGCTTTTGAATACTCGTTTCAAGTTCCATGATCCTATAGTTCTGTTTAGAGTTACCTTCTTTAGAGCTGTTATGAGAAGTATAAATGTTTAAAGATTTAATTTGTACTTGCTAATTTAAACATTAAGTTATTTTTATAATTGGGCCATGGGTTTGATTCCTATGTTGGCAATAACGATTTTTTTACTGTTGAACTCGCTAAATAAAATTCTGAGTCTCATCCTGGTTAGAAAAGGATGGTAACCTATAGATCACCCATTCCGATTAGCCCCAGTAGCCAGTAAAGTTGGCGTTAATAAATAACAAAATTATTTTTAAAATAGAATCTAAATAGTCTCTTGATATTTTGCTTAAACTACCTATTCTTGCCCTGAAGATACATTTTGCATGTATACTGATGATCGTTAACCAGCATATCAATTTAACATGACCGTTCATTCTGTTTATGCTTTGCGACATTATGCTTTTAAGTAATTCATTGTAGCCAACTATATCAACATCTGTTAAAAAACAACAGAAAAATAAAAATGTAATGAGGTACCTTGCCATAAAATATAATGAAAGGATAGTGAAACTGAGAGGTTTTTGTGTAGTATTCACTTACCAACCTACTTTCCAATGACCTTGAAGGAACAATTTACATTTCTAGTCTAGTTTAATGAACCCACGCTCCTTCCTTCATATGCCCTGATAAAAGAAGAGAACATTTTGTCTTTGTATATTTATAGTAAAAGAATTGCTTCTAGTTTCAGACCTAAAAATTAAACTTACAAGTGTAATACTTATCAGAGATGCGACTATTTATCTACTAATTTCCTAATTTATTTGTTCACTCAAATGCATGATGGTAAAGTTGGTTTAATATATGAGTTTTGGGCCATTTAATTTGTATGAGGTGATGGAAAACAAAAGAGGTTAATGATATTTTATTGTAGCTCTGTCTACAGTAAGAGGACCTGAAAAAACCAAAGGCGAGTCACGAGAGCAGGCCCTGGAGGCAGCTGCAATGTGGAACCTCAACCTTAATCGAGAGAGGCGGGATGAGAGGAGGTGTTCCCTTGATCTCCAGACGTTCACCGTCCACTATCCTAAGACAGCGAGAGATAAGATGGTCAGGCCAGGATTAAGGCCTGGGCTCTATCCAGTTCCTGTCATTCCTGGCCAGTTTTCTGATTATTATAAAACGTAAGTTACATTAAATTTACTTGTTGGTTTATTAATTTTTTGTTCAGAGATTATTATTTTGTTGTGCTTTATTAGTTTAATCTATTTCTCAGAGTTAATGACTTATTCAAACACAAATTAACTATGATCTTTCCACTTTATGAATATTAACACTCCTTTGAGAGACTCCATTTTGGCTTTAAAATGAACAAAGTAACACAAAGCAAAGTGGTTAACACTTTGTGGACTTGCCATATTTTCATGAAGGGTAAGATGCACCTGACTTTTCCTTTTTGCTCTCTTATACAAAGTAAAGGAAGTATTGTAATTGTGAACATTTTCTGTAATTAGATTTCAACAGAATTATCCATTTTGACCCTTCCTGAACCCATTTTGATGTGTTTCAGAATGAGTATGTCTGTATCTCGCATAACTCAAAATTGAATAGCTTTGCAATGTTGAAATTCATATTTGGGAACATTGTAATATCTAGTTGTGCACCATAACCACTTTACTCGGTTACTGGTTTATGAAAGAAGAAGTTTGTAACTCCTAATTAATAATGTAAATTCTGGTCTCATGCAATCACTTTAATGGGCAAGCACACACATACATACTAATTTGAATAGAACTTATAGTATCATGATCATCTAGGGATACTGGACAAATATAGGAGGGGTATATTTTGCTATGCGACAAACAGCAATAATGTTTACTGAGGAAATCTAAACATCACACCATCATCTGAGCTGCTACTCCCTCACAGCTCCAAATATCTTTCTTAGGGCTCTTCTCCTGGAGAAACAAGTAAAGATGGAGAGCCTTTGTAGGGCATAGAAACATCTAGTCACTGTGATCATTCTGACTTATTTCTCTTTTCACAATTGACTTTTAACTATCCTCCCTGGTAATTTAACTTACTAGAACTAGGAAAACCCAAATCCTTCAGAGATGCCAAATCATGTTTTGAACTTTATAAAATGTCTCTTGTAAAATGGGTTTGGGATGTAACTGACTGACTGTAGTGACTCCATCAATTTTACCCTGTTTACACTCATACCTTTCAAATGTCAATGAAGTAATGATCAAATCAACATCATTCTCATAAGCCTTTTCAAGAATTTTTCTTGTAGTGAAGAGGTAATCTGTGGTTGATTCTCCTGGGCATAATCCATTCTGGAAATTCCAGTATTGCTCACCTTTGTCAAATAGCCACTGATGGCAGGAGATTAAAATTATTGGGAAGGGGGGGGTAGAAGAGATATATGTTCCATAAATAATAATCAATACTCAAAAGAAGCAATTCCGCAATTCCTTACTTCAGCATCAGGAAGATTTACTTTCTAAAAGTATACATAGGCTTGGTTTGAGTGAGCTTCAGATTGATAAATACTGTAGTGGGTCTACTTTTTATTCCAATTACTTCTTGTGTGTGAATCTGGGCTTTGTCGCAGATAGATCTTTCTGTTCATTAACCTACTCTTGTTCTCCTCATGCTACTCATTTGTAATTTGAATTTGAGCTCTATTGATATTATTTAACCCCAAAGGTCCATATAAAACAAAGGCTTTAAGAATAATACTTCTTCCTTCAATTCATAAGAACTTGGAGGAAAATGCTGTTTTATAAACCCATGATACGGCATGAAAGAATGTCTCAAGCGAATTAAATATTCTTGCTTCAAAAAGTTTAGATGAAGTAGAACAATCAGTTTCCATTATTGTATTTTCTTTTAATCCAGCAACTAACGGTAACTTATCTGTTTTTATTATAATGAACATGTTTCCATTAAATCCTCATTTCTTCCTAATTTTGTGTTGGAGTGTTCTTGGGAACCTGGCATAATATCCAGTGGATGGGAAGAAATAATTAATATAAAAAAGTCTAAATGGTTATTTTAATTTCGTGGGTTAAAAATAAAAGACAATGTCCACTATGTAGTTCATGCCCCTCCCCCATGAATATTTTTTTCTCTTAAAAGAATTACTTATTTGTATGGTACTTTGAATTACTAATCATTATAATTATTTAGGGTTAAAAAAAAGTAATTACATTATATGTTCTATGACAATATCTTGATAAGAATGAGAAGGAATTTCCAGTTCTATATAATTATATTATTTTGCCCTTGTAAAGCCAATTTTCACTAACCTGACTGATATAGATGATGTACAAAAAAAAAAATAAATAAATAAAAAATAAATGAATATTGAAGAAGAATGAACATGGATTTACCCATTTCAGGTAAACGTTTTTTAAAAATATTACCTTTTCATAAATAAAGATCTTCTTGCATCAGTCTTCAAATATTAGTCATAACTGTCTTTATTTTACGAGTAACATAGTTATGCAGAAATGATTTATCTGAATATTCCTCTCAGTTACTTATTCTTTGAGTACATGTTTTATATTTCCTCTGGTCGTAGTATTTTAAAAGGAAAAATAACCATGTCTAAACACTACAAAAAGGGGTTTGACAAGAATATGGGAACCATAAATCCACCATTCAATCTTGTACACAACTTGAAAGTATAAATAATGAAAACAATTGGCTCGTTTATACTCAGAGAAGGTGTGCTGTAAAAGAATTTCAGCCAAACTTTAAACAAAATATGCTACATGCATAAGGTTTGGTTTATTACAAACTGACTGAATAGGCTTTGGGAAGATCTCTTTTATACCATTTTTTACTTCCTTGCATGCAGATAAAGGAAGTATTATAATCATGAAAAATTTGGGTTTTCAGATTTCTATTTTTAATTATCTGTTTTGATCCTCCCTGGACCCATTTTGACTAAGTTCTGGCATGATGTATGTTCATATATTGAATAACTCAGAAATAACTACCCTTAGAATGTTTCATATTTGAAATGTAATGCTGTAGAGAAATAGGCAAGAGGACAAAAATATAAAATCGCTAATTTCTCAACACAGAGCTACAAAATACTTGTATAGGACCTTTTTATGTTTATCATTTAAAGATTTATAAATTATGGTATGGCTCTATAAAATTTTTTTTATACAATTTATTGGAACAGAGATATCTTATATAACTTTCAAATGAAATAATTTTAAATGATTTGCAACCAAACATTTTTTTTTAATTTAATAGGAGGACAAGTTATGTGATGCCAACACAAGATTTATTCTTAGTTTAAACTCAAGAATTTAAATAAAACTCAAAACAATCCCAGTGTTTTTACGAGGTCAAGTGAAGTAAGTGCTCTTGATATGAAATAAATTTTCATTCCGAAATGCAAAAGATTCCACAATTCGACTATCTTAATATTAATTTAAAGTATTTTCCAAATTAAAATTAGTACGTAATAGGTATGTAGCAAGGATTTCTCTTTGATATAACCATATCCACTAAATAAGTCATTTAACTACATATTGTATGTTATTAACATTACATGCTCATGGTTCTGCATAGCTATGTCTATTTATGACTAAGTAACTGTAAAATCATTGAATATTTTGACAGTACATTTTATTTATGTGTGTGTGTTAATATATGATATTCAACGAGTTAAAATAAAAGAAACGAAATGTTTATTGTGAAGGTATTAATTCCTTTTTTTATGAAATTTATCTAAAAATATTAATACTTCTACAACTAAATGTTGACTGGAAATCGTTCATAACTTCATGCTCTTTAATGTAGGTTTAATTATTTTTATTAAAGTTATATTAATTTAGGTTTCACTTATTATATTTAATTCTCCTATTTAGTCAAAGGAGCATAAAGTGGACATAAATAAATTAATACTACTAGAATCCAAAGACTGTTATTCTACTTATGTAAGTTATCTATAAACTGCAGCATTGAGTATTTTAAACCCCTCTTTTGTTGGAAATGGGAAAAGAAGGTATCGTCCTCCAGTTTACTCAGTAAATAAAGAAAATGTTTATCCTTTTTTGTTAAAAACAAAATCAATAAGCATGAGCATGTGAGTAGGAATAGATATCAAAACAGTTTGGATGACTTTTGTCAACAGACTTAGCCTGTGAAGAGCAGTATTTGTGGACGTGATGTGGCAGAAACAAGTGGAAAGTAGAGTTCTTCTCAACTCCATTTGCTCCCTGAACCCTATAACCAACCTCTACTAATGTGCTGCAGCCATGTTATCAGATATTCTTTGTTAACTGCTTTTTTTATTGTTATTTTTATTTATTATTTCTCTTAAGTTATTTAAGGTACTTAGTCACTTCATCTTTTTTTTTTAAATTTTATTTATTTTTATGTGTTAATTCAATGAAAAACCTTTGTACTTACTCTGAGCAGTTGTTCATCTACTTATTTCAAATCATGTAAATTGATACAGTCTGGAGCAACTTGGGTATGTGTTTGAGTCTGAATCTCATGAGAGAGGATGAATAGCAACTAAACCATTTGGTTTATAATATACATTTGTTCGTATTCTTATATCAACATGTTGTTATAAATTAGTCGAATATTCTTTTCTAATTAAATTACAATTGTGCCAAACATTTTCCAAACAAAAAAAAAAAAAAAAAAAAAAAAAAAAAAAAAAAAAAAAAAAAAAAAAAGTAACAGTATTTTACAAAATTGTACAGTCATGCGTCTTTACATTTGAGTGAAGGCCCCGAAATTGTACTAATGTTTGATATTAATTTTGCTTTCCTTGTTGTTTTAGGTACACACCCACTGAATTAATGTACTTTCCTTTAAATACGGTTATGTATGGACCTTTGAAGCCAAATGAGAGGCGGCCTAATCACTCAGATGGTTCAGACAGCTCTAGCTCATCTTCAGATGACTCTAGGTATGTTTTATGAGGCCGATCAATTTGAATTTAAAGACAATTTTTTTTTATAAGAAAATTGTTCGTTAAATTTTAGTCCCAAATTAAAGACTGAGCTCCTCTAGTTTAGTAAAAGATTTCTTCCTCAATAAAATAAAAATTCATAAATTTTGTGTTATGCTCTGTCTTTTGTGTTGTGCCTTTCTTTATGAGTAATTACACCCTCTCTCATAGAACATCTTCATTATGTATAATTAACATTTATCTAACATATTTGTTTTGAGTAAAAAGTAATACTATTTTTCAAAAAGAATTATATCTAAAATCATAATTTTTGCTGAGATGAACAAACTTTTAAATTACTTAGTACATGGTTTTCCATATATTATATTTTTCATTTTGTTTATATTTTTATAATTAATATAACAACAATATTTTTATTTTTATTTCGTTTTTGCTTTTTTCAAATATTGCTTTTGTTTTGTGTTCAATATTGCTTGCTTATTTATGTTTTATTAATTTTGCATGATTACTTTAAATATAGTTCACGTTGAGAGAGAGAGAGAGAGAGAGAGGGCAAGATGATGAAAGTAATATTACGTTTGTATAGGTATAGGGCGTGATGGATGGGAGTGAACATACCTTTATGTATCCAATTAAAAAATTACTACTTTATTTAAGAGTAAACAAAATAAGTAATGAACACTTTTAATAGCCAATAAAAATAAAACAATGTCCCAAAAAATAATATCACAATAAGGATGACTGTTTGACACAGTATAGTAATAGCTAATCTCTTTGATGGTCTCTGTAACCTCTTTGGGTAGCAGTGGTCGACCGTCACAAGTAACAGTCCATGCTGATATTAAGAAATAACAAGAGAAACTGCCTCAAAAGCATTTCGAAGAGTTAGATCAGTAGTAAGTTCCTCGAAGTTTACCCTTGATCAGTTTTGATTAGTTCCCTGAGCTGTTTGATTCAATTGACTTGACAGCAAGAAGACATTAGAATGGGTGCACTGGGACAATATTGCAGAAGCAGTGGATCCTATTTGCTTGGATCAATATAGGGATGGAAGGGGTTTGCATTTAGCTGTCAAAAGTTTGGATGCTACTCATTCATAGTAATTCATAACAAACATAGTAGTTATCAAAAGAATTAGTGGTTTGAGCTTTTATTATTGTCACTTAGAATGCTCATATGTTTTAGTTATTCCATGCTACTTATTAAAAAATATTATGTAATAAGTACGGTTTATAGACATAAAAAATTGATATACCTTAACTTCTTTTACTTGTGCTGCCAGCCGGTAGATCCCATATGAACCTATTAAGGGTTATAGCCACTACTGTAGTTAAGATTTTTTTTGGATACATTTCAAATATATAGCATTTTGTTGGCTGCATGAATGAGGTCCATTGTAATGTTATATAATCAACAGATCTTCCACAAAGTTTTTTGTAGTGCATAACACTTACCCAACCCTTCCTCTATACATCATCTGAGAATATACATACCTAATTATAATTAATTCAAACAAATAAATTCAACAATCCATTAATGGATGCCAGAAATATTTAAGAATATGTACTCTTAATCTATTCTTTGATATGGTGTCTATATATATTCTTTAATTTAAATTTATGTGTTTAATTGCATTTGCAGTATGTACTTATTTAAACCATAAAGAAAGCAGTAGTGCCTCTGAAACTGCTATGCACTCAATAAACGTTTGCGGGTGGATTACCATTTTTTTGTATATTATCCAGTCTTAAACTTTAATCATCCAACAAAATGCCAAATTAAAAAGTCAAATTTAATGAGCTGATTGAGTTATTGAGTTTATATAATAAAGATGGCCTTTTTAATCAAGGTTTTATGTATTTATATGTTTTATACTATTTTGACACTTGTAATGAATGGTTTCATTTCTTTAAAATACTGAATGACTATATATATTATATTTTGTCTTCTTTTTTGAATTATTTTCTTTGGTAACTGGCTTTTTTGCTTTAGCTTTACTCAGCTCTTTGAACTCACATTGACCTTTTTACTAATATTTATTTTCACGCGAGTATTTGTCGAGCCTAGCAGTTCATTTCTTTATGTTTTCTAATATCCAAAATGGTTGTTTTGTTTTTTTTGTACTCAATGTAGTCTGGGAGGTCACCGATGACGTGATTGAGACTTATTGACAAACTTCACTCCTTGTTAACAGATACAGTCCTTTGAAATATAGTTGCTGTGCTATTGTTAAGGCCTGCTGTAGCAGTCATTTTCTATGATAGTGCAGACAATTTTAGGATATCCAATATTTGTTAAATGGAGAAGTACACTTTCAGTTTGGATATAGAAGAGGTTAACAAAATGGAAAATAAATAGATTTTTAGTATAATGCATTGAAAAATGTTATATGAGCAACCTTATTTAAAAAAAAAAAAAATTAATTAAAAAAAATAAAACTTTCCTGCAATTACAGTTCTATACAGAAGCTTTAATGTTAACATAGTTATACAGTTTTTATATTAAGTTATTGTTTATGTTTCTGATCCTACATCACTGCTGCTCTATCTGACTACTAAAAATGTCTAGCATTTCCCTATCAGAGAGGAGTCCTCTTTTTCTTTTTAAGGGTCCATTTTTCACAGATTTTGTATATATGAACTTTTAGATTTTTTAACATTTTTACAGGTAAGAACTTTTTACATGCATAAAAACATATTATTTTTATGACCATTTTGGCTTTCACATCTGGTTGCATACTATTCTTATCCACAACTATCGCTCACAGATACTTAAACATAATAAGAACAACAAGAAAACATGTACTCCCCCAATTCTGCAGGACCCACACAGTCCCTCTGATTTGCCTAGATATTCACATATACTTTGCCTTGTTCATTCTTATTGGAAGCCCCTTGTGCAAACTCTATCTCTACATCTGTCAATGCTGCAATATTTCTACTACAGGAAGCACACTTATACTATGTGGGCTATTGTATACGGTATTGTCATGGCATATTATTTATCTGATTGCCACTTCCAGATTAAGGTTAAATAGATAGAGGAGAATGGATTTTTTGTCTTCAGCCAGTGCTATCCTTAAAGGCAGAGACACTAACTCTGGCTTTGATCTTACAAAAAAGTTCCTTCCAGAGTTACTCTCATCAATCTGATAAGTCTGCTGATTGTTAGCCCCCAGCAATTTTGGCTACACTAACATATACCTGCCATAAGTCAATGAAGAGATGATCACCTTCATAGTCATATGCCTTCTAAAAGATTTGGCTTATAAGAAAGAGGTAAATCTGCAGTCTATTTTCCTGAAAGAAATCGACTCCAGTGCTCTCCCTATATCCTTTCATTCCACATACTTCTGGTCATACAATTTTCAGTATTCATGTTACACTCATTCTGCTAACATTTCTTTATTTTTACGAATTATCAAAAATCACCTGATAAACCTCTTAAGCTTTCACAGTATCTTTCTTACTAATCTATTTGATAGCATGAGTTTAAGCTTTAGGGACCCCCTATTTTTGGTTCAATTACTTTCTATGAAATTTTCTTACTAGTCCAAGCAGAATTCTACTCACCGACTTATTTTCTGCCTTAATTAGGAGTTGTATGTGGCTGAAAATATGTTCGTTTCTTTTCAAGATTTAGCTTCATAGGCCCTCTTTTTATTACGAAGCGGTCTACTCACATTTTATGTGCCTTTGCCTTAGGAGCATTCTCAGTTGCTCCGCATACTTTTTATGCCTATACTTATGCCTCCATTGTACAGATGATTTTTCAACCATTTTTGAAGTTTTAATTTAGAAGATTTGTTTTTGTTTACTTATAATTTTCTCAAAAAATATTAACAATTTATTTTTAATAATTTATATTATTATATATTGATAATTTTATTCAATAGATATAGCATTTACTGTACAATGTGTATGCTACTGTTTGCTTCTTAAAGTATCTATTATGGAATTTCTAAAAACATTTGAATTTTCTGAAAATACGTTACATTTCTCGGAATTTATGGCAGCTAATTTATATCCATTTTCTACAAATGTTTAGCAGATCTTATTTATAAAATAAGTTAAATTTTATGAAATGTTAGTAAAAATATATGAGTATTTCCTTGAAATCCCTAAATTGCT
Organism: Riptortus pedestris; assembly: GCA_019009955.1. Classification (NCBI taxonomy): domain Eukaryota; kingdom Metazoa; phylum Arthropoda; class Insecta; order Hemiptera; family Alydidae; genus Riptortus; species Riptortus pedestris. The sequence goes on from CM032229.1 coordinate 52,628,048, forward strand.
CAGATATACTGTTTTCCAGGGTTATATACATTTAAAAAAATAAAAATGCTGTAAATTTGGATATTATGTGTTACAATTTACAGTGCCTCCAGTTGTGGGAGTGACAGTGAAGATGAAGAAAGTGTGTCAAAGGAGTGTAAAATATGTAATGGGGAGAAGAAGACCAACAGCGAGACACATCCAGAAATCCTCTTGCAGTGCTCTCAGTGTAAAGGCCTATGTAAGTTGATAGTTCCTATATAATTTCTATTTTTTTTTTTTTTTTTTAAATTATTTTAGGTTTCAGTTAATTACATTATATTGTATTTCTATATTTTTATAACGAAAAAGTATACACATCTGTTATAGTTTCTCAACATTTTTACCAATATCATTTTTTTTTTTTTTTTTAAATTACCTTTATATATAATATATTTTCTCGACATGCTAAGTATTAAGAGTGCTAAGAGAGGGAGGGGGAGAGAGGTTTGATTTTTATGTATTTACTAACCACATGAAAAGATCTCTCATAGAGAGCATGGGAACAGAAATGCCTATTCCATTCATATATATACCTTAGTGATATAATGCGTTGAGAAAACAATCAAACAATACCAGAAGCAGAAAAATTACAAAAATCTCTAATTATATTCACAAAACTCCTCATGTAAATTTTCACGTTCTCAATTGACAAAACAGATAACCTTCCACATCATAGTATTTCTACATCTTTAATAAAGACTTTGTTCTAGTTATGCAAATAATAGATTACACTTAAACTAAATACAAGAGCGATCTGTTCACTTCATCTCATAAGGTTCATATAGTCACTCAATATAAAAAAAAAAAAATGGTAGCACAACCTCAACACAATACACCAATATAACCGTTTTATCAGATTTCGCTTAAGGGAAATCAACTATTGAGATTGTACTCTTGACAAGATTTTTGAAAAATCTCCATCAAATAATCAGAATGAGGTCCGTTCAAAATTTGATATCTATTTCTCTCTCCCTCTCTCTCTCTCTCTCTCTCTCTCTCTCTCTCTCTCTATATATATATATATATATATATATATATATATATATATAAAATATTTATTTATTTATTTATCTGTTACCATTCTAGTGGTCTCAATTTTTTTTTTTGTTTAATCATTAATGAACTCGATATATAAGCCTTGTAAAACTCAAGATCTTGTTTGTTTATAGCTGAAATCAGACGGGGAGGATGAGGGTGTTAGAGGGAAGGAATTTTTAAAATTCACAATATCTTCATTATTATACATCAGATTGAAAAAATGTATAGAACCAATCTTATTGCAATTTTAATTTCCTATGAATTATGTTATTTATGTTTTTTCACTATCTTGATTATTAACTGAGGTATTTGCATTTTTTAGTTTTCAGTCTCATTAAACCCCCACTCCTTCTCATGTCATATTAACCTTAAGCTGTTATATCATGAACCACTTTATTCTAAGCTTAAATACTAAATATTGTTTTCAAGAGATGACATCATCAATTAAGATTTTACGTTCTTGTTTCGAAAATGTTTACTTGATCACTACCTTACCCAATATTCAACCATTTAAGCCAACACTAAAGATAGAGATATTTGTTACTGACTAGTTGGACCTGGAATTGTAGGGGCTTAGACAGGGGATTCAATCTAAATTCAATCTATTTCCGTTATTATAAGTCAGTCGTTAAGTATTATAGGACCAATCTTGCTATACTATTGATGGTCTACAATTATTGTTCTATGCATTTTTTTGGAACTCTAGTATTCAGTGTGTTATTCGTACTTTCTTTTAAATTTGAATTACCTGAATATTTGTGTTTTAGGAAAACCAGATTGGTCTTTAGGCTTTTTTTCAGATGAAGTAGATTATATGGGTGATTGAGAATAAAAATTACAAAAATTAGTTCCTGATACTTTTCCTGCAAAATATTACTTTAGGCCGACCTATGTGGTGTAGCCTATGCATAAACCAATTGATAAGTGCTCATTAAACTTTATTTCATGATGGCATATTCTGTTAAATAATTTTTTTAGTAGTATGCGATAGTTCTAAGTATTACGTGAAGCTTATAAATCCCCCCCCCACACAACTTAATCTAAATTAAGTTGTAGTTATATAATATTTGTCAGAGTTATTTCTTTTATCCAGAAAAGTGAATTATTAAAACTTTCCCTTGGTTTAATATTTATAATAACTAATATTAAAATAGTTGAATTTGGACAAGATGCGGGAGCGGAAGTTGTGAGGTGATGACTCAGTCGGTACCTGGCAGACCAACTTTTGATCCGGCTGACTTGGATCGGCTTTGGCGGGAAGACTTAGATGATGCTTAATAATTGAAAGTAATGATGATGATTGCTTTAAACTAGAGCTAAACATTAAATAGTGTGTTTATTCAAACAAATCAATGTGTAAGGGAGTTGAAAGTGCTAGGGAGGTGCACCCATATGTCTGCTAATTATTAGCATTGATCCCATAATATGTTACACATAATAGAGTATGAGTAAGAACTACTCTGAATAAAAAGTTTCCTTTTCAGATATACCGTAGGACCTCCATATAACGAAATTGGAGGTTCCAACGTAAAAGTTCGTTATATAGAAACTGTTTTTTTATACAATTTAAAATACCATTACAACTGTGTAAACCTTGTTAATATAGTATAATATAGCTTATGAGGTTAGAAATAAATGAAAATACTCAGACAAAACATAATTTATTTATCAATATCAAATATGTATGCATGTAAATAATAAAATCAAAAAACATTTTAATAACTTATATTAATGTACACATTACTAAACAATTTATGAAACAATAGGAACACAGATAACAGTTTACACTTATTAATATCTAATTTATTTATCAAGAATGGAAAAATATTTTCTAATATCTTGCTGTGCAGGTGTTAGAAGTTTTTCATACAAATGTTCACACTCGTTTAACATTTGGAAAATATTATCAGGCACTTCTTCAGTACACTGAAAACCATGTCTTATGGTTTCAAAAGCGGTCAGCATTTCTGCCTTGGATGGTTTGGGTCTTTGAGCTTCATCTGTGTCATCCGTTTCGTCGTCCTCTTGCTGTTCATGATCTTTCACCGATTCTACTATTGCATCATCAGTAGGGTATTCAGTTACAATCAAGTCCTCGTCTACTGTTAAATAGTCCATCATGATGATGTTTTCATTTATTGCTCCAATTGATTGCAGTTCATTCCAGCAGGCGTTGGTGTCTGGTAAATCGTCCGTCGCTTCCTCTGTTGGTTCTTTTGCAAAATCAGCTTTGATAAAGCAATTTTTTATCGTAGTGTCCGTAACATAAGTTTGCCAAACCTTGGCTAACTCTGTGACGCAAACACGTAAGTCAATAACCTTATCCAGGGATTGATTATTTTCTAATGCGTTAATCATCCTTCTCAGAATTTGTTTCCGATAATGTACCTTCATATTTTTAATTATACCCTGATCCATTGGTTGTAGTTTTGATGTCGTATTAGTTGGAAAAAATTCAAGTTTGACATTCGTCAGTTTTAAGTGATGAGGATGTGCAGGGCAATTGTCTAAGAAGAGGACCACTTTTCTTTTTTGTCGTATCATCTTCTTGTCAAAATTCCTAATCCACTTCTCAAATATTTCACTTGTCATCCATGATTTCTTGTTGTAGTCATAGTCCACTTCTAAAGATTTTATTCCTTTGAAGCATCTTGGTTGCTTGCTTTTTCCTATAACTAAAAATTTCATTTGGTTGATAATCTTTTATTATTAAATGTAACTTCGGCTTCCACTGTTCACAAGTCGTTCCTGATACGCTCGAACTTTCCCCTGATACAACCTTCTCTGTTATTCCGTGGCATAAATTTGTCCAACCACCCTGAACTCGCTTGAAAGTCAGCAATACCTAACATTTCGGCATATGTAATTGCTTTCTCTTTTATAAGTGGTTCCGAGAGAGGCAAATTTTGGCTCCGCACCATTGTCACCCACTTCAGAACTGCTTTATCCACAGAATTAAACTTGCATTGTTTTAACTTTCTTCTTTCTTCTCCTCCTCCAGCTTCCTGGCATTTCAGAATTGCATCCCTATTTTTTATCACTGTCGAGAGAGTGCTTGAAGGAATCTTGTACTTCTGTGCTACAAGTTTCTTCTGCATGCCACTCTCGACATCGTTTAAAATCCTAATTTTATCGGCAACAGTTAAAGCCTTCCGTTTTGACATCGTGAGTAGGTACAGTAGACGCGGTGACAGCTCAGTCTATACTGAAGAGGAGCATCCGATAAGTGCGGAGCTACCTGATATCTGTGATTCACATCAATTTTGACAGCTGGCTGTGATTCACATTAATTTTCTGATAGCTCGCGTTCTTTTATTGTGCATTTCCTTGTCACCATTACGTAATTTTCATAATAAAAAATTACTTTCAGGATTTTTTTAGAAAATTTTAGTTCGTTATATGGAATATTTTTTTCGTTACATAGAAACATTTAATAAAGGAATTTCGTGTGTTTTCCCCAAAATGTTCGTTATAGGGAAAATTCGTTATATAACATAAAATCTATATATTTAGAAGTTCGTTATATAGAGGTCCTACTGTATATTACAGTATTTTTAATACATTAAAATACAAATTAAAATAAACATTACCAAATTTTAAAATAAATTTAATATCTTCCACAATGATCTTATTTATTTAGGTTTCTGAGGTTGATGTGGAATGTTTAGGCAAAAACTTCAGAATGTTCATATTTAATTTCTTAACTGACCTACAGATGTATTTCATGTATTTGTGTTACTTTTGCTCAAAGCAGTATCATACAAAAATCATATGAGCAATTACTCAAGCATTAAATTCATACACAAAATTTTGGGGCATCTATAAACAAATCCAATAAAATTTTATTTTTATAAAAACTTACAATACTATTCAATGATTAAATAAAAAAAAAAACTAATAATTCTTATCATTTTAGTTTGGTTGTAAGTTTATGATTGAAGAAGGGTTAAATATATTCTATTTGGTTCTCCATGAATAAGTCAATATCTCAAACAGTCAAGGGTTTTCTCTTTTAAAACTATACATTAACTAGTCCCTTATATGTTTCCTAGTAAATTAACATTACCCTGAGTGAGGTAGTAAGAGGGGGAAAGGGTAGAACAGGGTTAAGGTTGAGTATTTGAAGCAATCGAGCTACTGAATAGTCTAATATAGGGGCAGGAAGCCAGGATTTGTGAGGATGGTAAGCTGATATACAGAATTTAGAAAGAACGTTATTAAACCCAGATAGTTACCCTGACTTATAGGACGAAGACATTCTTTGTTAAAACATTTATCTTACTATTTTATTGTGTTGCTTCTCTTAAAACTTTTCAAAATTACTTTTAGATCTTATTTGCAGTATTTATGATATATTATTTAGTTTCAAATAATTAGATAAAGCAGACAAATAATAAAGCTAAGGTCTTGTTTACAAAGAATATGTTTCTCTAATTAATATTGAATATTTTCAGGCCATCCTACATGTCAAGAAATTACCCCAGAGATGTTGCCTCACATTAAGAAGTACAGTTGGCATTGCAGTAATTGTAAAAAGTGTGTGCAATGTAAAAATGCCAACAAAGATGAAAAGATGTTATTTTGTGACTTATGTGATCGTGGGTATGTTCTGTTTGATTCATTGACACTTGTATATTTAAACTAATAATATTTAGAGAGGATATTTAGTAATATTTAGAGAGGTCAATTTCTTGCATGCAGCCTTTTTATTTCTTTAGTGTCTTGTAAACATTTAACTAACTGAGGTTCTTGGCTTTTTGTAGCAGACTTAATTTTATTTTTCCTTAAAAATTAAAGAAAATAGTTTTGCCATATATTCAAAAAATTAGTTTTCTGTTTCTAGGAACAGCTAATTTGGCTTAATAATAACTAAATTATTTTCTCTTCAATCAGAATTAATTCATTATTCATTGTTATTTAATACTTTTAAATATTTCATTAAGGTTAATTATTATTTATTTATTTTTAATTATCAATGATCACTAAAGTTCTGTTAGTTTTAGTTTGCCAACTCAACTTAGTTCCAAAACCATGTTCTATTATGTTAGTGATAGTTGTGCCTTATTTTTTTTTTAGTTTTCAGAACCTCAAGTGGCTGATGGTCAAAAAGTGGCATTTAAGATAAAACTCAAATTATTACAACTAAACTGTTCCTCAAAAAATCAAACTGAAACTGATATTCTATTCTATATTTGTTGTTCAGTTTAGTGTTTTAGCAGATTTCCCTCCAGGGAAATCAGCTATTGAGGTTGTCCTCATGACACGATTTTCGAAATTATTCTTCAAATGTCCATCGATCCTACCCAGGAGATGACTGTTCAAAACTGTATGTATATATATATATATATATATATATATATATATATATATATATATATATATATATATTTGTCTGCGCTCTAGCGGTCACATTTTTTGTCTTATTGTTACCAAACTTGATATATAATCGTTTTATACAAAAAGAAAGATCAAGTTCGTTAACGGCTGAAATCGGACCAGTGGGAGGGGGGGTTTAGAGGGGGAGAATTTCGAAAATTCTTAATATCTTCGTTATTATACATCGGATCGAAAAATAGTATAGAAACAATCTTATTGAAAATATAATGGTCTATAAATGTTGTTATGTACATTTTTTCATTATCTTTATTATTAACAGAGATATTTGAATTTTTTAGTTTCCAGTCCTCAGTAAACCCCCATGTGGCGCACGTGGAAAATCTGCTTAGTTAACGCAGTCCCTGCGTGACAGACTTTTTTTTTTTTTTATTCGGTTATCTATACTTGAATATAATAAACGTTATTCAATAAAAATTTGATCACCTTTATTTCCTTGCACGAAGTAAAGGAATTATTGGAACCATGAAAAAGTTTGGTTTGACAGATTTCAATGGAATTATCTGTTTTTACTAGTTTAGGCATGATGTATGAATGCATCTTATTCAAGATCTATAAGAACCTTTTCTGTTTATGTTAAACAGATATTTATTTTATATCCCTTGACATTTTTTGATCCCATGCATTGGAACAGAATTATCGTAGTAACAGATATATGATATATCACTTTCAAGCTTGCCAAATTTTTTTTAAAGTACTGGATATTTCTTATACATTAAAGGTCAATTCTGAAACACATTGGATTTAGTGTATATATTGTTAGTATGGTCTCATTGAATCACCTTTAATTGGAAATTATTATAGAATGCCAAACTATGATTAAGCAGTATAAAATGCATATCTACTTTTATCTTAAATGATCATATGCAAAATTTTATTAGTAAATTTAATTGCACACGTATTTTTCAAAAAAAGTATTTATTTATTCAAGAATACATGATATATAGTTAGTATGAGTTCAAATGGGCTAATAAATTTCTCTTTGAATTTAAGAGTTAATTGTTTTAAAATAAATATAATAATATTGTTTAAAACTATTTCCTTTCTAGGTATCACATAAGCTGTGTAGGTCTGAAGAAATCTCCTGAGAGCCGGTGGCATTGTAGTGTCTGTTCATTTTGTACAATATGCGGGTCAAAAGATCCTGGAGGAGCAGAGTGGCACTATGAGGTATTTCTTGTTTTCTTAATTTAAATATATTATATTCTTTTTTTCAAGAACTTGGATGTTAGTGTGGATAGTCCAATGTGTAAAGAGGAGGTTGAGATTTACAATTTATTCTAATTTTTAGACTTTACATTTTAGAAATCCATTACCCATGATGATAATTGTCTTCTCATTGTATAAATTTTATTGAGTAGGATAGGATACTTCTCTAGTTTTCTTCAATGAAATAGATAAATTCACAAATTGGGTAACTATTTGTACCTTGTTATAGATTATCATAACAGTGTGCCTATAGGCATATCTACAAAATGTTTCTTAGATCCATTGTTGTGGCTAAATGTGAAAGGGTTTGGAAACTCTTTTTCGTTGACATCTGTAATTTAGTTAATGGTTAGAATGATCACATTGAGCAATTTTCAAAAATACAAAAAAGCCTTTAAGTTTCGAAATTCTCAGTCAGATAAAAAATCAGTGTCAGATAAATGATTAACCAAAGTTAGTTTCTTTCTTCCTGGCTTATGTTTAGAATTATTATATCTTAACCTCCTACATTTATTTAGTCAATTTCCATAGTTTGTGTCTCCTTCAGGGTACAGAATTATAAATAGAGGTCCTATTAGAGGTGAAATTGATTACTACTCTTATCTTCTAGTTCCTCATCATTGTCTAATCCAAGTTTTCTTTGTGTGACTAATATTATGAGAGATGGTTTAAATCCATTCTATACTTTAAATTTTAATTGAGTAGATAGAGAGAAAAGAGGAATTTGAATAAAGTAAACATCATTAACCTTCCAGTAGTGTCAGCAGACTTTTTTTAACATTTTAATTCTAAATTTCTTATTTTGACCACTAATATGTATTTATAATTGCAATAATAATGTTAAGTTGTATTTATTTATATGCAATTATTGTAATGGACTTTTTGGCACTATTTTTTAATAAGAAAACAATAATAGTTTATAATTATTATTATTTAGGATTCTCAAGGAAATATGCCCAAATTTCATAACATTATATTTTCTTGAATGGGAATGTTATTTGGGACTTTATTCCAGCGATATTTAACATATGGTAAAAAAGAATCATTGGCCTTGTTTTCCATCCTTTCCTAAGTGGAGGTTTTCTCCATTTATAAACTTTCTTTTCTTTTTTAGTCTCACTTTGAATTATCCTCGCTTGAGCTTCCCTTTTCCTGTCCAGAGTGGCTGTTATTATGATCCTTGTTACTAAATTGCACGTCTACATTGCTAAAATCTCTCACAATCGCCCAACTCCTCAATATTGATACCAGGCACTCCTAACCTCTAGGATCATCAAGTCCCTGTAGGAAGGCAGGAACATCATTGAGTATAATAAGGTTTTTAGATCAAAGAAGAGTCCATTAAAAAAAATGTGTGGGACACTGGTTCACTTGAAAAAACATTATTGAAAATTAAATATATTGCATAGAATAATATATAATATACATGTAAATTATAATTAAAATTTCAGAATAAAAAATTATTTTACAAGATCCAAGAAAAATGATAGCCCTAAAACTATAACATGAATGGCTATTTCAGCCACTTCTATTCATTCTTGTCTTTGCATTCAGTGTGAATTTGTAATTGTAATATCTACTCCTTTTTGACAGGACCTCATTTTAGACTTCAGTAAATTTTATTTAGTACTTCGAATTTTTTCATTTAATTATTATTTCAGTTTGTGTATAGAAAGTTATTTGTTTTTGTTTCTAAGAGTCCTTTATTCTGCAGTCTGTGGCAACCCTTCCTTTCTCAGAAATATCATTAGAATTAAAACAATTTCAATATTATGCCAATTTTTTTAAGCTAAAGCATCATCCTTTAAAAAATATTATTAATCTTTGTATAATTTCAAATATTCAATTATGCACTTTTTTCTACTCTTTTATGAGGCAAATGAGTAATAAAAGTATTTTAATTAAATTAAATATGTGTTACAATTTCATTTAATAAAGTGAAGGTTTAGTAAAAACATGAAAACTGGGGGAGGCAAAAAGTTTCAGTATGGGAGAGTTGGATATTTTATTCAGAACTCCAGCAATACTTGTCCTCACTACCATCCAGCACCATAAGGGTTAATATCCCTCATTTACCATCCTCACCAAGAGATCAACTATTGGAAAATAAAGGAAGCTTTCATTAATAAAATAGAAAAATATCAACATCCAAAGATAATATACACTGATGGTTCGAAAATTACCGAGTCTTCCTCCTGCGCCTATTACGAAGAAAATGCCTGCCAAAAATTCAAACTAAACAAATTAACCAGCATCTATTCCGCCGAACTATTCGCAATTAAATTCGCTTTATATCACTGCATTTGCAACGTCTCAACTCAAGAAAAATTCCTGATTTGCACTGACTCGTTGAGTGCCCTATTGAGTATCAAAGATGTATTCACAAACAACCCAATAGTAAAAAAAATACAAAATCAAATACAAATGCTCCGAGAGCTAAAAAGGGCTGTCTACTTCATGTGGATTCCAAGCCACGTGGGAATAGATGGAAACGAAAAAGCAGATTTAGCAGCCAGAGAAGCCCATCAACTCGACTCCATCACCCCAACAATAATTACATCTGCAGAACTCTACCAACCACTCAAAGAAGAAATTAATAAAAACTGGCAACACATGTGGAATGAAACCCAGAATAATAAACTAAAAATTATTAAAACCACCATCCGTCCATGGAAATATTCGACAAGAGACAACAGAAGAGATGAAGTTGTTTTAGGAAGACTCCGAATTGGGCACACACGTCTTACGCATGGCTATCTTATGACAAAAGATCAACCCCCGATTTGCGAGAAATGTAACACAGAACTGACTATATATCACATATTAATGGAATGTCATAAGTATACAGATATTAGAAACAAATACAATATCTCCAATAGTATAGAAGTGGCCCTTGGAGATGACCCGAAAGAACTCCATAAATTGTTTAATTTTATAAAAAACACGAGTTTATACAAAGAAATTTAAAGTGCAATTGTTTGTATCCTCGTTTATATTGTTAAAATGGCGATATGAATGAGAATACCAAAATGTGAATTATAAATATTACAGGGCGATGATAACCTGGTAGTTTTTCGCCCTTAAACCCTATACAACAACAACAACAACCATCCTCACCATCAGTTGTGATAAAAACTACTATAATCCATAATAAATATAATAAACTTGCATGTAAGTAATATTAAAACTTGAAAAAATTTGCTCTCAGCATATGAAATTTAAAAAGTCCGTCACGCAGGGGAACTAACCAGATTTCCCACGTGAAGTTATACAATAGAGAAATCTCCATACGAGAGCCGAACAGTTACAGCAAGGGCCGAACTAGCTTTTGGCGGGAAATTCAGTCTTCCGTTACCAGTCCAAATTTAATAAAAATGCAAATATCTCGGTTAATATTCAAGATAGAGAATAAATGTTTAGAACAATATTTATAGTAAATTTAATTTACAATAAGATTGATTCTATAGAATTTTTTGATCCGACGTAGGGTAACGGAGATATTTTGAATTTTCGAAAATCCCCCCTCTAAACCCCCCCTCCCACTGGTCCAATTTCAGCCATTAACGAACTTGATCTGTCTTTTTGCATAAAACGACTAAATATCGAGTTTGGTAACGATCAAACAAAAATTGCGACCGCTAGAGCGTTAACAGACAAATATATATATATATATATATATATATATATATATATATATATATATATATATATATATGTATATATATAATTTGAACGGACCTCATTTTCGTCATCTCCTGGGTAGGATCGATGGACATTTGAAGAAAATTTTCAAAAATCGCATCATGAGTACGACCTCAATAGCTGATTTCCCTTAAGGGAAATCTGCTAAAAGGGGGCACTGAGGTGACTGAATATTCAGGAAAATTTACTCTTTTAGTATGTAATTACGTCGTGTAGATATTTTCATTAATACATACAGTTAATATATAAAAATTACAGTTTTATCACCTGAAATTTTTGGTTAAGAAAGATGTTATCTTCCTGCATTATATATTTACTTTTAACTACCTGTTTCACCGCATTGGTGGGATCTTCAGGTTTTTATTTTTTTTAAAAAAAAGATAAAGAAAGAAGAAGAATGCATTCAGACAATCAGATTGACACGTCTGTGTTAGCTACTTTATTACCCATTCTCTAGCAATACTCATATTTTTTATAGTTTTTAGTCTCTTTTTCTTTTTTAAATAAATACCCGAAGATGCCAATGATGTGGTGAAACTGGTAGTTAAAAATAAAGATTTAATGCAGGAAGACTATGATGCCTTTTTCATCCTGAGGTGCAGCATTGATTTCTCAATATTATTCTGCAATTTGAATTATAATTTACATTTATATTATATGTTATTCTATGAAATGCATTTAATTTTTCAATAATAGGATAACTAAAATTATTACAGACAATTGTAGAAAGCTGCCTTACAATGGTTATATTTCGTAAGGTCTCAACTCTTGTGACCATCCAAATAAACATGTAAGGGAGAACCTGCAATCTTAACCCATCCTTATAAAAATAATTTTTCTTATGGTTTTCTTAGGCGCAATATTCAAGTATTCTTCACTTTTCTCTACACTGACTTTATTGCATAATGCCCTTATTTTGAGGCCTAAAAATGCTTGTCCTCTCTACTCTCGTTGAAATACTAATCCTTATTTTGAAATTATTCTTAGACGTAGTCAGTATTTGTTGGTGTGGCTACTTATCTATCCTCTTCCTGCTAGTTATATTGTGAGTTCTGTCTGTATATAATCCAGTTAGAATAAAGTTTTGTTTACTTCTCTCCAATATTCTTTTATTTAATAGCCAACAGAAATGAAACACAACAAATGAACATTGATATGATGAGTGAAGGGGGAACAAGCACTTCTGTGTTTTTATCGGTGACCCTTGACATAAAAAGTTTGAAGACATCCTTATGAATAAATTATTTTGACTTGTAATTATGTGACATCCATTTCATGTATTGTTTTGTTTTCAGTATAAGAAAACGGAGAAAGGAGTTCGACTCTACCAGAGGACATTATGTGTTCCCTGTAGCAAAGTGAGTTGCAGATAGAATTCCTAAAATATATATATATATATATTTATTATTTTATATATGTACATTGAATATATTAAATTATAATGTAAATACAAAAATCAAAATACGTTTATTTAATAAAATCTTAATAAAATAATACTTACATGAGGTTTGTTTTTTCCCTGATTTATTATTTTTATTTATTTATTTGTTTTTTATAACTTCAAATGAAAATTATTGTTTAAGTGAAGTTTATTTATTTTAATCCATAAATCTTATTCCTCAATCTGAATTTTTCACAACTTTTGATAAACTATCATGCTTTTCAGGAAATTTAGAATTTTTTTTTTTAACTGATCTTTTGGTAGGTCCTCTTTTATTATTATTATTATTATTTATTAATGTCCACTTTTCGCAACTAAGGCTAATTGGGACGTGTTATCTACAGGTTACCAGCCTTTCCTAGCCAGGGTGGGATTTTAGGATGTTATTTAATGAATTTCGTTACTAAATAATTTCCTTCGACCAGGCAAGAATCGAACTCGTCATGTGACTCGAACTCTAGGTTTGCCATGTGAGATAAAGGTCAACGTTTTAACTCACATGGCTAACCTGAGCCCCCCTTTTAAATGGGTATGGTAGTAGGACAAAGGAATATTGGGCAATATTTGTCCAGCATGTAATCTTCTTTTACATGCCTTAGGATAAATTTAGTTCATGTTTTCTGTGATGGAATGCAATTACCAACACCAACACAAGTTCACCCACAATGCTCAGTGACTACACAGCTTAATAAAACTTAAGTATCTTATTCCAAAACTTGAATTGATATCTCTATCATAGATATCAAGTGATTTAACCCCTAGACCCTCACACCTCCCTGTTTCTAGTCTACTTAAGGTGCTTAATGATAGGTATTAATATGTGTATGTAAACTACACATTCAATGTACCATCCAGTCTCACCTCACATATCTGTTTTTAATGATAATTTATACCAGAAGAAAAGAAATTAGGAATGTCAAAAAATCATTTTTATCGAATGATTCTGTTTTGTATGTGTTAAGCTCATTCGTAGTTTGGAAAGAAAAGAAAAAAAACAATTTTTTTTAAAAAATTCTGAAAATATAATGGGATTATAAATAAAAATTGATTGAATCATATTTATGTGAAAGTATTTTAGTCCTCCACAACAAAATAGTTGCTTTGACCAGAGTGCTCCTTGCCACTTTAGCTAGTGGTTTTGAATGTTTAGTGGCTCCCTGCTCAATTCCAGAATTATAGCCTTTACTAATGCTCTTTTATGGGTATTCCCTTTATCCTTTAAGTGTACCTCTATATAGAAGAGAATGTATGATTTTAGTTACTGCTGCTGTTCAAGGACCCCTGAGTGGGTCGTCCTATAGTTCTGTTAGTTTTACACCTGTAATTGGCCCATTTTTCCTGTTTCGTTTTCTTTCCTCAGATAAACAGACATGATCTTTTCTGCCATTTATGTACAAGCCTCACATACTGTAATGTACAGCATCAATGAAAAATGTTTGAGAAATTTAATTTGATAAATATAATTGAAACCTCATAGAGTTTGTTTAAGCGGCTGCTTTGTTCATACCAGGAATAAGGTCGTTATTTTTGTAAAGACTGTGATATTCCTATCTACCCCAAAAGTTGTATAAAAATATTTTATCCATAACAAATTGTATATAACATCATTGTGTGTTTGAGTGTGGGTGCGTGCGTGTGTATATTGGTAACCTCTGTCTGTACATTGATTTTTTTCTCGAAATATCATGATAACTTTTCGTTTCACATGTCATAGACACCATAACTCCATTTTGTTTCTTTGGTGTATGTTTGTTTATTTGTTTGTTACCTTTTCACGCATAAACGGCTGTACCGAATTTTATGAAACTTGGTATTCATATTACTACTAACCCAACTTAGACTTTAGGCTATTTTAATAATCTCTGAGACAAACAGGAGTGGAGGTTATAAGGTAGGCCTGAAATTAAAAATAGTGGTATTTCATTTCCTATGGCTTTTTAGGCAAATATGTACATAACAAAAGTTATTTATTTTGTTATTTAGAATAACTTTTGTTAAATACATTTTCAACTATAGCGGAAGTCAACAGTTTTATTTGGTCCTAAAGACTCAACCGAATTAAACAAATCTTGGTATGTGAATTAGCAATAACTCCTCCATGATAATAAGCTGTACCAACATTCCTAGGGATAAGCAGGAATGGGGGTTATAAGGGAGAACTGAAATTAAAAATAGCAATATTTCGTTTCCTATTGGTTTTTCGGCAAATATGCACATCAAAAAAGTTGTTTATTTTGTTATTTATAGTATCTTTGGTTATATTCACTTTTGTGATATAACAAAGTATAAACGAGATATGCATTAAAAACTAAAGCGGGAGCCAACAATTTTATTGGGCACCAACGATTGAAGCGAACTTAACAAAACTCTGTATGTGAATTAGCATTAATTCTTCCATGATTATAAGCTATATTAAAATTTTTAGGTTCGAACGGGAGTGGGGGTTATAAGGGAGGCCGGAAATAAAAATTCGTGATATTTAATTATTTTTTTGTTTTTAGGCAAACGTGCACATAACAAAAGTTGTTTACTTTGTTATTTATAGTAACTTTTATTTTTTAAGTTTTAGGCTTTATTAATATTCTCTGAGATTAACAGAAGTACGGGTTATAAGGCAGGCCTGAAAGGGTTGGTATTAATGCCTCTTTGATTGTAAGCTACATTAATATTGATAGGAATGAACTTGAGTGGGAGTTATGAAGGAAACATTAAATGAAAAAAATGCGATATTTCGCTTTCTATTGGGCTTTTGGCAAACAAGCATATAATAAAAGGTGTTTATTTTGTTATTTAGAGTAACTTTTGTTATATACACTTTTGTCGTACAACGAAGTATATACAAGATATATAAGCTAAAAACTATACCGGGAGTCAACAATTTTTTTTGGGCACAAAAGGTTGAGCAAAACTCGGTATGTCAATTAGCATCAACTCCTCCATCAAATTAACCTATATTATCTTTTCTAGGGGCCAGCAAGAGTGGGGGTTATAAGGGAAATCAATAATGAAAAATTGCGATCTATCATTTCGTAATGTTTTTTTTTTTTGTAAACATGCAAATAACAGAAGGTGTTTATTTTTTATTTAGAGTAACAAATGAAAATATTAACTTCTGTCATATAACGAAGTATAAATGAGTTATATAGTATAAACTACAGCGGGAGGAATTTTATTAGTTTTCAAGTGTTCTTAATAAAGGCATATTATAACAAATGATGTTATGTTTTTAGACTTATATGATAGTTCTAAGGGTGATTCGGATTAGGGAAGTTATAAATCTCCACCCTTACCCTCCTCATTATTTATTATTTATTTTTATTAGAAAATGATTTTGTTATTTATTTCACATAGAAATTTAAATTATAAGAGCATTTCGATTATTTAATTTATTATTTAAACAATGTCATGCTGAATTTGCACAACCTTTGATAGCGGAAGTTGTGCGGAATCAAACTCTTGAATGATGATATATATTATCTTATTTCCTCCGATAGGTTGACAATATTGAAATGACTATGTACTATCCATAACTATTAAACGTTTTTTGGTAATGTCATTATAAAAAAAGACAATATGCGTTTAACGTCAATATGATTTGACAATCACTTTCCCTCACCTCGCTTTTACAATATAAATTATATTATTTTCAGGGTACCACTGTTATTCATTTACACCAGGATAAAATATAAATATAAATTACTAGAAAGTTCGAGATTTTTAATGCTTTGAAGAAGTAATTTTATTAAAGCATTGTTGATAACATTCATGCAGGAGAGGAAGTTGTTGGGAAGCTAACACAGTTAATCGAGTTAACTGATTTCCTGTGAAATGTAGTATTTTGCTTTCTACTCAAATTTACTATTATATACATAAAGTTATGTATATAAGTAAGCTCAGGTTTTTGGCAGGAAATATGTACATTATAGATGAAATTGAATTATAATAAATGCTATTCATGATTATGATTTAAATTATTCACGATTTTCCAAACAGTGGAGAGGGACTTATTTTAATTTATTCTTCAAAACTAAAATTTCTATTCTATAAGTCTCCTGCCTCACGGGAAAACAAAGCACCCAGACTTGTTGTGTAGTTGTAACATTGAAGCCTTGCCAAAAAAAATACCATCATCATTCAGCCTCAAATGATTTACTGAGTGAGGCGGGTGTACCTTAGCAGCTAGTTTATATATATATATATATATATATATATATATATTTATATATATATATATATATATATATACTAGCTCAGATACCCGGCTTCGCCCGGGAATTGATTTGAGGCTGAATGGTGATGGTATTTTTTTGGCAAGGCTTTACTTTGCACAATATTTTGACATTTACCCGTCCCAGTGTTTAGGGTTAATACCCGTTGTTGGCATTTGTTAATAATAAAATTAATTTTTTATCTAAGTCTTCACTGTCCTCCAAATTGTCATATTTCCCGTCTCCTGTGCATTATGCATAGATTTCAGCTATTAAGGACAAAATGTTAACATTGATTTGAATTAATTTTTCCAGCTGAGGTGCCTGATAGTTCAAATAGGAATGAATTGTTGAGCGTATTAATATTTCTACAGAAATTACTTGCTCCACACATTGTTCCTGGAGAAATGTATAAAACGAAAGTTAATCTAAATAACAAAGTAAACAACTTTTGTTAAGTGCATGTTTGTCAAAAAACAAATAGACAATGAAATATCGCCAATTTTTATTTCAGGCCTCCCTTATAACCCCCACTCCCGTTCTAACCTATACATTTTAATATAGCTTATAATCATGGAAGAATTAATGCTAATTGACATACCAAGTTTTGTTAAGTTCGGTTCAATCGTTAGCGCCCAAAAAAATAGTTGACTCCTGCTTTAGTTTATAGTGTATATCTCGTTTATACTTTGTTAAAAGACAAAAATGAATATCACAAAAGTTACTCTAAATAACAAAATAAACAACTTTTGTTATGTTTATATTTGCCGAAAAACGAAGAGAAAACGAAATACCGGTATTTTAAATTCAGGCCTCCCTTACAACCCCCACTCCTGCCCGTCCCTAGAAATGTTGGTATGGCTTATTATAATGAAGGTGTTAGTGCTAATACACATACCGAGTTTTATTTATTTCGGTTGGGTCTTATGTCCCAAATAAAATTGTTCACTTCCGCTATAGGTTTTAGCGTATATCTTGTTTATAATTCAGTATACGAAAAAAGTGTATATAACAAAAGTTACTCTAAATAACAAAATAAACAATTGTTGTTATGTTCATATTTGCCGAAAACCCAATAGGAAACGAAATATCGCTATTTATAATTTCAGGCTTCCCTTATAACCCCCACTCTTGGTCGTCTCAGAGAATATTAACATAGCCTAAATTCTAAGTTGGGTTAGTAGTAATATACATACCAAGTTTCATAAAATTCGGTTCAGCCGTCTATGCGTGAAAAGGTAACAAATAAACAAACAAACAAACACACACCATAGAAACAAAATGCAGTTATGGTGTCTATGACATGTGAAACGAAAAGTTATCGTGAAATTTCGCGAAAAAAATCAATGTACAGACAGAGGTTACAATTTTATATATATATATATAAAAGAATACTTTTATTTCACATCCATTAGTTTGTGTAGTACCACCTGTGGGTGGTAGAGGTATATCACTCTCAGAACTATTAGTAATAAATGGGGTTTATGATAAGTAATGTGGTCTGCTACCATTTATGGTGACTCAAAAGAGAAAAGGCTGGTATAGCATAGAGCATCATTTTATGAATAAATGATTGGTTTATAAAGAAAGGGTTTAAAAACAATACTAGCATATTAAGATAGGATAAATACAAAAAAGTCCGTCACACAGGGGCTGTGTAAACTAAGCAGATTTCCCACGTGAAGTTTTAAAATAGAGAAATTTCAGAATAGAGAGTCAAACAGTTACGGGAACGGCCCGAACTAGCTCTTGACGGAAACTCACGACTAGACCCGAAGTTAGCCGATCTCATCTCAGAAGCTGAAAACAGAAAAATGCAAATATCTCGGTTAATATTCAAGATACAGAATAAATGTATATAAACAGAATAAATGTATATAACATTATTTATAGTAAATTTAATTTGCAATAAGATGGGGGGGGGGGGTGTCTCCAGAACATATTTGCATGTATCTCGTATAATAAAGGTCTCTTCAATACAATTTTTGGTATTTAAACTTCGAATAATGTGATTTATTATGTAGCAGAGTATTGTTTATGGTAATATGAGTAGTTGCTGATGGCTGAAAACTGAAAAATGCAAATATTTCGGTTAATATTCAATATATTGAATAAATGTATATAACAATATTTATAGTAAATTTAATTTGTAATAAGATTGGTTCTATACAATTTTTCGATCCGACCTATGGTAACGGAGATATTTCTAAATTTCGAAAATCCTCTCCTCTAAACCCCCCCCCTCCCCTGGCCTGATTTCAGCCGTTTACGAACATGATATTTCTTTTTACATAAAACGACTAAATATCGAGTTTGGTAACGATTAAACAATAATTGCGACCGCTACAGCACTAACAGATAAATATATAGATATCTCTCTCTCTCTCTCTCTCTCTCTCTCTCTCTCTCTCTCTCTCTCTTTCTCTCTCTCTCTCTCTCTCTCTCTCTATATATATATCTCTCTCTCTATATATATATATATATATATATATATATATATATATATATACAGTAGAGCGTCGTTTATCCGAACTAATTGTGATCGCGCACGTTCGGATAACCGATTTGTTCGGATAACTAGTTTTTTTAAGAAAATAGGATAATTGTATAAAACACTTTGTATTCATCATTACAATTACATATTACATATTAAAATACATACTTCCGACGCGCATGAACTGTTGTCTAGAACTGACCTGCAAAAAGAGTGGGAGAGGCGGAAGGGCTGACATCCCGCGTTTCCAGCCGCGGAGTAGACTTCCATTTCAGGGAAACAGAAAGAAGCTCTGATTCCCCGAACGGTAGGGCTCAGTCAGTCCCGCGAACACAAAAGGAGGGAACCCAGACTTTTCCGTTCTGCTAAAAAGTTATTCACGCTCTAAACAGGGCATTGCTTCAAAGAATACATATTCTTGAAATTTTCAACTTCTTCATTCTGTATATAATTCAGCATGCAAATTGAAATATGTAGTTAAAAAAAAAAAAAAAAACTTTCCAAAGCGCGTTCGGATAATTGACGTTTCGGATAATTGACGTTCGGATAAACGACGCTCTACTGTATATATATATATATATATATATATATATATATATATATATATACGGGGTGTGGCTATTAAATAACGAGACTGATGGTGCTACAGAAGAAGTGCGCATGCATCAAACGCCAGCAACTAACAGCTGAACAGCTTCGTGAAGCTTCCTCTTTCGAATATAGTGCCTCTCGCTTCTGTATACAAATCAGTACAGCCGTAGCCTTCGTTCGCATTAGAGTTGTTTTTTTGTTTCGCCAGAAAAATGTTAAGTGTAACAGTAGAGCAACGAATTGTTGTGAAATTTCATGTGAAACTTGGAAAAACCGCTACTGAAACTTATAATTTATTGAAAGAAGTGTATGGCAATGAATTTTTATCGCGTGCACGTGTTTTTGAGTGGTTTAAGCGTTTTCAAGATGGCCAAGAAGACGTTCAAGATGATTCATGCCCGGGTCGCCATTCCATGTCGAAAACGGATGACAATATCGAAAAAATTGGTAATCTGATTCGATCTGACCGTCGGTTAAGTATTCGTGGGATTGCTGAAACTGTACGAATTGATAAAGAATCTGTACGGCAAATATTATATAACAATTTTAACATGCAAAAAGTGTGTGCCTAAATGGTCCCTAAAATTCTCACATTTGAACAACTGGAAGCTCGCAAAAATGTTTGTACTGACACTTTGAATGCCATTGAAAATGACCCAAACTTACTGGAAAGGATAATAACATGTGACGAATCATGGTTTTTTAAGTATGATCCTGAAACAAAGCACCAATCCATGCACTGGAAGAGCCCATCTTCACCGAGAGTCAAAAAAGCTCGAATGAGCAAATCAAAATTCAAAGCAATGTTGATTGTTTTTTTCGATATTCATGGGATTGTGAACCTTCACTGGGTTCCTGAAGGTCAAATGATTAATCAACATTACTACCTTCACGTTCTTGCTGAACTCCGCAAAAGAATAAGGAAAAAACGACCTGAATTGTGGAAGGACATGTCATGGGTTCTCCACCAAGACAATGCGCCAGCTCATTCCGCATTGTCTGTTAAGAGGTTTCTAGCCAAATTCAGCATCCCAGTGTTAGACCATCCGCCTTATTCGCCGGATCTTTCGCCGTGCAACTTCTGTCTGTATCCGAAGGTGAAATCTGCATTAAAAGGAACAAGATTTGAGTCTGTTGAAGCTGTGAAAGAGAAAGCGTCCTGAAGGAGCTGACAGAAAAAGACTTCCAGCACTGTTTCGAACAATGGATGGTTCTCATGGAGCGTTGTAGGGATAAAGGCGGGGTGTATATTGATAAGTAAAATTGTATGAAATAAAAATAAAATGTTTTACAGCGTCAGTCTCATTATTTAATAGCCACACCCCGTATATACAGTTTTGAACGGACCTCATTTTCGTCATCTGGATAGGATCGATGAACATTTAAAGAAAAATTTTGAAAATTGTGTCATGAGTAGATCAACCTCAATAGCTGATTTCCTTTAATGGAAATCTGCTAAAATACAATGTTTTTGGTATTAAGAGGGCTTCATAATGAATAGTATTCTTGAACCCAGGTCAAAGTCTTTCCGAAATTCACTTCCGAAACGGCAACTGTGAATGGAGATAGACCTAAATTCAGGGGTATCACAGCAGTAAGATTATTGTTTCTTGACAAAGACCACAAATTAACTAAAATTCATGTACAAGTAATTTCAATGGACCCAATCTCATGTGTTTAGAAGCATATTGTGTGTCAAGAAAGAAAATTTATCTTTTTTGTATTCATAACAACAGTGTAAAGGGCAGTTGTTTTGTTCAATTGTGGACATAGTTGTAACATCACCCTTCTTTAGTGGTGAACTGATAAGAAAATTATTATTATTATTTATTAACGTCCACTTTTTGCATCTAAGGCTAATTGGGACAGGCTATCTACAGGTTACCACCCTTTTTTAGCCAGGGTGGGACTAAGGATTTTATTTAATGAATTCCGTCATTAAATAAATTCCTTGGCCCAGGTGGGAATCGAACTCGTAACTCGGTTTACCATGTTAGATTAAGAAAAAATAAATAATTAAGTAAGTAGTATTTGTTTCCTCCATCAAATCTTAATATTAAAATAGAAAAGATAAAGAAACTGGATATACAGGGTATTTAATGGGGTGTGCTTATTGGGACCTCTTCTTAATTTGATATTACTCCAATTTCAAATGCATTTGAATATTTAATGTCAGGACTACTGGGACCTTCCTCTTTGTTCTTTAAATGTCAAGAAGAATAAACAAAAATTGTTTAACATCTTTTATTTATCAATCAGTTTAAAGTTCTTTGAAACTCTTTTGATGTGAACATTTATTAACTCCCACTTTGTGCTACTATGGCTAATTTGAACAGGTTATCTACAGGTACCTTGTACCTACACTTTTCTAGCCAGGGTGGAAGTAAAGATTTTATTTAATGAGTTTGTCTCTAAATGAATTCCTATTACCCAGATGGGAATCAAACTCGCCACTCAAGGTTTACTAAGTGAGATTTAAGACCAAAACCTTAACTCCCGAGTTCCTTGAAGTAAATATGTAATAACATTTACACTAATTTTAAGTTGCTTTAATTTTGTCTTCAATTATATAATCTTATAACTAGACAAAATTATGTTTGTTAAATGCTTCAACTATTATTATTTATTTAGTTCATTGGCTTTCCATTCATACATTATTTAATTGATGTCCGTAAAAAGTTTTATCAACAGAAAAATTTCTACATTAATGAATTATTACCTTCAGTTTGATGTATCTGTGATGTTCCCTTTTTTTAGCATATTTTCCTTAACAGAAATCAGCTATTGAGGTTGTAATCGTGCTGTGAGCTTTGAGAAGTTTCTTCAGATGCCCTTCGATTCTCATAGGAGATCATATACACTTATATGTATATACAATTCTCTGTTAATGCTCTAGCTGTCATAATTTTTTTTCAATGTTACCGAACTTATTATTTTAGTGTTCCATATAAAACTAATTGTAAAATTCATTAGCAGCTTAAATTGGACTGGGGGAGGGGAGTAAATAAATTAATTTTCTATGAATGCTGCTCTTCACATATTTTTCTCTTTCTTGGATATTAATTGAGATATTTGCATTTTTTAATTTTTAGCCCTCAGTAAACCCCACTTCTACTCACCCACATTAACAACAAGCCAATAATGAACTTGATCTTTAGTATTACATGAAATGTTTAAATATCGAGTTTATCAATGATCAAACAAAAATTGTGTCTACTAGACTTATATAGCAGTTAAACTGTTTTTAATC
Organism: Riptortus pedestris; assembly: GCA_019009955.1. NCBI lineage: Eukaryota > Metazoa > Arthropoda > Insecta > Hemiptera > Alydidae > Riptortus > Riptortus pedestris. The sequence continues at coordinate 52,651,396 of CM032229.1, forward strand.
TATTGAGTGCCATAGAATTTATGTTCTTCAGTTAACCTCAACTCCTTTTCAAGTGCTTTTTATTTTTCTGCAATCATATCACCAATCATCTCATGTCCAACTTAGACTTAAAGTTTTGGTTACTTGTTATTAGTGAAGAAATAGAAAATCAAATTTTAGATGACAAAATTCAGCACATGGGGAATCTGCTTAGTTTTTCTCTGATTCTAATCATTCCTTGTCTTTTATAAATATTTCCCTTCATGATTATGTTGATAGCATGTGCATATAAACGTTTCCAAGGAGAAAGTACTGTGAGATAGGGGCTGACATTTATGAAAAAAAAAATCATTGGTTCAACAATGCGTAAAGGTCCAAAACCATTCTCACACCTTTGGATGAAGGGCAAGTGACTAACTTGGTGCAACCCCACCATATTTTAGTGGCTTTACGGACCTTAATTCACTTAACATTATACTTTATATATATATATATATATATATATATATATATATATATATATATATATGGATTATTGTATATAAATAAAATAATATCCTGGTGTGTGCTTCAGCTAAATAAAATTTACAGTCCGGGGTTTGACTTTAGGATCTCTAGCATTAGAAGCCCACTGATATCCATAAAATGGACTATTAAGCTAGAGACCCTGGAATACCACAATAAATTTCATTTAGTTGTGCACTCCCCAGGATTTAATTTCTATCTGTTCCCCCTGTACCCACTCAGGATCATGATGGAATTCACTAGCTACTTGAATTAAGATCTGTATTCTGTTGGTATAGTAATATGAAAAGAGCAGCCTCAGTAACCCAATTGTTGGAAGTACAAGGTGTAGCCTTTAAATCATGATGAATGAGGTTAGAAGTGCTTCATAAGTGACCACATACATCAAACATTCAAATACTACTTATGAAAGAGCCTTTGAATATTCTTTTTACTAATAAATAAATATTTGTTTTCAGTAATATTTTACTGAATCAGCGTCCCTTAATTTTGTTTGATTGGAAACAAAGATATAAGCTACACTCACTAATTCTAGTCAAGTGTAACCACCACCCCACTCAAATTTAAGAGGATTTTAGATTAATTATGTATCAAGTTTATTTGTTACGTATATAACATCTCTTTTCATTTTTGGGCTCCTAAGGAGGAGCTATCTGCCCTCTGCCTATAGATGTTCTTCATGTATAGAGCGTTTTGCCATTGTCTTTAACAAAAATTCTAGAAAATTTACTTCTACTTAGACTCCTTGATTTAATAGTTGTTTCTATTTCTTAAAATTCATGTGTATTTTTTTTTGTTTCTTTTTCAGAATGCTTTATTGTAAGATATGGTGTACAAAGTATATTTGTAAGTATTCACTTCCAACGTGCCAGAAGAAAATTTTTATTATATATATATGTGTATAAAAAGATGAAAAAAAAAAAAACTAAAATGAAGACTTCGTGAAGATTTGTTAAAACAAAATGTAATATGGCACCTGGAACTTGTCTTCAAACCTGTTAATTTGTAATATAGATCATTGTTAGAAATTGTGTGCAATTAAATATTGATATAATATATAATATGACAGGATATTGACCATGTTTGTGGTTTTTAATTTATACTTATATTTAATAGATAGTCTAGATTGAGCTTATGTTTTTATACAATTAAATAATGTATATTATTCACTTTATAGACTATTTAAAGAAAAAAGAAAAATCTTAAAAAAATATTTCTATTCCATTAGATATAATAAACAAATTTTCTTTTAAGTCAATATGTAAGTTGAACACTTAACTCATGAGCACATGTTATAAATTTGAATTTTAAGTTTAAATGAAATAGATTTTATTAGGAAAAAATAAATAGATAAAACGTTAAATTAGTAGCCAGGTTTAGGCCTAATTATTTTTGTTTTGAATTTCAGTTTTTGTTCAAATTGTTATTTATTTTTTGCTGGCTGTTGTATTATAATTGAAAAGAAATTATATGTATTATAAATAAATCAGTGTTCCTTTTTTTTATTTATTGCTCTTTTTTACATTCATTCAAGTTCAAAAATTTAAAAAAAAAAATATTGTTTGTAGTTTAAATTTATGTTTATAATGTTAATATTATATGTAAAAGATAAAATATCTATTTTAATTTATTATTTTGAAGTATAAATATGCTCTCTGTTGAATTTGTCTCTGTATCATACCATCTTCTATTATTATAAAGGAAAAGAAGTGCATTTCATATTTTATATAAATTATAAAGTTTTAATTAGAAGAACTGATAAAATAATGTAGAATGACTGCTTTTGTGAAATATCATATCTGATCTGTTCTAGGATGACTCTTGACACTTGAAATTCAGACTGTAGAGGGGCACAATGGTCCAAAAATCTGCTACTACCTCAAAATACTTTCTTATGTTTTCTCTATAAATATATTTAATATTTTAATAATTTTTTCTCAAATGGAAACAATGCCATCCCAGTAATATAATCTGAATATTATAACTGTCAAGTCAAAAGTCAACTTATAACAGTTTTATGTAATATATTGATTGAATTGTGGCAATATAATTGGTACAAAACAACAATGCACAAATACTATATATCTTATTTTGAAAATATAAGGGGAGGTCCATAAGTTTTTATTTCAATTCCAATCTTCAATTTTTCACATAGTCCATGATTATTGGCTGTCGTGGCTTTTATTTCATCATATAATCAAGTGGCTGAGTTAATTACATTTAATTAATAAAAGTCATGATTTTATCTTCAAAAATGTTATATTATTATTCTTGAATTATTTTCAATAATTACATTCAGTTCCTGTCCTGAGTGATTGAACTTAATCAGTATGTATAATGAATGGACTGGTGCATTCAGGTCATAAATACTAGTTTGAGATTAGCCTTCACAACAAATTATATTTGATTAAGTACTTTTATCATTTAATCTGCCTTTTAAAAATTGCTGAACACCATATTTATTCAATACTAGCTGTGCTACCCACTGTTAATGGGTTGAAATAAAATTTGTTACCCATATAATGGTTGAATTAAATCATTGAATAACCATACACCTTATAGGTCTTGTAAAATAAAACAATTCATATTATGAAATACATTTATTCAAATACAAAAACTTTCTCAATTCTCTTCAGTAATTGTATGGTTATGCTAGAGAAATCTGAACTGGTGGACTGTTAAAATTTCACTTTAAACTTTATAATAGGTAGTTTAATGTATATTGTAAGCAAAATTCATGATTAGCATTCATTTAATAAATCCATTAGTAACTGAAATATAGTCAAAAATGTGATTTGACTTGAAAACAAGCCGTTTCCTGATAGTGCTCTTAAAATAAAAAAAGGTGTGCTCAGCAAAATCCCTTATTTTTTTTTTATTTTTATAAATGTGAAAGAAATGCCCAATTCTTTCCTGTCATTTTATGTAAAACCAGTGAAAATATTTAGTGACTAAAAGTCAGAAGTCGAAATATGAAATTCATACTTCAAAACACCTGACCAGTACTGAAAAATATATTCTATACTCAATTATTTCAATACAGCCATTTGTCATAAAAATATTGTCTGAATACATATGCCTTTGAAGTTTACTCCCCCTCCAAGTTCTAAAATCAGTTTCTGTTATTGTGGTGAATATAGAAAGTACTTGATTGGAAAAAAAAATGAAAGTTTTGCTTTCAAGTAATTGTGTGACAAACAGGATGGACAGCCAGATAATAAGTGTTCCAATTTTGCTATATAAATGGCTTGAAATACAAAATATGTACTCCCATCAAATTGGTATATATTTTAGACTAAATTTAATGGTTTATTATTATTAGAATTATTTTTCTTCTCCATACCTGTAAAGAGAAACTAACTAATAATGGACATTACAGTCCTTGGGTTTCTACAATTCATCCTCCAACAGGTAATCCAGCCAGCCAGTTCTCCTTAGGCCTGCCACTCTTCGTGCTTCACCTCGTGAGCCTACGTTTACCTGAATAGTCTGTTGGGCTCCATCTCCCCACATTACCTAAACAGTACAATCTACCATTCTTAAGAGAGCAGTTGGTAACATATAAGTCCTTTAGATTGACCTCTCTTCTGATCCACCATTTATACTACACACATAGCATTTTTCTTTAATCACTTCTCTCCCAGACTAGGAGGTTTCTCTGGTTTCCCATTAGAGTGGTAAGAGTATATCTCTAGCTCTCATATAAATATGTTGATCTGATGAACATTTTAACATTTGCCTTCAAAGAGAGTTAAAGCAGAGAGGTTCTCGTAAGACATAGGAGCTTTTCTGACTATCCTGGCTTTTATGGCCTCCTCCATATTATTACTCTCCGGAAGAATTCTTCCCAGAAATCTACTCTAGTATCCTCCTTACTTGAAAATGCTTTTATAAGTCCTCAAATATTTGGTCTTTTCTATAATTAATTTTAACCCTAGTCCCAGGCACTCGCTATGCAAACTCTTCGAGTTTACCACTCGATGCTGCAATATTTCTTATAAGGAGAGAGTAACTTTATAATGGTTATCTTACTGATAGTAACCTTTTTAGTTGCATAGTTTTATGATTAGCATTTTCCAATAAGTCCACAGGGGAATGGATAGAAGAAGTTCAAGCTCAAAGCTCGTTGGCTGCACAGCCAAGTAAAGTTGAAGCCAATGGAACTCGAGGTTTAAACTTCATAACTCTGTCATCTAGTGTGTTAACAACACACACTAACTCTCTCTCTCTCTCTCTCTCTCTCTCTCTCTCTCTATATATATATATATATATATATATATATATATATATATATATATATATAAATAATATTTAAATTCCCTTTTATAAAATAAAACCTCAATTTTTGAATACAGTTCCCTATGAATTAATTTAAACACTATATATATATATATATATAAAATTGTAACCTCTGTCTGTACATTGATTTTTTTTTTGCGAATTTACACGATAACTTTTCGTTTCACATGTCATAGACTCCATAGCTGCATTTTGTTTCTTTCGTGTGTGTTTATTTGTTAACTTTTCACGCATAAACGGCTGAACCGAATTTTCTGAAACTTGGTATGTATATTACCACTAACCCAACTTAGACTTTAGGCTATATTAATATTCTCTGAGACGAACAGGAGTGAGGGTTATAAGGGAAGCCTGAATTTAAAAATAGCGATATTTCGTTTCCTATTGGTTTTTCGGCAAATATGAACATAACAAAAGTTGTTTATTTTGTTATTTAGAGTAACTTTTGTTATATACACTTTTTTCGTATACTGAATTATAAATGAGATATACGCTAAAACCTATAGTGTAAGTGAACAATTTTATTTGCGACAAAAGACCCAACCGAAATAAATAAAACTCGGTATGTGTATTAGCACTAACGCTTACATTATAATAATCCATACCAACATTTCTAGGGACAGGCAGGAGTGGGGGTTGTAAGGGAGGTAACAAAGTATAAACGAGATATACACTATAAACTAAAGTGGGATTCGAACTATTGGGCGCTAACGATTGAACCGAACTTAACAAAAGTCGGTATGTCAATTAGCATTAATTCTACCATGATTATAAGCTATATTAAAATGTTTAGGTTAGAACGGGAGTGGAGGTTATAAGGGAGGCCTGAAATAAAAATTCGCGATATTTCATTGTCTATTTGTTTTTCGACAAACATGCACATAACAGAAGTTGTTTACTTTGTTATTTAGATTAACTTTTGTTTTATACGTTTTTTCAGGAACAATGTGTGGAGCAAGTAATTTGCGTAGAAATATTGATATGCTCCACAATTCATTCCAATTTGAACTATCAGGTACCTCACCTGGAAAAATTAATTCAAATCTACGTTAATATTTTGTCTTTAATAACTGAAATCTATGCATAATGCACAGGAGACGGGAAACATGAGAATATGGAGGACAGTGAAGTCTTACATAAAAAACTAATTTTATTATTAACAAACGGCAACAACGGGTATAAACACTGGGATGGGTAAATGTCAAAATAGTGTGCAAAATAAAGCCTTGCCAAAAAAATACCATCACCATTCAGCCTCAAATCAATTCTCGGGCGAAGCCGGGTATCTGAGCTAGTATATATATATATATATATAATATTTAATTATTTATTTATTATGCAGATGTGTTTGGCATGGATCTTCCAGCAAGCAATAATTCTTAATTCATTTGAATTTGTTTGGCTGCCCAGGCCCCTTGCCTTTAAACTCAAAAGCACCACTTTTAAACCAAGGAAACCACTTCCAACAAGTTTCCTCAGCAAGAGCATGCCCTCATAAACATCCACTAAAATTCTATGGCTTTCGGCAGCACAGATCTAACAGTTTTTATTTAAGTAGCTACTCAATTGGCTTATGATAATGACTTAGGGAACGGGTAGAAGTCCAGTCACAAAGCTTGGCAACCAAATAGAATTGGAAATAAATGGTAGTGTATTCCCAGTGCTATACCACTTGGCTCCCCCATTCCTTCACAGTACATTAAAGTTATCCTTAATTTTGGGGCTGGTAGTCTCCCATTAGATGCATCAATTCAGTAATGAGGTCATTATTAAAAATAGAAGCCATCTGGTAAAATAACAATTCATCTGAGGAAATCTAATCGGATATATTAGTGTGCAAGAGATGATAGTCAGGGAGGTGTATTATGTGATCAATATCTGAAATACAGATTCAAGAAAAATGCCTATAGCGAAGTGATTAATGTTGACCACTTATATGAAAAATCCGATGCTGGCACCACATGACTTCCTTAGATAAACAATGGGGCTCATGGGTGTAGAATTGGTAAACTCAGAGTGGTGGGTTCGACTCCTACTACAATAGGAATTTAGTGATGAACTCACTAAATAAAATCCTTAGTCCCTCCCTGGATATAAAAGGGTGGGGACCTGTAGGTAACACATCCAATTAGCTATAGCAGCAAAAAAATAAACAAAGTATTAAGTTGGATTTAATTTGAAAGTAATACAATATATCTTCATTCTAATGCATGGATCAAAAAAGTGTCATAGAACATAATTTATAGATCTTTAAATGGGAAACAATAAAACTGTATGTGAGGAATTTATAAAACTAACCAACATGTACTCCCCCTTTCATCTTCATTGTAACTCGTATTTCTTACTCCAAGCCTAAGGTGAACAGCATGGAACCAAGCAATCACATTGTCTCTCCTGACGTGTGGGATACTTCAGAATATGAATACCCTTGGACCTCACTCGACAAAAGCACCCATAAATACAAACCCATGCCAGTTTCGCTGGGAACTCTAGTTTGGTGATTATTCTTTTTTGAAAAAAAGCTTCTACCATCTAATAGTATGCAGATTTAAAGTCAGTGAGTAAAGCAAGTGTATCTTGTTCTAGCTCCCACTGCTACTTCAGTTTTAGGGTAAATATCTGATCCTCTATTGAATTCCGTTTGATAATTACTTTATTTATTTTGCTTAAGTGTTGAGTATCATCATTTCTTGGAACACTATAGGTAACTCCATGACCTGAGGGAGGATTTATCTATAGTTCACAATGAATGGTTTTAAGATGGTGGCAAAGGTCAAGTAGATAGTACACTATCAATTAGTTTTCGTAAAAAAATAAGTTTAAAACTACATGTAAATTAAATTACAATACTCCTTAAATTGCTGCTCCTTAAAATCTGCAGAAGGTTGAAATTAAAAATAGTTAAATTTTCAAGTAATCAAAATAGTCAATGGAAAATTTAATTAAGCTTTCAAATTATTTTCCCTAAGCATTTATTCAAAGTTTAATATAATGGAATTAATATGTGGGCAGGAACTTAGAAGGTAACGTGATACTTTATTTTCTATATTATTTTTATTATTAATAAAACAAAAATAATAGAGAAAACTTCAAATAATAGAGCAAATATTTAAAATAATAAATAGTTTATATTATATATAAGTTGTACAGGCATATATATTTATAAATTTACACTTGCCAATACATACTTTCCCTTTATAGAAATCTTAATAGCTAAAATATAATTACTAATTGCCAATATGCATTGTTCAAAAAATATATATGTATAAATATTAAATAAAAATATACAAAACAAATGAGTATGAAATCATTGTACTAAATAATACATTAAAATTGTTCAAATATTAAAGTGTTTTAAAAAAAAATAAATCATGATATAATGGAAAGTGTTCCAAAAATTTTCAAATATTCTCAGGAGTAACATGTTTGATAAGCCTAATGAAAATAAATTTCATGTTTATATAAAATTAAATTCTTGATATAAATACTGATATTTATATTATGCAAGTGCTTCATAAAAATTACAGGCAATGCAGCATGAACCTACACTTTAAACTTTTTTTAAATAATATCAAAACAAATCTGATCTTGGGTAAAAAACAGTTGTACATATTGATTAATGCACTATGATTATAAATTAAACTCTTTAAATGAAATCCTTTTAAATCTAAAAGAATTTTATATAAATTTAATTTTTATAACTCTTTAAAGTGAAATTTTTTAAATAAATGAACGGAGAATTGACAAGTAAGATTTATCAGTATTCTATCACTGATGTATCTTCTTTTTGTTTTTAAATCAAAAGATGACACTGGTTTATTCAACAGTTCTAAAAACCTTTGATAATGGAGTAAATTTGCTGATGCACAAAGGTAGATATCAGGAAACTTCTAAAACCGTAACCATACAAACGCATTATTATTAAACTGAATAAATGGGAGGGGGAGAGGAAGTATGCAGATTTGGTGTTTGCAAATAATTAATTTACTAATCCATAAAACGAGAGTATTTCTGTTTCAAAATCAATAATTTCAAATAAATGAGATAGACTTGGGGGTTATGTATCTATATGTATAAATGCATACATACATACTCATTGACAGACTTGTCCAAATATTTTTGATGCATTGTCTTATAAATAATAACTTTTATCAAGAGGATAAAACTGTAAAACTAAGTGCTTTAATTTGGGATCATGTTGAACTAGAGAAGGAAAGAAAAACTAATAAAATTTAAGAAGTATAAAATAAAAGGGGACATTAATTGAAAACAATCTCATGACATGAAGCTGGTGATATGTTCTATTCATCAATTAATAATGCAGCTCCAATTAGAAAAGCAAAGGTAGCAGTTATTAATCTAAACAGTTGAATATGATTTTTTTAAACCGAAGCATAGTTCCTACTTCAAATTTTAAATTAGGTGAGTAAAATTTAAGTTATAGGTAAACCAATACATGAAGTGGCCCAGAGAACATTGCTTGAAAATTTAGAAGAAAAAAAAAGTAATATATTTTTTATTTGTTTATTAACTAAATCATCAGGAGAATAAAATGAAACATTTTTATCTTCTATTATAATTACACAATAGGCATTTTTATATAACCATACGCATTTATTATGGAATGTGCAAGCATTTAAAAATTATAACTCTTAACAAACTGAGCCAAATTGGTGAAAACAACCCACTGTCAATGTTATTTCTGAGTTTACTCTCCCAATAACCAATTAGAAATAAACAGGTGGGTTATTGGCTGTTAAAGAGTTGGATTGGAACAGGACTCATCACTCCTAGTGGGGTACTCTTTACGATAGTGACTATCTACTACAGGGTAGAGGAGTGGGCACAGTAGCAGAATTTTGAGTAGACTAATGTAGATTCAAAAGTATTAGTTTCTTACAGTTAACTAGAGATTAAGAGAAATTATACAGGGAGAGTATTCTGGATTATGTCATGGACAGTTTTATGTTATTGAAGGGTAAAGTGGGTTGGTCTTGAGGAAGACCTAACTGTTATAAGTATTTGCCTTTAAGTGGACTGATTGTAGACAATTGTTGCACAGTAAATAAGTGTTTATTTCTTAGAAATACCATGCAAAAGAAAAAAAGTCAAATTGTACATTGGCTCCGAAAAAGTGTTACCCCAACATAAAATAAAAAATCAAGTGAAAAAAATGGATAACAATCTTTACATGATTTTAGAATTTTTATTTCAATATTATTGTTTTCAATTGCATTATTATTAGTTTTATGCCCATAATTATTTTATGATCAGTTCTTTCTTTATTAAAAATATTGAAACATTCCTTAAAAAACACGTTAAGACATATTTTCTTAATACTAGTCTAACAAAAAAAATATATCAAGCTGTATGTACAAATGCTTTTAGCAAGAATAATTAGTAAAAAGTTTATTTTATTTGAATTTGGATGGAATTTTATTATAGAAGGACCAAAACAAGACAATATTTGAGGCAACTTCATACAAACTAAAATATAACTTAATTTTGGTTAAATAGTTTACATTTCTTTTTCAATGTACATGTTTATAAATGGTAACATAACACTGCGTAGAATATAAAAATGACCACGGCATAATTACTATGTAGGAATTAAAGAAATTTTTAAAAAAAGTTGTATAAAACTGGAGGTTTAGGTAACCAATAGGGATAAAGCGATTTTTTGTTTTAATTAGTAAAACAATGGAATTTATTAACTGGACCACTTTGTAAGTAATGATAGACCCCTATTTATAAGTGAAAAGTTAGGTGCTTCTTTTTCTAAAATAGTAAACTTTTGTACATAAATTCTACAATACTAGAGTCTAACTTCATAAAATTACATTCAAATGTAACAAAAAAAAAAAAAAAGGTTAACAGAACAAAAATTCCCAAAATTTAAATGAACAACATTGTATATTCAATATAGTAGTATTTGTCAATTCAGGTTACATAGCACCAACAAAATTACAAACTTAGCATAACATAAAATTATATATATATATATATCCTATTTTTCTTCTGTTAATATTTTGTTCTTCGAAATTTGTAGATTAAATATTCTGATTATTTAAAAAAAATGTCATTTTTATTAATTTAAGAAATACTGTGGACTTACATAATGTGTCATGGCAATGATAATATCACAATTAAATTTATTCTATGAAACTGGATAACAAATATCTGCAAGCAATTTTCTTTTTAACAATACATAATAAAATAATTTTTGAAATATAAGGAAATTTTAAAAATCCTACTAAAACTAAATTTGTGGTTATTGAAATAAAATACATAAAGTATGGACAAAATGCAGAACAATAAAATATAAACCAAGCAGAAGACATTCCTTTAAATCCTAGTGAGGTAGCTTATTGAAAATTAATAGAAAGAAACTTACGTACATAAATGACAGATATAAATAACTATTAAAAAAAATTATATATATATATTAAAACCAGAAACAATTGAGAAGTATATAATTTTATTTCTAAAAATATAATTTGTAATGACAATAAAAAAACACATTATTGAAAACAATTTTCTACCCACTTGTATCGGAATATTTCTGAAAAAATAATTATGAATACGATTTTTTATTAAAATAATACTCAGAATAAAGAAGATAGTCCGATCTTTGCTCGAATATAAAAATACATTATCAACATTTATCTTACAGACACATATTACCGCAAAACATTGTATGAAAAATTCATGAACACTAATGAAAATCATTTTTATCTGTTTCTAAGGAAATTGCAATTAGGAAAATAAGTTTATAAATTGGATACATTAAGTATTATTAACTTTTGCATTAACTTGCTTTCCAATTCATGAACTATCATTCAACAGGGTTAGACAATTTTGTTTGCTAGACTTGTGATTACAAACTTATTAACTTGTTGTTGGAAGCACTTGGACTATAGATGGGAAAAGGAATAGTTGGAGAAAAATGCAAAATTGCTGTTTGTGTGAAATTACCTGTTTTATTTATTACTTTGTTGAAAAATATAACCATAAATAGTTTCTAGGAGAACCACGAAGTGCCATTAAATTGAAATTAGCACTATGATAGCGTTTCTCCTGAATTGAATAGAATGACTTTCTACATTATAGGACTTAGGAATAAATTAATATTTAAAATATATATAATAAAGCATGCACTTGAACAGTGACAAATGTAACAAAATAATGAGATCATAAATCCCACTTAGAGATCAGGTTAACAAATCTGGCAACTGTGATATAGACTCAGAGGGAATACTAGTTTTTTGTGATTATAGGCACCCTTTATAAAAGTCAAAATAATAACTAAAGTTCACCTAGCCAACTTTTCAGCATTTACCTTTCTTATGACTTTTTAACTTTAAAATTAACTAAAAGCCAGAGTTTGACAAATTGCCTCTCCCCAAACAAAGAAATTGCTATTTTATCTAATTTTTTGTTATTTGAGGTAAATTAAAAATGGTATTAATAAGCAGGTATAGTAAATCTCTAATGCATGTTGGCAAGATATTAACATCCTTATAATCTGAATATTTATGTTTACTTTAAAATAAAAAATTTATACTTTTATTTATATTTTAGCATGTATGTAACTATGTTTATATATAAGCTAAGGAGCGGATATAGCTTAATATCTGAGTTTCAAACTCAATTCGACTGTAGATAATAGGCTTTGTTTGCCAACATTTATTTTTCCTCTTAACTGCTTTAGCAATGTTGGCAGTTTAGGAGCTAACTGAATAATCAAAAAGCAAATTTTGATCAAGTGTGTAAAATATAAGAAAGTGAGGGAAATGGTAAGATCAGATGCTCATCTGGCAACAAGTCCTTATCCTTCAAGGACTAGCTCAACTCATCTTCATGAACTCTGCACTTCTGAGTGTAAGTTACTTTACGTTTCGGTAAGCATTTCAGATTTCTTATAAAATGAAACTCAAAATATTTTTGTTATTCCATTTTTTTCAATTTGGTTAGTAGCTTTAATTTTGAGTTCTAAAATTCCACATAAAGCAGTTACTTTAAAGGAACTAAGACAAAATAGTTAAACCCCCCCCCCCTAAGGAAAATACAACTGATAGTCCATGTAAAAATGTCTGCAGTAAATTACAATAAAAGATAGAAATTAAAACATATATATAAGTTCCTTTTCATGAACATTAAAATCCATGAATTTTAAACCAATCCACAATGACCCATCGAAGGAAGACCCACAGATTACTTTTAATAATTAATACTGTGATAAAAAAAGAATTTATAATCATAACCTGTTCCTACTAACAAATATATTATTATATTATAAGTATTATATCAAATGAGGTCAACATACAAGTTTCCTAAAAATATAGAGAAAAATAAAATAAAGTAGTCTTTTCAGATGCCCTACCATTAAAGAATGAACAAAATTGAGATAAAATTACAAACGACAAAAAGTAGAGAATGAAGTATATTTTTAGAAGATTACCAATGAAAAATAATAAGGTACTTCAGTACTATGGTTAAAGATATAAGTTATCTGATATTTGATGATCAAAATTGCAATCCAAAAGTCAATGAGATCAGAAATTGTTATTGAATGAATTGGAACCAACAAATTCTTAAAAAACGAATAAAATAAAGCAACAGTAATTATTTATTAATTTATTTCATTGTGTTGATAAATTCATCATATAACCAAATAAAGTTATAGATAAGATTAAGACCTCAGAATTACATTACTTAAAACTTCAAAGTATGCCAAAAATACGTCATGGAGGTTTTAAGTCAGGAAAATAAGTAAAGTTAACTTTTTTTTTTAATTGCATAAAAAATAATCTATAAAACATTTAAACTCTATAAACATAAAATTTTATATATATATATATATATATATATATATATATATATATATTAGTCACAAATAAAATTTGGGGTAAATCTAAAATAACAGTAAAACCAAATAAATGCACTAAATTAAATAACCTGTTAAATACTGTCACATATTATAAATGTTTTAAATAAATGTGAACACAATAAATTAAAGAAAAAAGAAATTACAAAAAAAAAAAAAATAATAACCTTAAACTACGAAGATGACTTAAGGTTTTCTAAGATTTAGAAACCACAAGAATGGCATAGAATTTCCCCCATGAGGAGGAACAGCTTTTATATACTTCAATATAAATTTACATCTAGTTTGCTTTTTCCCTTTTTTCTCTTAAACAGCTTATAAAACTATATAGGAATGAGACAAGACTTTTAAATGTAACAAGAAAGTATCATAACAATGATAATGTTTAGTAACATTCATGAGGCACAAAACGTAGTTTAAATCACTATTCGTATATCTTGCCAAACGCATAGTTGAATATAATCTTTAAGAAAGAGTGACCCCTTCTTGAAGAATTAATACATTTTTTAAATAAATACTACTATCACATTGTTATTTTCTTTAAAAAAGTTCAATTTTAAAATAAACAATTAATTTAATAAAATATATATATACGATAGCTAAAATTCAGTTCATCATAAACTAAACAGCAAATTGAATAGATTAAGATGAATGGAAAACAAAAGTGCAAGTTGCAATATGTAACAACTTAAAATGAAACTCATCATTTTGATGAGGTTTTGTTACTGTTACTAGAATTTTTTGGTGTTAAAGGAGAAGCAGGTGCACTTGAACCAGCAGCTGTATTATCGCCATCGACATCCATCTTCAAACAGAAAGAAATATTTGAATTAATGCTAATAAATACAAATACCATTTATGTATTCACTATATACTAATGTTGTACCAAGTCTAGCATTTTCTCAAATCCCTCTATAACTTCCCAGAAACATGGACTATTATTATTTCTTAAAATATTCATCACACATTAATATTTAATCATTTAAATAAATATTTAATAATCCTGTTATGGACACTCACACTTGAACAAACCTCATTTCTGACATCCCCTAGTAGGATCGATGGAAATTTTAGCACATTTTTTAAAAATTGCACCATGAGTACTACACCTCAATAGTTGATTTTCCTTAGGGGAAATATAGCTAATTTAGAATGACCCACATCACAAGCATAATCTCCATGCTTGATAAAATAGTAGGTCAGTCTGTCCAATATGATGTATAAAAGAAAATCAGCCAAGTAGTGAGTGCAAATACACTGAAGATGAAGGTTCTGAAGTCCTAAAAATGATACTTTTTTTTTTGTAATACAAATGCAACATCTAAAGTCAAAAGTACAAGAAACTGAATTCCCATTGCTCAACGGCTTGACCAAATAATATAACTGTATATTCAAAATCAAAGTTAAAAAAATGTAAATCTTACAAAAGATTCATTAAGAACGATATCTCTGTTCCAGATGGATTGGATCAAAAAAGATAAAAAAATTATCTCACATGAGGGGGGGGGGATACTAATTTCAGGTCTCCAATTTCAACCAATATGCAATTTAAAAATTCAAGAGCATATATTTCTTGAGTAGTCAAGAGAGCTTTCCATTATGTTATAAAACATAGAGGTCATCAACAAAAAGTTTTCACGTCTTGATTATCCAATTTAGAAGGTAAGACATTTGTGGAAGTGATTATTAATAATGATCCAGAATTGTTATGTATAAATGTATTGAAACTTTGGCGAATTAACACTCTATCTACTTATAAAAAGTCAGTCATGCAGGACTGCGTAAACTAAGCAGATTTCCCATGTTCTGGTATAGCACATTTGTGATGTCACACCACACATACATACATATTCATTATTTTTATGTAAAACAATGAGTAGAAGGGGGGGGGAGGGATTACTCAAGGCTGTAAACAAGAAAGCTCGAATAACTCGCTTAATACTTGGGTTACAAGAAAATGTAGGAACAGCAATTGTAGAACATCAATAGTTAAACAAAATTGGTTCTATAACATTCTACAATCTGCCTCAAAATAATAGACATATTTTGATTTTTCGAATCCCCCCCTTCTGAACCCCCACTATTCCAGTCCGATTCAGCTAATAACAAATATGACCTTTAGTGTCCACTAAAACAGCTAAATATCGAGTATAGTATAGATCAAGTAAACATATTCGAAACAAAAACTTACAATCCTTAAGCGATGAGGTCATCAAGCAACGAATTTGCATGTATCTCGCAAAATAAAGGTCTCTTGGATATAATATTTGGTATTTAAGGTTAGGACCAAGTGGTTCATGATATAACAGCTTATTGCTAATAAGACATGAGCAGAAGTGAGGGTTCTCTCTCTCTCTCTCTGTAAATATACACATATATATATATATATATATATATATATATATATATATATATATATATATATATATATACTAGCAGACCCGACAGATGTTGTCCTGTATAGTATTTCAAGAGATTAGGATATTAAGTTCAATAACATTATGTTTAAAACAAAAGCTACTTTTAATAACACAAAAACAACTTTTGTTATGTGCACGTTTGCCTAAAAACAAATAGAAAATGAAATATCGAGAATTCTTTATTCAGGCCTCCCTTATAACCCCCACTCCCGTTCGAACCTAAAAAATTAAAGAATGGATGGAAGAATTAATGCTAATTTACATATAGAGCTTTATTAAGTTCGGTTCAATTGTTAGTGCCCAATAAAATTGTTGGCTCCCACTTTAATTTTTTTGTGTATATCTCGTTTATACTTTGTTATACAAAAAAAGTTACTCTAAATAAGAAAATAAACAACTTTTATCTTGTGCATATTTGCCGAAAAACTAATAGGAAACAAAATATTGATATTTTTAATTTTAGGCCTACAACCCCCACTCCTGCTCCATCTGCCAGACTGATTTGTAACTCTAAATCATCCAAGGCATCACTCAAACACATACAAAAAAATCATTCAAATTGGATCAAGCATTAGGAGGAGTTCAGTGACATACACATGTACAGTAGAATTATATATAAGGATACATATAAATGTGTGTGTGTGTGTGTGTGTGTGTGTGTGTGTGTGTGTGTGTGTGTGTGTGCGTGCGTGCGTGTGTAAATATATATATATATATATATATATATATATAAAACATTTTGAACAGACTACATTTTAGCAGATTTCCCTTAAGGGAAATCAGCTATTGAGGTCGTACTCATGACGGAATTTTCGAAAAATTTCTTCAAATGTCCATCGATCCTACCCAGGAGATGACGAAAATGAGGTCCGTTCAAAACTATATATATATATCTATATATATATATATATCTATATATATATATATATCTATATATATATATATATCTATATATATATATATATATAGACATATATATATATATATTTGTCTGTTAACACTCTAGCGGTCGCAATTTTTGTTTAATCGTCACCAAACTCGGTATTTAATCGTTTTATGTAAAAAGGAAGATCAAGTTCGTTAACGGCTGAAATCGGACCAGTGGGAGGGGGGGGTTTAGAGGGGGGGATTTTCAAAAATTCAAAATATCTCCGTTATTATGCATCGGATCGAAAAATTGTATAGAATCAATCTTATTGGAAATTAAATTTACTATAAATATTGTTATATGCATTTATTCTGTATCTTGAATAGTAACCGAGATATTTGCATTTGTATTCTGCGTGATACTGGTCACCAATAAGCTATGTTCGAACTTTCCGGCGAGAGCTCTGGCGGCCGTTTCTATAACTTCGCCCCTCGTGTATAGGTTTAGAGGTTAGGTCAACTGTTTTTTGGGGCTAGAAACTACTGGGTTGTTACGCCCTAAATAATGTTTTAGGTTTAGAGGTTTCTTACTATTACAGTTGTTATTAGGCAGATTTCCCTATTGTAAAACTTCACGTGGGAAATCTGCTTAGTTTACGCAGCCCCTGCATGCCGGACTTTTCATCATATAATAAGTAAAATCAATGGACATTTGAGGATATTTTCTGAAAATTGCATCAATTACAACCTCAATAGTTTCCCCAAGGGAAATCTGTTAAAAATGGAGAAAAGCTTTGTAGAGAGAAAGACACAAATATGGAAGATGACAAAACTAAATATAGCCCACAGCCTAATATACAGCTTTTAGGAACCCGATCTTTTGTAAAGGTTGGGAATCCAAAACTTGAGCAAAAATGCAGCACAATAAAAAAACAAAAAAACAAATTACCTTAGAATCAGATTCAATGACAGGGCCATGCTCAGCTTCGAATTCAGATAAGACTTTATCCAAGTTATACCTCTTTCTTTGATTAGCAAAAAATGATCTTACATGAGCTTCTGTTTTTGTACCAATAATTTCAGCAATGGTTGCAAAATCTTTCCCATGCATTCGGATGCCTGAAATGAAATGTAGACAAAGATAATTAATATACATATACTTATTATTCAAATTACGATATGGAATGGTTCCTAATTATTTTACACATAGAAAGGATTAAAAATAATTGGCTACAAGACCCTAAAAATATTACTTGCTATTTTTTGCTCCATTTCTATAAATACCGATCTACGAAAATATGAACATTACCTTGTACTGCAAGAAGCATTTCTTCATTTGTCCATCTGGCATTAATTCGAGTGTTATTGTCAGAAGGCCTGAATTCACCTAAGCCTTCTGCAGTAGTTGCAATTAGTGATGACAAAACTTGCTTATTACTTTGTACCTAAAATGAGATTTTTATTGTTGAAAGAGAAGATATTTCAAGGGAGATGATGACATAATGAATTTGCATTAAAACTCATATTCTAAAGGCCATATTATTCTGCAAATACAGATTCGAAACTTTTACTTTCAAACACGAGATATTTTGATACCACAGAAAACTGTAGTACAAGGTATTCATCAACATACAATGTTTATTCTCTAAGGATAAAATTAATCTCTTAAGTTTCAACTAATGTTTAATTTAAAAAAAAAAAAAAATCATTTTTGCTGTAGAATGATGAGTAACACAAGAATAAAAGAACTATTTTCTCCACAATTCATTTCATTCAGCATACATTGGTTAGAAGAAATTCCTCTCCCCAAATATTAGAAGAGTCAGGATATAACTAAAATTCAAACATCTACCTAACCTTTCAGTAAAAATTGAAGAAACAGCTGATTCTTGTTCTAATGAGATCTGATCCCAGTCTGACCATATGAAATGGCCATAAAATAAGGACTTCCAAGAGAATTTTTTTAAGAAAAATCCATTTTGAAGGTTCGCGAAAATATATTTTTCTTAAATAACATTATATTCTGAAATTAATGCTACTCTTTATTGCCTAATTAAGTTGCATAGCACAATAAAAAACATTTGACAACAATAAGTGGCATCAAAGATATGAAGTCAGTAATAATTTAAATTTCCATTCCTTGGCTTATAATGTGCTAAATTACACCAAGATAGCCTTACAGCATTAATTTAACTATTATAATAATTTAAATGGTAGGCAGAATAATGTCTGTCACATATAACCTTGTTATTGATGTCCGGCACGGGGCCGGCCCTCCCCAGTGGCAGCAGTAAGCCCCCGCTGTGTAGCTGCTGGGTATGGGAACCGTAGGAACAGTAGGTCCTTAGTCGGCTTTGCTGTTCCGGGCAGGGGATCACTCCTGCCTTAATGGGGTAAGTTCTAGCGGCTTACTCAATGTGAACTACGGGCTGGGTGGTGTCCGGAGTGGAGGCTCGCCTTCACTGCCGGTCATAGACGTAGTGGTCGTGTGTTCAAAGCACGAGGACATACAGGCCAGGTAAACTGGTACATGTGTTTCTCTCGTGTGGGAGCTGGGTAGTAGGAGACTGTCCCTTCCATAGGATTCGGTTCTGACCATCGTAGCGAATCCTCAGTCACCATGAGGTGTTGGATTGGTGTAGGATGGATTAAGGCCTCACGGCTAGGTGCCTCCTACATTGTAGCCACTCCTCGAAATGGGTACTCAATGTCACATATAACCTTTATTCTTACATTTTGCTTCCTCTTTAGTCTGCATAATGCATTTTAGTAAGTATTTGCAGGGAGTTGAGTTTGCTAGCCCGCCAACTGTTTCTTTTCTTTCAAATGTTACAAAGAGTGAAGATTGAATAATAATCAAATATATTATGATGTCCCACAGCTTTTAATGTTTATTTATTCATGGTTCCTTCAATGGAACAAGTAATGTTGATTATTCTATTTCGCAAATGCCAATGTTCAGCTCTTCCTAAAAGCATTTTGGCATGAAAAATTTATTGTCCTTAAAATGGCCACAAAGCCAAAGTTGCTCACTTTAATAAACTAAACTCTACAAATATTGTTCAAATTGGTTTTGGGCTGAAACTTCAGTTCTTTTTAGGTATATTAGTTCAGCAATATTGCATTGCTCTGGCTTTATATACAGAAGACATGATTTGATGAGCCACATTGAAATTGCTTCCAAGGAAGTTTTGGCAACTTTTAAGACATGAAAACTCTTGTCACACAAGAGGCTTACTAAACTAGGCAGATTTCCCAGATGCTGAAATGGCTCATCTCATTTCACCATAATAATAAGCCTATTAAAACAAGACTCAAAATTAAAGCTGGACTTGAGATGTTTAGTGACTCAGTTTGTCCATGTACAAATCACAAGAGCTGGGGTGGCGGTTTAACAACGGTTGAATAAAAAAAGTCATGCAGGGACTGTGTAAACAAAGCAGATTTTCCTCGTGTGGGCATGACATACTATTGACCTCATCTATTTCTAAATAAAAATCCGATAAGAATAAGTGGGGATTTACTGAAGGCTGAAAAAAAGAAAGCACGAATAACTCGCTTAATATGCTATTATACAGAAAATGGTTCCTTTGAATTAATCCTCTTGAAAAATTGAGAGTGGTAATGGTTGAAGCACTGGTGTACTTCTATGCCGGAGGCGCCATGTTGAAGCCCCAGAATCACTCACTAAATTTTTGGTTGGATTTCTATCAATTGCTCTGATGCCACATTCAAGCCCCAGGATTGCTCTCTAAATTTTAGGTTGGACCTCTATTTGTTCCCCTAATGGTATGTTCACACTACAGAGATTGGACTTTGAAGTTTCACTTCTATCTGTCCTCTGGTGCCAGCCAAGAATCATGGGGCAAGTACCTACTTGAACAGAAGCAATTCTGGTCAAATTCACAAGACAATGGTGTAAGTAAGGAAGGCTTTAAAGTTGGCCATTTGACCTTGGCCCATTATGTTCTGATGAAACAAATATTTGCATGTAAAATTAAATAACAAAGGAAGCTGAGCTCATTTGTATCATTTGAGATAAAGATTTTTAGCAGATTTCTCTCAAGGGAAATCAGCTATTAAGTTAGTACTCATGACGGAATTTTCGAAATTTTTCTTCAAATGTCCATCGATCCTACCTAGTAGATGACGAAAATGAGGTCCGATCAAAACTGTATATATGTGTGTATGTGTATGTGTATATATATATATATATATATATATATATATATATATATATATATATATCTGTTACCGCTCTAGCGGTCGCAATTTTTGTTTGATCGTTACTAAACTTGACATTTAGTCATTTTATGTAAAAAGAAAGATCAAGTTCATTAACGGCTGAAATCGGACAAGTGGGAGGGGGGGGGTTTAGAGGGGAGGATTTTCGAAAATTCGAAATATCTCCGTTACTATACGTCGGATCGAAAAATTGTACAGAATCAATCTTATTGCAAATTAAATTTACTATAAATATTGTTATATACATTTATTCTCTATCTTGATTATTAACCGAGATATTTGCATTTTTTTAAAAATCTGGGCGGCTAACGAACGAGAGTGACTTTCCTTAATAGCTCGGCTATCGTGAAATTTCTCTATTGTAAAACTTCACGTGGGAAATCTGCTTAGTTTACGCAGCCCCTGCTTGACGGACTTTATTTTTTGTAATTGCTGCGAGTGGTCTTATGTAAGTGTATGAACCTGCCACCCACATCATAGCTTTTCTGGCATGAATGTCAAGAAAGCCATTTTCATTTAATTGTATCAAATATAAATGTTGTAGATTGAAAGGTTGGAGGAATTGAGGCAATTTTTTACGCAAATATCTTATACCAATTAGTTCTTTTAGAATTCCAAAAACAAGGTAAAGCACACACACACACACACACTCATATATATATATATATATATATATATATATATATATATATATATATATTTATTATCTGTCTCTCTATAGTGGCCACATATTTTAAGATGAAAAATGTAACTTCATATTTAAAATTTTATTCGGAAAAGTATCACGAATCTTAATGAATTTTAATTTACTACAAATTTAGTTTTAACAAGTTTTCTATAGAAAAGGTAGCTACGGAGATTGCTCTCAACATATAATTATACACAGATTCCTTAAATCTTCACCAAAGCACAAGTGTGATACATGTGTAAATATAATGTTTTATATAAGTAAACATGTTTTTGAATCAATTATAATTTCAAAGGTAGACGGCTCATGCCGTTAGTTCAATTAATGAAACTATCACTAATGACAATGACTGAATACTAGAAGTGCTTTCAGACTTAAAATAAAAAGTTGTTAGACCTTAGTTTATTTCCTTTGTAAACTCACCAAAAATACTCTACTTGTAGTTAGTAAATGAAAAATAAAATATTTCTGGTAAGCACTTGTAGTAGCTATTAAGTTTTCCTGTGAATTATTTTTTTTTTTTTTTAAATTTTAATTGTTATTTTTGATAAATAAAAGAGGTAGTGGTGACTTATTCAAAAGGAAACAGCGCATGCCAAAAGGACAGACAGAGAGGAGGCAGAAAATTTAAATATGATGGACACAGTCAAATAATCAAGAATATTTTATTCAGAAAATCAAATAGGAATTACAATCAATCTTAAAAAAATATTAAATACAAGAATAAAGAAATTTCAAATCAATTAGGAAACAAAATTAATTAAATGCATTAAAAAATAACAACACTGGTTTAAAAAATACATTAAGACTCAAACAACGGGCAATACAAATGTTTGTTATTAATTATAATAAAGTTGATTACAATTACTGATATGCAAAAGGGTGATTATTTGGCTCAAAAATGTAAACCACCATTTTTTTTCTTTAAAGAACATATACAATCTAAAAAAGACAACACTCCTCTCTATCTGCAATTACAAATTCAGTCTGCAGTAAAAATACAGAAGTCATGTTATAAAAAAAAGAAAATACAGGATATAAAACATGTTACTTGGGATATTTTCACAACTGAACCTTAAACTTATTGTTAAAGTTGGTAAAAAATAAAAAGGTGAAAACATAAATTAAAATATTTTCAAACAACAAATTTGATGTAAAAAATCATAAGTAAATTATTCACATTATAACAAGCCTAATAAAGCCATCAAGCTAGGTGTATTATATACACACATAAATACGAGTTTTTTTTTTTTTTTTAAAAATACGATTTGATCACAAGCCATAAATAGTTAATAATAATACAACTATTGTTTCTTAAATGTGAAAAATCTTAAAATAAATAGTTTCAGTAAAGCCTTGACTTACACACTAACTGGAAAAATAAAATAAAATAGAAAGGAAGAGAATAAGAGGCTTTAAAGAATACAAATTAGAAAAAAAGAAACAATGTTTCACTTTTCTACATTCAGTACTTCCAATAAACTATCTATCTAAAAGCATATACCATCTCTTAATTAATTCAAAATAATAAAAAATTCAGGACAACATTGAACATTTGTCTAAAAATTAAAAAAAGATAAAAAATTAATTTATATATGAAGGAAGGTTGGGTGCCTAAAATGAAGAATAATTCACTTAAGATAACACTCAGATGTACAATTAAAACCACTGTCTATATGTCATTAAGACCTCATTTTCATTATCTAGGTAGGATCGATGGACATTTCAGGAAACTTCGTAAATTGCGACATAAATACAACCACAATAACTGATTTCCTCAAAATTTTCAAAACCTGCTAACAAATTTTCTTACAACTACTTCAGAACATTTAAACAATGAGTTTAATTCAATATAATCTAATATAGTAGAGATTACCATGGACTGTAGTGCATTTTCTACTAAAAAATAAATGCCTGTAAACTGTACTTGCAGGAGGAAATTTGCTGGGTACGTGACATGAGGTATGGTGAGACATCCCTCCTCTCATATTGCCCCTCCCTCTCATATTTGAGTTTCATAATAAGATTGAGACTATATTAGAATAGTAACTACAAATACTGAAAATAGTGCTGAAATGCTGGCACTAATACTAGCTGAACTTATACTATCTTCATATCACCACCCAATTGTCCTTCATTATAAATATATCAAAATGTTAAAATAAATAGCAATAAACCTATTCTAGCTGGAAGTTGAGTGGTTAAAAAAAAATATATTAATTAGCCAATGCGATTATATTATGGATGTATCAAGTCACCTTCACATTCCATGAGTTACCATTTAAATTACAGCACCAAACAGTAGGCAGGAATTATGATTATGCACCATACAATTTTAAACAAATTAGTACTTGAAAGAAACACTATAAAAAAGAAATTAAGAGAGATAAGATGTCATTTTAAATATGAAATGGATTTTGCTAGAAATAATAATTAACACAGAACATCCAAGTATCTAAAACAATTATACAAAAATATTTTAATAAAGAATAAAGAATTATTATTACTTCATATCAAATCAAAGAAAGGAATTCATTAAGAAAATAAAGGTACTACAAATAAATCACAACCAATAATCCAGCAACTAAATGTTAAGTGTAGAACTAATCAAATTTAAAAATGTAAATAAGTGTAGTCAAGTCAATTCCACTCAATCTTACAACAAAAGAACCCTTTGTACTTCAAAGAAAAAGAAACCAATAAGCCACATAGGAATCATTGACCCTTCTTAAAGGTAATTTCACAAACCTAACTACTTTATATTCGAATACTTGGCCCATTGTATTTTAAACTTTAAGTTCGTTCAAGCTCAAACTGAATTGGTATTTTGTAGCAAGAACCTGATTGAAAAGTAACTTATTACTTATGCACCCCAGAAGACATTGAATATAGAAACTACAAAATATTTAACATTATGGATATTTGAGTGGTATTATTTTTATCATAAAAAAAATGAAAGAAAGGGAATAACTGAAATATTAAGGCAATTTTATTTATAAAATACTTATAAATTGGACAGTGACATGCTAAGATGTGATGTTTCTTTTGTGAATGGTTTATTCACATATCCTCAACATTTTTTATACTAAATCATTACCTATCATAACTAACATTTGTTTAGATCTTTCAAATAATTAATTCTACAGCCTCAGTTTCATAGTTTAATTCTTAAAATGCATCTCCGTTTCAAGTTTTTATAAAGAATTTATAATTAAAAAGAATGCCAAAAGAAAAGGACTAACACTCAAAAACTGTGAAGTGTTACACACTTTTCAAGAATTTAATGCTTAGTAAGACATATTTACATTTACCTAATAGGAACTAAATTCCATAATCATGGATTTATATGATTGAAACCTTGTGGAAATATTTTTATTAAACAAAAATTGATACTTGGGAATAGATAATTAATACATCTATGAGTACAGATTATATCAAATGACAAGGATACTTGCGACAACCTGCAAGTGCCCTCTGTTTAATGAGTTAATTTTCATTAGGAACTAAAAAATATTTAAGATTTTTAAAACAAATTGTATGAGATACACTTCTTGTAAGATGTATATAATCAGTATATAAATTGATAGAAACTGTAAAAAAAAAAAAAAAATAACTTTCAAAATATAGCCAGTAAAGAAAAATTGTTTACAATAAGATAATAAAACATAAACACTTTTTCTAGAAACCCCAATAATACAATTTTTGCCTGTCTGAAGATGTAGAATCATCTTGAAAATATTTGGCAGGGCCACACAGATCTAGTAAGAAGCGAAGAGGTATTTGGTATTTGTTAGAGAGTAAAGAAATGACAACCCCAATGGCAATAGGGGCCAAAGTTTGCTATTCTTTTATAAAAGTAAGTATTTAACTGCCCCTACTCCATTAAGAAATATGACTATGGTGAGAATGGTCCTCCAATCTGCATGCACATGCATACATTCTGTTTCTCCCTCTCCCTTTTGAACAAATATGGTGTGTTGGGTGGGGGGGGGGGGGATTTAGTCAGGAGAGCAATAGTGTAAATGCTGATTAATGCTAGAAGAGACTAAATGTTTCTACTTCATCAGCATTTCAACAATGAATTTAAGTTAAAAGTTTATTAAAAATGTGATTTAGCCAAGTAAGTTATTTTAAATCCTTTAGAAGTGCTTATGGCTATCTATTTTCTTTGGGAAAATAGTATATTAGTTTGTCTCTATTGCCCTCAATTTTTATTTTATTATTACCAAATGAGGATAATCCAAGTGTACATGTAAAATAAGACATCAAGTTCATTACTGGTCAAAACAAGAAGGGGTAAAATATAAAATGATAAGTGTACGTGTGTGATAAGATATTACTGCTGTGTGAGCAGTACAGATACTAAATCAGAAATAACTGTTTCTGGCTAAACTTGATATCACATATGACATTGCATAGAACAAAAGAATATATTGTGCTGGTTAGATCATGTTGTGATAATGGAACCCAACAAGCCACCAAGAAAATATTGTTTAGTGCCTGAGGAGAGAGGAGGGTTAGGCACAGGTAGTGTTGGCTGAATGGAGGTTGGGGGTCCAGAACCGGAGCAGGTACCAGTAAATGAGTGGCCTCCTGTTAACCATTTTGTCATTTGTAAAGTCTAGAAGTGTTATTTTAAATAATAAAGGGTTTTTCTTTTAATATGATTTATTAATCGTCTTTAAATGGATGGCCACTCGTTAACCAATAAGTGCCCCAGATGGCTGGTAGAGAGATAGTTATACATCTCAATCACTTGTGAGGCACCAGGGGAAAAATATAGAGATAGTCTTAATGTCTAGTCCCTCCTGGTACAGAAATCCAGAGAGATACCACTGGTCTAAATCAGTCCTACATCTCAATTATAAAACTTCACAACTCCACTGGATAATGTTTAAGAATTAGGGTTGACATTGTAGCCGGCGAAGCTGCTACCCACTTTCAAATTAGATTAATTGTTTTAGGTTAAATAGTTTCTGGCAACACTGTCACTGAGACCAGGTGGCAGCTAGTAGGGGTTAGGTTAAGGGCTGTTATTGAGCCGGCGAAGCTGCTACAACATTTACTCTTGCAAATGCAATTGAAAATGTTATAAGTTCTTAACTTTAATGAAAAATGTTATAATCCAATAAATTTTATTAAAATAAATGGTAAAAATTTCTATTTGAACTAGATAATATAATGTCTAATAAACAATGAACCGCTAGGGTGAGTTTTTATTTTGTCTGTTTATTGAATATTATAAACTAGAAAAATAAATACAAAAATAAAAAAAAAAAAGAAAGACAAATGGGTAAGAACCAGGAACAAAAGAAACTAAATCAAATAATAATAACACAATAATCCATAAAAACATATCACAAAAGAAAAGAAGCACAAATTTCTTCTTACATCACAAAAAGAAGTATTGATATTAAACATAAAAGTAATCCAGATAAACAGTTAGTAATTTTAGCAGTTAGTTTTAGGAACTATTGTCACCAATGAGGACCCTTCTATTTTCAACATTGTGCCTGTGTATCAATCTGTCACACTTTCATATTCTTACAAGTAGAAATAGCTAGGCAT
The DNA here is from genome assembly GCA_019009955.1 of Riptortus pedestris. Taxonomy (NCBI): domain Eukaryota; kingdom Metazoa; phylum Arthropoda; class Insecta; order Hemiptera; family Alydidae; genus Riptortus; species Riptortus pedestris. Next base: position 52,678,874 of record CM032229.1, read on the forward strand.
ACATTTGTATCTGGTTGTATTGTAGATGATTGCTCGGATTCACTTCGATATATGACTTATCTCTTGGGGGCAGTGGAAGAGCGGATTAATGTCAGGGAGAGGGGTTTAGAAACATTTAGATCTTGAAAAAATATGAGCATCTAAATTTCCTAATTAAATGGCATGCATGAGAAGCTGAAGTTCTGGCCTCATTGATGATCTTTGAAAATCACTCAGCATAATAAGTATAAGATAAGAGGATTTGCGTTATATTCTTCAGTTATGAACAAATTTAAAATGGAACTAGACATGGTCTACCCCCCTACCCATAATTCATATCAATTTAGAAAGGATAAATATTTGTAATGAATTTATGATCACGAGAGGAAATGGTTTGAAATGATAATGAGAAAAAGGAGTTAAAAAGTTATGAGGTATAGTCCATCCTCTTTCTCCCATCCGCTACTTGTTCGAAAATAAGATAAGCTAATGTGACAAACTAATTTTTATTTATTTAGAAGTAATTTCTAGCATACAAAAAATGATATTTCAACATAGTTTACAAATTTGTAAACTATGTTAAGGGAACCGATTTAGGAAGAATTCATTGTTCATCAGGATACTCCTTGATAACAAAATAGTCCATCATGAAGGAGCTGCTTAAACTAAACAAATTTGCCATTTGCTGGTAAGACAAACTACTGATCTCATAATAATACAGATCATAACTCATAATAACGATAATATTTTGAATTTTCAAATCCCCATCTAACCCCCCACCCTTCCTTGTCTGATTTCAGCCATTAACGAATATGATCTTCACTGTTGACTGAAATATTTAGCTATTGAGTATTAATATAGATGTAATTAACATTTTCGAGTCCAGAAATGAAATCTTTATTGATGATACATTTGCATGACTCATCTAATAAAGATCTGTTGAAAATAAAATTTGGTATTTAAGCTTGGGATAATACGTTTCATTATATAATCACTTATTGATGAAGTCCAATGACTAAAAGTGGGGGGTTTATTGTTGGCTGAAAACTAAAAAATGCAAATATTTCAGTTAATATTCAAGAAGTTAAATTGAGAAAATATGAATATAACAGCATTTATAGGAAATTAAATTTGCAATATGATAGGTTCTTTACAAGTTTTTCATATAACATATAATAACAGATATTTTGAATTTTCCAAATTCCTCCTTCCCAATGGTCAGATTTCAGCTGTTAACAAACTTGATCTTTAGTTTTACGTGAAATGCTTTTGAGTTTGGTAATAAGTGTATATATGTATGTGTATGTATATATATATATAAATCAGTACGTTTGATTCATAAACAATTAAAATTGTAGCTATTAAATTCCTATCGGAGAAATTTCGGTAAAATATTCAAATATTTAAAATGGCATAAGAAGAAAATTGCAAAATAGCAGTTTTGTCGCAATTGGTGTATTTTCTAGTATCTATTACCATAGATAATGTTGGGCTCAGGTTGGGCATTGGTCTTGATCTCACGAGGTAAACCTAGAGTGGCGGGTTCGATTCCCGCTCTGGGCAATAGAAATTTATTTAGTGACGGACTCATTAAATAAATTCCTTAGTTCCACCCTGGCTAGAAAAGGGCAGTAACCTGTAGATAACCCATCCCAATTAGCCATAGTAGCATAAAGTGGACGTAAATAAATAATAAAAAAAAGAATGTAGAATATTTCAATATAATCAAACATAACTGAGATCAAATTAATTAACATTTTATATCTGATTAAATAGTCATCCATATTGCTGCTGTAATATACAAGCCATGTCAGTATGAGCATAATTACTACAACTTTAAACACCTCCATTCTTGACATAATCCCAATAAAAATTAAGAAAAAAAGGAATGGTTCGTACTAGTGATGATAAAATAAAACATAGCTGTTGAGCCATGGCCACTTCCTTTTTTTTACTCCCTTTCTGTATGGAGCAATCAACAATAAAGGGTCACAGAACTAGTCACATACAACTGTGTTAGGAGTATATATGCACTTCAACCTCTCTAATTACTCCTCTTTTGGGTTTAAGTGTTACAATCTAAAACTAACAGAATTTATCATTTAATGATGTTTAATTAAGGAACCTTCTACTCATTGCTGACTGGATAAAATAGTAATTTTCTTCTCTAAACAAATATCCAACTTTTACTCATAATCTACAATTGTCTGCACTACACTATTATAAAAAAATACATGATCTGTAAGTTTGGATGATAATCAAGGAAGAACAAATGACAGGCAAAATTTGGACTTCCCTTCTCATAAAATATTCAAATATGGGTCTATTATAAGCTAAAAGGTCAGGCAAGTTCTTTGTTGACCCGTTCAGAAGTTTAAAGCTGTGACAAATATACTGGTGGAGTAATAAGGGTCCTTGTGGGTGACAGCAGGACTCTAATAAATGATAATGAACAATGACATATTTTCTACAAACTGGAAGATTGACAATGCCCCTCAGCTTTGAACTGCAGTTTCAGAATAAAATTGAAACTAACGTTGGGGTAATAATGAGTAATGTTCATTCATTACTGGCAAATTAGATAAAATATTATGTGTTAAAGAAAAAAAAGGAGCTAAACATTTTTGAGGGAAAAATCCAATCTCCAAGCTAATTTTTCCATTCTTTAGTTTCATTTGTATCCGCAATGTCACATTATATAAATAAGGAAAAGTCATATGGCTGTTCAAAAGGCATAATTCAATTTATATTTATAAAATAAAAAAAAGAAGCTTATTGTGAGAAAACTTCACAACCTTCATTTGAAATAGTAACTTCTTACCTCATTATTTCTAAATAACCTGGGAACATAAGTGCTAAAGTATTTTAAGCAATTAAAACATATATAAGGATCCATCTACAGAGGTACTGAAGTGACCTAATCACTGCATGTGATAAATAAAGCAACTTAAAATTATATACAATTTACTCGGGCAAAATGAAAGATTTCCTATGAATATTTATATACGAGTACCTTTTCTAGTTTTAGATAATAATAAACTTGGATTTTGTAAAAAGATTATTTTTTTACAAGAATAACATTAATAAAGTAAACAAACGTTAATTTGTAAACAAATACATAAGGCATATTTATTAAATTTAGTAACATGAGCGATTGTTGAAAGCTTGTAATTAACCGAAATAAGACTATGCATGCTATTAGTAACAAGAAATTATATTAACGTATTAAAAATAGAGAGCACCAAAGTAGTAAAAAAATGGAAGTAAGTTATACTGATTTGGACAGAAACTTATTAAGAGTATTTCTAATATACATTGCAATTTTAAATGCAAATTAATTCAGATATTATTTTTAATAATAAAGAATAGTATAATTAACTTTTTCTGTCATAGTCTATTTACAGAAACTATCCAATTCCTGCTCTTAATAGTTTTTCTTGCTATATTCATTCAAATATAGACAAAAATCATAACCTCTTTACAAAATCCAATTGCAAGATATATTGATAATTGGGAAACTTATTAATTTTAGATGCTGAAAAATATATTAAATACCTAAGAAACTAGCACAGATTGTAAGACTCAAAGGGGAAAACTGATGTAATTTAAGAAGAATTAAAAAAATAAAAAAATTGACATGTGATGATTGTTTAAACACTTAGTTAAAATTAACAGTCTTAAAAGTACATTCAATTTCCTATGAGCATTTTTTAAATAATTTATATATTATATACAACGAAGTCATTAAGTGTAAAACTAATACTTGAACTATACAGAGTATTATACCCAACAATACATATATTCGTAACTTTATGATGAGAAAACTAATTTCAAGTTTAACTGTCATCAAATTTCTCATACAAACTTTGTTGATTTAACATTAAAAAAAAATCAAACAGTGAACAATTATATTATAGACACCATTTAGTCATTTTAATAATGAAATATAATTTTCTTTTTAATTTTAACAAAAGTGAAGAACAAGAATTAGAAAGGAAGTTGACTAGGAGAATAAGACTCCTTTAATGTAATGGAAATATATTCAAAATAAAGTTTAAGTATAAATCATTTTTAAAAGGATTAAAAATCATCCAGAAATTTAAACATCAGGAAGTCAAAAAATAAAAAATTGAAAAACTTTAATTACCCATATTAATACAAAAACAGTATTTATAAATATGAAAGAGATAGATGGAGATAGACAAGCCTATGAACGTACTTGTCGTTTGAGAGCAACTATGTCTCGGTCCATGCTTTTGAGAATAGCATCTCCACCTTGCTGTGGTTGTTCCGAGGAAGATAGGGTCACGAGGTCATCATGATTTATGTACATCCCTCGAGGAGGTTTACGTTTACTTCGAGCTAATACACTATTAGCATGGCGATCTCTAGGTTTTGCCGGTCCAACTGTGGGTCTTATACAACCAGTCCGCCTGAATAAAACAAAAATTAGGTATGACAAAATATGATGATTATTCTAGATTTAAGAGAAAATTATAGGTAGGATTTAAAGATTTCATGCAAGGTAACATGAAAATCAATAACAATATACCAATACTTCTATTTGAAAGCTATTTATTCTGAATGAATGATAATACATAACAACTGAAAATACACATTCATTTTCTTTTTAATAGCCATAGTTATAGAGGAAATTAAAATTGTGAAAATTAGACACATCATAATGAAGTAAGACAATCGAAATATCCATTAAATCTATTTACTTGGAAAAGAGGATTTATGAAATAGGCAACTGAGCAACAGTAATTCAAATTTCTAAAATAAATTAGGCAGCAAGAAATTTTGTCTATGAGTATTCTGAACGTACGATTTCATGAAATTTCATAATACTTTTTCAAGTTGTAAGTTCAAAAAGATATTTCTAGATCACAAAAAATATTTTCTACTGCTTATTTTTCAATGAAAATGCATGTTTTGTATGCATAATGTAATAATTAGTTACACTGAAGAATACAATTTCTTGTATCTATGATGAAATTATACTTTAAAATGACATTAATTGATAATTCCTATCCTACAACTAATAATATTCGAAAATAAATATTAAATTAAAAAGTAATGATAGGCTGATTGGAAAAATTAAAAGTCCGTCATGCAGGGGCTGCGTCAACTAAGCAGATTTCCCACGTGAAGTTATACAATAGAGAAATCTACATACTGGTAATACAAGCCCACCATGAATAAATACAAACGGCAATAAGAAAACTTTCAGTTAATTTTAATAAATTCCCAACTTAAACGGCTTCTAAATTGTAAAAATAATTTATATTTTAATAACTCAAATTTTAGTAGTACAAGAACTAAAGAAGGGGGGGGGGCGGCGGATGAACAGACAGTATTTGCATAAATCACACAAAGCAATGAAGGTAAGGTAAGGTTAGAAACGACCGGTAAGGTTAGAAGAAGCTTCCACCAGAGCCGAGTACTGACGAAAATGGCCGATCTAATCCGAACTATACCCGACCACAGACTTCATAAAAATGCAAATATCTCGGTTAATATTCAAGATAGAGAATAAATGTATATAACAATATTTATAGTAAATTTAATTTGCAATAAGATTGGTTCTATACAATTTTTCGATCCGAAGCATAATAACGGAGATATTTCGAATTTTTGAAAATCCCCCTCTAAACCCCCCTCCCACTGGTCCGATTTCAGCCGTTAACGAACTTGATCTTCCTTTTTACATGAAACGATTAAATACCGAGTTTGGTGACGATTAAACAAAAATTGCGACCGCTAGAGTGTTAACAGACAAATATATATATATATATATATATATATATATATATATATATATATATATATATATATATATAGTTTTGAACGGACCTCATTTTCGTCATCTCCTGGGTAGGATCGATGGACATTTGAAGAAATTTTTCGAAAATCCCGTCATGAGTACGACCTCAATAGCTGATTTCCCTTAAGGGAAATCTGCTAAAATTGGCTCTTTCTATCCCATCTTATTTTATTTTGATTTTCAGGTACAGAGACACGGAATCACCAATATCTATGTAATAAAGCATATTGTGTATAAATTTCCAGCAATCAGCTAAAAGTGAATCAATTGCATCGGTATATCCTTTGCCACATTCAAAAAGTCCGTCACGCAGGGGCTGCGTAAACTAAGCAGATTTCCCACGTGAAGTTATACAATAAAGAAATTTCAGAATAGAGAGTCAAACAGTTACGGGAACGGCCCATACTAGCTCTTGACGGAAACTCACGACTAGACCCGAAGTTAGCCGATCTCATCTCAGAAGCTGAAAACAGAAAAATGCAAATATCTCGGTTAATATTCAAGATAGAGAATAAATGTATATAACAATATTTATAGTAAATTTAATTTGCAATAAGATTGGACCTATACGATTTTTCGATCCGATGCATAATAACGGAGATATTTCGAATTTTTGAAAATCCCCCCTCTAAACCCCCCTCCCACTGGTCCGATTTCAGCCGTTAACGAACTTGATCTTCCTTTTTACATAAAAGGATTAAATACCGAGTTTTGTGACGATTAAACAAAAATTGCGACCGCTAGAGTGTTAACAGACAAATATATATATATATATATATATATATATATATATATATATATATATATATATATATATATATATATATATATATATATATATATATAGTTTTGAACGGACCTCATTTTCGTCATCTCCTGGGTAGGATCGATGGACATTTGAGGAAATTTTTCGAAAATCGCGTCATGAGTACGACCTCAATAGCTGATTTCCCTTAAGGGAAATCTGCTAAAACATGAGCACCTTCATTCATAATTAGTTTATTTTAAGGAGAAAGGCTTGTAAGAACTTTTTTTTTTTGTAAGAGATATTTCGTATTTTATTTCGTTCGGCGAAGAAAGGACGCAATGTTTTTGAGCTAAATTCTGAAAAACAGAAAAAAGAACGAAAAAGAAAACTTTAATGTTACTAAGTCGATTTGTTCAGAAATTGGGAATTGCAGAAGGATAATTTTTAGTATGAATGAAATTCTCTGAGAAGCAAAATTCATCTTTTAATTACAAGATGATAGTGTTTTAGTAGCTACCATACATAAAAGGTTTAAGTGGTTAAATAAACGACACAAGGACCTACAAAGGAAGTAAGCTTATCTCTTTATAAGGACGAGTAAAGATAATCATCAGCTGAGATGAAGAAGTGCTATAGGTTTGTAGCAAAAAGTGAGCAATACCAATTAGATTAACTTCACACCAAGGCTTAATGGTAAATAAAACATCCATTATGCAAATGCTTCGTAAACTATGCTGATTTGTCGCGTGCTGGAATGATAATCTGATGATGTCATCTCAAGTTTGCATTCTATTTCTCCACTAACAAGAAGCCTAAGTTAGACAACTTCATATTTAAGGTGGGTAAGAGATGATTACTTGTACAACTGCTAAAAAGTGATAATTCCATGGTAAGAATGGGGATCAACTGAAGACTGAAAGTAAAGAATACAAAAAACTAGCCTAATATTTAAATTAGAGAAGCATAATATAAAATAGTGTAAGACATTAAATAATTAACACTTTTACCGAAACACAGGCCGGTAGAGATTTTCATATTTCATGGATTAGTAGACCTGCTAATATTCATGGGCTCTCCACCTCATTAGCTGCGAGTCTTTCCTTCCTCTACACTCAGGAAGTGTTTTGGGTTAGTTTGTCAACGGCATTCGGCATTGACTAACTATTGCTCGTTTTGCTCTGGTCTCTTGTACCTCTTGTTTCGGTTAACACCCTATGTATTGTAGGTCTACGATACGGGATAATTCGGTTTACGCATGTTGTGTACCTTTCATTTATAGCTTGTAACAATGTTTGTTCGTATTCCTTTCGTGTGTGTTTTACATAGTATATGATTTACTATATAGTCTTCCACGAGCCATGGATCAATAAAATGCTCATCGTCACGATCTATATATCGTACGGATGACAGTGATTTCAATGAAAGGATTAAAAATGACAGCAATAGATTAAATGTGATACAAGGTATTCAAACAATAAATACAAATAATGAATTTGTTGATGGGAATTACTATTAACCCTTCCAGGCCGGTACGACCAGATGATTTGGTTTACGTCACGGAATTCATGTTTCAGTAAGTGTTAAGAAGAAATTTTTTGATCATAGGCATTTCAATTTTTTTATTCAACCACCTCTCCTCCTGAGGTATATTACAACCATTAACAAATTAGCCTTATAAGAATCGTTTAAATACTCCGTATGTTAAGTTAAATAATATATGATATCTCTTTTCTAATACCTGAGTTTGGAAAATGATCATAGAACATTTTTATGATAAATAAGGACGTATAGGTCTTTTTATGATAAATAAAAAGGCCTCTATACACATTTTTTGTACAAAGATCCCCTCCAAGTTATACAAGATAAATATATATATATATATATATATATATATATATATATATATATATATATATATATATATACTAGCTCAGATACCCGGCTTCGCCCGGGAATCGATTTGAGGCTGAATGGTGATAGTATTTTTTAGCAGGCTTTACATTGCACAATATTTTGACATTTACCCGTCCCAGTGTTTAGGATTGATACCCGTCGTTGTCGTGGATTTGCTAATAATAGAATATTTGTTCGATAAGGCTTCACTGTCTTCGATATTTTTATATTTCCCGTCTCTTATACATGTAAATATGGTGAATTTTTATTTCAGGCCTCCCTTATAACCCCTCTCCCGTTCGAACCTAAAAATTGTAATATAACTTATAATTATGGAAGAATTAATGCTAATTGACATACCGAGCTTTGTTAAGTTCGGTTCAGCCGTTAGTACCCAATAACATTGTTGGCTCCCGCTAAAGTTTTAACGTATAACTCATTTATACTTAGGTATACGACAAAAGTGTATATAACAAAAGTTACTCCAAATAACAAAATAAACAACTTTTGTTATGTTTATATTTGTGGAAAAACCAATAGGAAACGAAATATCGCTATTTTTAATTTCAGGCTTCCCTTATAACCCCCACTCCTGCCCGTCCATAGAAATGTTGGTATGGCTTATTATAATGAAGGCCTCACTGCTAATACACATACCGAGTTTTATTTAGTTCGGTTGAGTCTTTTTTGGCAAATAATATTGTTGACTCCCGCTATAATTTTTAGCGTATAACGCTTTTAAACTTCGGTGTACGACAAAAGTGTATATAACAAAAGTTACTCTAAATAACAAAATAAACAACTTTTGTTATGGGCATATTTGCCGAAAAACCAATAGAAAACGAAATATCGCTATTTTTAATTTCAGGCTTCCCTTATAACCCCCACTCCTGTTCGCCTCAGAGAAAATTAATATAGCCTAAAGTCTAAGTTGGGTTAGTAGTAATATACATACCAAGTTTCATAAAATTCGGTTCAGCCGTTTATGCGTGAAAAGGTAACAAACAAACAAACATACACGAAAGAAACAAAATGTAGATATGGTGTCTATGACATGTGAAACGAAAAGTTATCGTGAAATTTCGCGAAAAAAATCAATGTACAGACAGAGTTTACAATTTTATATATATATATATATATATATATATATATATATATATATATATATATTGTTATGTTTAGTAGCAAAATAATAAACGTTGTTTATTAGAGTTCTTTCTTATCACAGCACAATTTATTAAACAATGCACTACACACTTGGTTAATTATTCTTAACTACTACTCACAGTATGCACTGACAGCTTCACTGTTTTTCTTATTACACAGTCCAATAACTCATTCATGATCACTGAAGTTCACAAAAACGCGGCACTATACTGTTCTTTACAGAGTTATGGCACAACACTGTTCTTCACATTAAACACTTTACCGCACTGCAACTAAGTCACACTGTTCACTAAAGCAGCACTGAATGCACTGTTGATCACTTGAAGAGAGCTGAGAACAAACTAAACTGTCGGGGGCTGGGCCTTTTATAGTTTGGCTACAAAGATCAAACAGAAGGCTGCAAAGGGACTAGACGCATAGTCTAGAACGGTCCCGGCTCCAATAGTCCATCGGTCAGCTCTTTTCAACTCCATTGTACTTCCCAAATACATGACTAACTTTGTTTAATTTTTCATATACGTAGTTATCACAATACTATGTTTGGACGTCACAACAAAAATAGTAAAATGGGTTCATTACTCTGCACAAGGAAGTAAAAAGTCCGTCACGCAGGGGCTGCGTAAACTAAGCAGATTTCCCACGTGACGTTTTCCAGTAGATAAATCTGCCCAATAACACGTGTAGTAGCAAGGTATCTGTAAACCTATTCAAGGGACGAATAGTTATGGAAACGGCCTGAATTGTTATGGAAACAGCTGCCAGAGTTCTCGGCGGAAATTCCCTAACATAGCCGACGACACACAGAATACAAATGCAAATATCTCGGTTAATATTCAAGATACAGAATAAATGTATAGAACAATATTTATAGTAAATTTAATTTGCAATAAGATTGATTCTATACAATTTTTCGATACGACGCATAATAACGGAGATATTTTGAATTTTCAAAAATCCCCCCCCTCCCAATGGTCCGATTTCAGCAATTAACGAACTTGATCTTCCTTTTTACATAAAACGATTAAATTCCGAGTTTGGTAACGATCAAACAAAAATTGCGACTGCTTGAGCGTTAACAGACAAATATATATAGTTTTATATAATAATAATAATATAGATTCTATATAATTTTTGATCCGACTCATAATAACGGATCCAACTTTCAAAATTATCTCCCTCTAAACCCCCCCCCCCTCCCGACCGGTCAGGTTTTAGCCGTTAACGAATTTGATCTTTCTTTTTACATGAAAGGATTATATAACAGGCTTAGCAACGATAAGAAAAAAAATTATATATATATATATATATATATAATTTTGAACGGACCTCATTTTCGTCATCTCCTGGGTAGGATTGATGGACATTTGAGGAAATTTTTCAAAACTCGCGTCATGAGTACGACCTCAATAGCTGATTTCCCTTCAGGGAAATCTGCTAAAAAATAATTTGAATTGTATATATGTATTTCATTAAGAAACAGAAAATAAAAGAGGTGACACAAGAGGAAAAAATACATAATTAACATTAAGAATCTAAATATAATTTATATATATATATATTATTGCACTCACCTCCAATGAGTATAACAGGAATTACATAAGGGCCCTTTTGAAGTTGTTTGAGCTATAGTACATACAACACCACAATTGCTGCAAGTTGTTTTGGATTCACTTCCGTCTTTCTGTTGAAAGAAAAAAGATACAAGTAAAATACCAATGTAACATTAAAAAAAATTGCAAAATATGAGAGGTTTAATTCTGTATATGTTTAATTAAACAATAATACATCCATTAATCACAATAATATACGCAGTCAGCAAAATGCCATTCTTCCATTTAGGCTGGACATCGTTCCAAAAATGGAATTGTCAGAAAATATGAGCCCAATACACACAAACCTTTGTTATTCCAATGAATAAACAACAATATCAAATACAAAGGAATATTGTACCCATAAAAAAAATTGTATTTCACCAAAACAAATGTGATTTCCAATAATAGTTATGTATAAGTTGTTAAACATGAAGATAAAAATACCCCATACAAATCATGATAGACAAGCAGGAGTTATGTTAAAGAAGCATGATTCTAAAGTTAATATATAATGTTTATAGTTCTAGCATCGAAGCATTGCCTTTTTAAGCACAGAAAGCAGTTGAATAGATAGTTATTAGAGAAGAATTTGGTTAAAATGCAGTCAACAAATTTTTAGCTTTAAAATTAGACACTGAAAACATGAATCAATAGTATATATCTGAAGCGTCATTTATCTCTTGAGTGCAAATATATAATTGTTTCTTTTTATATATTTTGGTTTTCATTTTATCACTCACATCTTGTATATTTTCCGTATTCGATTGAGGTGTACTTGGAGAAAGGCTGTTCCCACCCAATTGGATCCATTTCTAAAAAAAAGGGGAATTCTTCTTTATGTTAACAAAAAATAAAATTGATGAACTAAAAATAACTTAATAGTGACTGGAGTAAAACTTCATTTTACTCTTTAATCATTAGCCTTAAAACGTATATAAATAAAGGATATAACTACACAACAAGAAAGCGTCAAGAAAAAGTAATTAAAAAGCATTCAATACTTGAAACTAAGTTAAAAGGCCTATAACGGAAGTTGACATTGTAACTGACTTACTTACAGCTGAAAAAGACCTGATAGAATTAGCAATTTGAAAACTTTTTAAATATCATAGAAAAATATATGACATGTATTCATAAGAATTGCCTATCTTATTGTGTTTCCATACTCTACAATATCAAAATGTTTGATTAGAGTCTGGATAATTGTGGTTTGTCTTAAAAAGAAAAGAAAACTCTATATTTAAGGAGGCATACACTACATGGATTTTTCATGAGCTAGAATGACTCAAATCTTCTCACCATTCTTTAGTTCTCTCTTATTAAAAACTCTTTATGGTTCTTATTTGACCATGACTCAAAATTTAAACCAGACATGACATATTATGAATATATCTTTTAATGATAAACAGAAGAGTGAAGGGGAGTTTTACGGCTAAAAATAACAAAGAAAAATAACTCTGTTAATGTTGGAGTAAGAGAAAAATGTATAGAACAAAAAATGCAGGGAATGGTCCCCAATTTGGCACATAATAACTGAGTTTATTTAGACTTTGAATTTTATGCCCCTTCAAAATTTGATTGAATTATCAAACTCGATCTTTAGTTCTATATGAAAGATTTAAATATGAGAATAGTAACAACAAACAAAAAGTTTGGCTGTTAGAACGTTAAAAGATAAATAGATAAATGTATAATGTAAAACCTCAATAATTGCTTTCCCTTACAGAAGAGAAATTTTCTAAAAACTCAGGCATCATTTTTTTTTTAATTTTTAGAAAACCAATATTCAAATGAAAGTGGTAAAAATCTGGCAAAACAGCCCATGAAGAACTACGACCACACTAAAGATTGTTATTACTTCAAGTAGAAAATCAATGAATCCATGGTGCTGAGTAGTCACTAGAGGAAGAGATAGAAAGTGAAGAACATTTAACATACAGTCTCCAGATTTACTCCTAGTACAGAAGAACAGCATATTATCAAGGCACTGAATCTACTGGGAATTTCTGAAAATCAACAAATGGAAAGATCTAGGCCTCTTAGACCAAGGTTCCTTTTCATTTTCATGCCCTATCCTACATGAAATAAACACTGCTAGTTCAAATATGTGTTTGTACTGGGCGATGATAACCTAGTAGTTTTTCAACCGAAAATCTTATGAAACAAACAAACAACTCCCAAAAACAGTAAAAAACCTTCTTTTTTTCTTTACACGTTTTATATATATCGTTCCTTGTAGGTTCTCCAGTTGTGGTTCTTAGATTTTAATTTGAATATTTGGTATTTTGACTATATATTCAATTATCTGCAAATATTCATTTCTTATTATTTATTTAAGTATTATCTGAAAATATTCACTGGGGCACTAATTTGTATTTTTTCTTAGTTATATGTTCTATATCTAATATTTGTCCTTCAATGAAAAAACATATATTTTAATTTTAATTTAATAGCTTATATTGTGTTTTTAATGGTTTGCCAGCAGGCCACTGATGATGGAGTGTATACTCTGTCGCATAGAATAAATAACTGTAACTTTTTTTTGTTACTTGAGATACCAGATTCCTTGATTATGCAGCACCTCAAAAATGGATAAAATAAATCTGTCACATTCATTTCACACTCATTTGTTTATTAGGTGGGGACCAACTTGCAAGCACACAAATATATGTATGTGTATGTTTGCCTGTTAATGGTCTAATTTTTGCAACCACAATTTTAGTTACAGCATTACAAAAGTTAATATTTAAATGTTTAAGGTAAACTAAAGATCAAGTTGATTAACGGAGGACTCACAGTATGGGTTTAAAGGATGAGTTCAATATTAAATATGTCCATTTACCCAAGTTGTGTATAAAAATCTTATGTTTAATCAATTTTGTTGATAACGAAATATCCAACAAGTCTCGCTGTATAGAGTTTTTTTTTTTCTCCTTTTCAGTAAACCTCCATTCCTACTTATTGATTCTTACATTTAGTTACATCACTAAATATCAAATGCCTGGTATTAATTCCAGTAATTGCTCATTCAGCAGAGCTCTTAGTAATGTAGAAATAAAGAACAGAATGCATCTATTGTATAGCAGGTTACCATAGCATAGACAGATCCTTGCATGGGAAGGACTAACTTTTTAGCAGATTTCCATTAAGGGAAATCAGCTACTGAGGTTGTATTCATAAACCATTTCAAAAAATTTCTTTTTATGTACATTTTCTCATATCCCAAAAATATTAAGCGAATTACTAGTATTTTCTTGTTTTCAGCTTACAATAAACACCCATTAATACTCATTGCATTTTGACTTAGAAATAAATAATATATGATAAGATGGCATTACTAGTGCCTAATTACAGCGAGTGGGAAATCTGGTTAGTTTATGCAGATCCTGCGTGATGAACTTTTTTTATGTTTGCTGGTTAATTTATCTCCATATTGTGATACAATGCTAAACCTATAAAATCTTTCCAAGCCTTACTCATGACAAGAGCCAGAGGAAACAATAATATACGATTATTATCCCCCCCCCCTTCCTTAAGAAGTAAGGTTTACATGGAGCCCTTCTTTTATATGTACATGTAATATAATATATATAAAAGCTTTAGTTTCCTTACAATAAATTCAATTAAAAATCAATATAAAAATAATTCTCTAACCTTATCCTCTGAATCCGAATCAGTATTAGAGCCAACTTCTGAACCAGCGTCCGAAGCTGTACCACCTTCCTCATTGCTATTTCCAGATCTGGCAAGTTTACGAGCATGTTTGTCCATCAAACTTGTACGACATCGTGTTTTTTTCCAAGAATAATAATGTTTTACTAAAGTAGCTATTGATTTATCTGGGAGCTAAAAAGAAAAATAAATGAGTTAAAAACAAATAATTTAGGATTTGACAACGGATTAGATTATCTGGCTTAAAAAGGGCAAATGGACCAAGACATTTCTGAATTTTTAGCGGTCCAACAACAATACAAGAAAAAAGTATAGTTATCCATAACAATGGTTAAAAAATTAACTTTTATCTTACTTTTACTTTTATCAAGTCAATGTATAGCAAGAAATGGAAGATAAGGAATACATGAAGAAATAGGGCCAATATATTCAATAAAAATGAATAATAAATTTATTTCAAACACATATTACCATACAAAAAAAAAAGATTTTATATAATTTAACATTCTAGTTCATATGAAACTTTTTAAAATATATAAAATAAATATTAACTCACAATAATAAGTGAGGACAAGTTAATTATCTTATTATTTAAGTTACAACGAACTAAAAAAATTATTTCCTCATAAAAAATAAATTCACACACATTCATTTAAAAAGAAAACAAACATCTTTTAAATATACATTTCTTTTCACTTACCATTTGTCTAATTCTATGAAAACTTTTCCCATGGAATTGGAAAGCTTGTTCAAAAAGTACTTTGTCCTCTACAGTCCACTCATCAGGAAAAGGTGTGAAATTAGGGAGGTCATTAATTGCGTTCTGTAGAATATGCTTATGCCAAAATAGCATTCCGAGTGCTTGTTCTCCATTATAACCATATTTTTCTTTTGCTATATTTATATACATATCCACTAAAAAGCAATTTAAAAGATATTAAACCTTCAAAATAACTAAGTAAGCAGAAAAAGAATTATTAAAAATACTCACAATTATGGTCAGCAATATTATTGGTAGGTGACCACACAAGTAGTGCACGGTCTGGACATTGATCTAATTTTCTTTCTGGAAATGATAATAAACATATTTAAATAAACATTAAAAAATGCTTTAATATTTTGAATAATTAACAGTGGATATTCTTAAAATTATTCTGAAAAGTGTTGTTTTGACATTCATTGGATGGAACCTGAATCTAAATTGAATGAAAATTGGTCAGTCATGGCATAAACAGCAAGAAAAATGCCAAACAATTAGGGTCAAATTTGACTTAACTTTGTTTAATCAATTTTAAGGTCGGTAGAGTCGACCTTCAATCAATCGGTTTTAGAGTAGACAACAGCCTGTTCATGGGAGGACTGAAAAAGTTAAAAACATACCAACAAAGAATGTTAACACCAATGGAACATGTATTTCAAAATTGCATTTGGCACAAATTAACCTGGCTCATGGGTGATTTAATTGTGGTTAATACGCATAAAATTCAATGCTGCTTTATGTCCTTAAATAAAAAATAATAACAACACAATTTTGTTTTAGTGTACTCTGGCAATGTACTGGATGATTATTCTCTTACCGGAAACTGGTATGAGTGGAGGAATAATGGCTTGGTATTCTCGACCAACACGAATCTTCTCTCCTGAAACAGATTATTATATTTAATTTCCAAGAATGACAACCCAGCAGCAAAACATTTCTTAAAATGACAATTCACAAAAAAAATTACTTCTACATGTATTGTTGGAAACTGGAAACAGTGAACGACTTCTCAAATTCATATTTTCTAGCGATTCCCAATAACAGGCAAATAAAAACTAATCAGGGTTCTCATTTATCATAAGATGAAATGGGATGTCACGGATTTATTATTTCAACCAATAAACATAAATTTACCAATTAAAATGAATAACCTCAAATGTTCAATAAACATTAATATTATTTGAAAAATCAATTGGTTCGACTCCCGTGATTAATGCCAAAAAAAGAATAAGAATCTGATCTAAACCAAGATCCTAAAACAAATTAAAAAATAGAACTTCAATAAATAACCAAAATGCAGTGACTCTTAATAACTAAATGGCTAGAAAATGAAAAATGAGTTCCAGTAATCTTCGAATACATATACCAATATATAACATTATAATATATATTTATACATATCAAGATAATAAGTAAAAAAAAAAATTAGAAATTAACGAAAATCAAATATTTTATTTAACCAATTAATGAGTTTAATTTAATTATAAATGAGACCATATAAATCACTAATTCATAAATAACATAGCTATATACAGTTCAAAGTTGGACACAACTGCTGTAACACAAATGGTCTAAAATGGATACAACTTTCATCATGGCAAAGGCAGTGGTTTCCCCTTTTCGCCAAACTTAAATTTCATTTCAATATAATCCTTCCAAACAGAAAAAAAAAATTCTTAGCAAAATATTTAAAAGACAGGGCAGTAGATTCTCCATATTTTTAACAAGGCTTAAAGGTAATATTATAAATATATAAAAATATCAGTAAGCTATTATAAAGGCACGGGGGGGGGGGGGCTATAGCCATTCTAATTTCACTACTCAATAATAAAAAAAGGAATTTATTTACATTTTCCTGGGCTCTGGACGAATAAAAGTTCAACACTTTGAACAATTGAAAAAGTGTTTTCCAATTAGAATTTGAACTAACTAGAGCAATTTCACATACATACATGATGAATATTATCTAGAGTTTAAGAAACAGTATACATCCTCAATAGAAAGTGAGAGTACTAAAGTCGCAAGGAGGCTAAATAATTTAGTGCCCCATTCCAGGAGTTTATAGGTTCTAGGGCTGATAATTATAGGAACCAAGGAGTTTTAGTAGGATTAATAGTTATTACCTACTTATTTGTTAATAAAAGTAGCTAAGCATACTGCTAAGAAAATAATTAGATATATTCTAAACTTCGGGATGGAGGCATTCGTACTGAGTTAATTGGATTGGCAACACTGCGCCGCGGTTTTCGTTAGTAATTCCCCTAGGCAATTCTTAGTAGTCAGATTGCACACTTTCCTTGGTTAATTGCTCGATTTAGCCATTTTAAGAGAATCAGTAATAAGTTCGTCACGGAGGTGCAATGTAAATCAAGTAGATTTCTCGCGGACTGGAATAGGATACGCTGAATTTCAAACATTGTCTTAAGGGAAATCAGCTATTGAGGTTGTACTCATGACACGATTTTCGAAAATTTTCAAATGTCCATAGATCTTACCTAGTAGATGACGAAAATGAGCTCAATTCAAAATTGTATGCGTATGTGTGTGTATGTATGTATGTGTGTGTGTGTGTGTGTATATATATATATATATGCCTGTTACGGCTTTAGCGGTCAATATTTTTTTGTTATCGTTACCGAACTCGAAATATATTAGCGTTTAATGTAAAAAGGAAGATCAAGTTCGTTAACGGCCGAGGATTTCAAAATATCTCCCTTATACGTCGGATAGAAAAATTATATAGAACCAAACTTATTGCAAATTAAATGTTCTATAAATATTGTTATACACATTTATTCTCTTTCTTGAATATTAACCCTAGAACTACCAAGGGGGGGGCTCCTCGAGCCCACAACTTTTTGTTTTTGTTCCCTATCACCCAATTTTAATGGGATATTTTTGATATTTTATGTATTCCTCAGAAAAACATCCTAGAGTGAGGGCATAACAATAAAATTAAATAAAACAATTTCTATGTTGAGAAAAAAATTTTTTTTTGACGTATGGGCTCGAGGAGCCCCCCCCCCTTGATAATGCAAGGGGTAGTTATACACTTAAGTACCAAGGGGGGGGCTCCTCGAGCCCACTGATATTTAATACTACTTTTAACTAGTAATTCAAGTGTTATTAATTATATTGCTCAAATAATAATTACTTTGATGTAATTTTAACATACACAAACCTTCTCAAGTTTTTTTTTTTCTCAAAAAAAATATATATATATTCTCCCCATATAATTTTTTTTCATATAAAAATATATTACTGAGATGGTTATAATTATTGCTCCTGATAGGTACTTTTTTAGAAAAGAGAAGATTTTCTAGGTTGTTCCCAACTAGGGGAACAGTTAGTCCATGCTGCATCCTAGATAAACACTCGGAAAAAAAAATTATTGTGCAAAAGCACCGATAATTGCATTACGAATCTGATAATTTTATTTTCTTAAATTATTATTCTATTATAATGTTATAATAACTTAGATATAGATAACTTTTTATTCTAACAATGTTTAGATATGTTCCTCCCGTAGAATAAAATTACATTTAATTTAAAGTCATCCTTTTTTCCCCACCCGAACTTTTTTTTTTAATTTATTTTTATTTTTGTATTTAATTTTTTTTTTCACAGGTGTCATAAGAAACGTTCATTAAACATAATCCAATAGAAATAAAAATTTTAAAAAAATTATAGAACCAAAATAAAAGGTTTTTAAGGTTGTGGGCTCGAGGAGCCCCCCCCCCCCTTGGTAATCCATGCGACCTGGGAGAGGTCGGTAATACTAGGGTTAAGGAAGATATTTGGATTTTTCAGCCTTAGGCAAACCTCCACTTTTACTCGTGCCACATAAACAATATTCTGTTATATAATAGAACACTTTTGTTCTAAGCTTAAATCCCAAATATTGTTTTCAAGGGACCTGTATTATACGAGTTACATGCCAATATGTTCTGTTGATCCCCCCCCCCCGTCTTTTGTTTTTGGATTAGAACAATTTTAGTGATTAAGATAAGAATTGTTGTGATTCATTATAAATTTACAGTACTAGATATAGTAAATAGATTTCAATAAAATTAATATGATATAATCAGATATGTTTCAATAATTGTTTTTCTTTCGGGTAAAGTATATTTCTATAAACCTGTTCAGGTCTGAGATTGGCTAACCTGCTTGTTTACAAAACAGACGCTTTCCGTTGGGAAGTTATTAACCATGGATTGACACCGAGGGGTAAAAAATACCTCACGCTTAGCTGTATCGAGTGGTTTTTAACTTCTGTGAATCACAGAGCTCCTCCACCTTCCTAAATACACAGCGGCCTTTCCTAGCATAACCTAATATAATCAAAGCCGTTGTCTGCTAATAGTTGCAGGAGAAGGTCATTAATTGTTTCTGGGGTATTTTTTACCACACTGTGTAGTTAACGGCTAACTTTTTCGCTTGTCTACAATTTCATCCCGTGTTAGTTAACTTATATTTTACGATGTTTCCTGTGGAAATATGGCCTATACCAAAATGTATTCTGATCCTGAAGACATCAGGCGTCTTTTAGAAGAATTAGAGAATGAAGATCAAGATCTTGTTGAAGATGCTAGCTGTTCGGACGAAAAAGAAGAGGGCAAAGATTTCTCACTAGAGCACCTCCATGTAGTATATTTACCAAGTATGTCAAATGCTTCAAGTTTATGTAACTTAGATATGGATGTTGGATCACATTCTGAACCTCAACAAAAAGTGCCAAAATTGGAGGTTTATATTGGAAAAAACGGAAGAAGAAAAGAAGACCTTTGTCTCAGGGTAGTTTTAGTTTACATTTTATAAAAAAAATCATCTTTTTAGTGATAATTTGTATAATTTTCTTTAAGATAATTTTTTCGTTTCGAGTTTTCCAAATTTATAGATATTTTGTGAATTTTAAAAAATATATTGCACTTTGGTTGCTGTTTAATTTTGTTTTCTTGATGTTCCTATTGTAATAAAAAACCAAAAGTCAAAATCGAAATTGATTCTTTTTACGTGTTTCAAAGAATGGGGTAAAATTTACCCCACTGTGTCATTACGATTCATGTAATTGACAGTGTCAATCCAGGTTTAAAATTGACTAAAAGATGTCTCATTAGCATTTGCATTTGTTCTCTTAATATTCAGTGTTGTTAGGTGTAAACAGTATGTAGATTTATCTATTTTAAAACGTCACGTGGGAAATCTGCTTAGTTTTCGCAGCTCTTGACATTACGGAGGTAATGACGGACTTTAGGTAATCTGGCTAGGATCGATGGTCATTAGACACGTATCGGAAATATCGCCATGAACACAACCTTAAGGGAAATCGATCGATCGAATCGAAATCGAAATATCATGTTAGGAGTTTAATGGAGAATCGAGTGTCCTAGACACCACGAGAACTTCTTATGTGTAGGGGGGGGGGCGGCAACAGTCCCCCCTCGATCCTTAGATCCCAAAATGGGTTGAATAACGTTTCTGCAGAAACGTTTTGTAAACAAAATAAAAGTCCGTCACTAAGGGGATTTCCTTCGTGAGGCTTAATAGATTTACCTACACACTGCTAACATAACACCACCGTGAATAAATACAAACGGTAATAAGAATCTTTCTCCTGCCGGCGGGAAGCATCTCAAATGTAAACCAGCAGGTCTGCCAAGCGGCTCACCGGAAAGAAAAACAATAACATAAACATATCAGAATATAACATGTTAATTTTATTGAAAAATATGTACTATATCTAGTACTGTAATTTATAATGAATCAGAATAATCTTTATCTCAATCAATCAAATTTTAGTAGTCCCAAGATTTTAAGATGGGGGGGGGGGGGTCACAAGAACATATTAGCATGTATCTCGTATAATAAAGGTCTCTGGGGGCTCAGGCTAGCCATGCGAGTTAAAGCATTGACCTTTATCTCACATGGTAAACCTAGAGTGGCGAGTTCGATTCTCGCCTGGGCAAAGGAAATTATTTAGTGACGAAATTCATTAAATAACGTCCTAAAATCCCACCCTGGCTAGAAATGGGTGGTAACCTGTAGATAACCCGTCCCGATTAGCCTAAGTTGCAAAAAGTGGACGTTAATAAATAAATAAAGGTCTCTGGAAAACAATATTTGGTATTTAAGCTTCGAATAATGTAGTTTATTATATAAGAGAGTATTATTTTTGTAAAACGAGTAGAAGTAGGGGTTTACTGAATGCTGAAAATATCTCGGTTAATATTCAAGATAGAGAATAAATGTATATAACAATATTTATAGAACATTTAATTTGCAATAATATTTATTCTATACACTTTTTCGAACCGATTTATAGAACGAAGATATTTCGAATTTTCAAAATTCTCCCGCGCTAACCCCCCCCCTCCTCCCTCTGGTCCGATTATAGCCGTTAACGAATAACGAACTTGATCTTTCTTTTTGCATAAAACGACTAAATATCGAGTTACGTAACGATTAAACTTTCAATTTATATATAATTTTGAACGGACCTGATTATCGTCATCTCCTAAGTAGGATCGATGGACATTTGAAGAAATTGTTTGAAAATCGCGTTATGAGTACGACCTCAATAGTCGTTTTCCCCTAAGGGAAACCTGCTTAAATGTCAACATCTCAGCTAATATTAAAGTTAGAGAATAAATGTACATAACAACATTTATAGAACATTACATTTGCAATAATATAGATTCTATATAATTTTTGATCCGACTCATAATAACGGATCCAACTTTCTTAACACGTTCGCTGCTGCATCGGTCCCCGGGGTCCGATAGTCATCTAGTCCATCAAGACGGGCCCCTCTCCTTCAGTCCACTCCAAAAAGACGAAGGCTCTAGCAAGCTTATTATGAGAGATATTTTAACGGGGATGTTCATTAGTTGTAGACGACATCGGACGCCGGGGACTTCTCCTGGCTTTGCTGGTGCTAGTTCTAGGTTTGGAGTACTGATTGCTCTACTAATTCATTCATTTAGTTCACTTGAATTGTCAAGAAAATGCGATAACTTCGAAAACTATATCGGTCCCCGGGGTCCGATACATGTTTTAACGTTAGGACAGGCATCGGACGCCGGGGACCGATGCAGTTACTGGTGGAGTAAATTGTATATAGACTGCAGCAGCGAACGTGTTAATTATCTCCCTCTAAACCCCCCCCCCCTCCCGACCGGTCAGGTTTTAGCCGTTAACGAATTTGATCTTTCTTTTTACATGAAAGGATTATATAACAGGCTTAGCAACGATAAGAAAAAAATTTATATATATATATATATATATATATATATATATATATATATATATATATATATATATATATACTAGCATAGTTACCCCGCTTCGCCCGGGAATCTATTAAAAGTTTCTTTCCTCCCTTGATGCAGTACAAAGCCCAACAGCCACAGCTGTTTTAGGTAAGGCATAACCGCTATTAAAAATACTCTTTTGTTAGTCTCGATTGTTAACTGTATATTCATATTGGTGCATATTGTGTCCAGTAGAGTATAACATATATTTACGGAGCAGAGTTAATAAAAACCAGAAATAACTGGGCACACTTCCCCAGCGTTCATCCTTAAAATTGTTTATTTATAATAGTCAAAAAAATTCACATTCCTGAGAATTACAAAACATTGCTAAAAGTATAAGCATCAAGTAACGTAAACATAGACCAATATGAGGTTGACAGGGAAGCGACAGAACTGATAGGAAAAAGGAAGAATCTCCACACCTCCCTAGGCTCAGTGGCGCCAACTCATTTAGGATCTCAATCCTTCTATACAATAAATTATATTAACAAATCTGATTACACTATCTTCACAATAATAAAAATACTCGTTCAAATAATTTTCACGTTTTAATTAAATATAGCATTAAATACACTTACTGGCAACCTGGTGTTTCTCACGATTTAATGTTTGGGATAAAGAGAAGGGGAGGGCAGTATACTTTACTTGGCGGAATCTGTTAATGGCGTTAATTAAAAAACATAGATTTGAATTAATTTATCCAGGTGGGGTAACTGGTAGTTCATTTTGGAAAGAATTGTTGAGCATCACAATATTTCTACACAAATTACTTGCTTCACGCATTGTTATACGAAAAAATGTATAAAACAAAATTACTCTAAATAACAACTTGAGCAACTTTTGTTATATGCAAGTTTGAAATATACTGAACTTTTGTGTGTGTGTATGTATAAAGTATATATCATGTTATAGATATATGCATAAATATAAAGAATGTCTTTTTCATCTAGGGTCCTCAAAATGAAAGCCTTGGTCCCAGGCTTAGGTCATAACAAACATCAAATGGTAAGAATGTCTCCCTAAAAATGGAAATTCAATGAAAGGGGGCTCCTACATGGTTACAAGTATTGTCAATGCCATATTATATTTTTAATTAAAAGAGACAAATCTCTCCAGATCCTTCTTTTATCAGTGTGTTGAAGTCTGAAAATGGAGAGGAAAGGATAATTCAAATCAAGAGATAGATAGAAAACAGTACTACCAAGCATATTAATATTGACTTTGTAAGGCTCTTAATGGATATTGGTTGTGTTTACTTGTAACTATAATTCTCCAGATTCGAATTCCAGGTGTGGCACGTTGCTTTGGTTAACTGACTTTTGCTGTAGGAACCATTCCTTCAGTGACTAGTCCACATTTTTTCACAACTGAAGCTGTTTGAATTAAAAACTAACAAAGCCATAAGCATGGGAGGGGGCAGAGATGAAATATAGCATACAAGGTTACACACTAGTTTTCAATAATTGTTATGCTAATTGAAAAGTATATGAAAGCTATATTAGCAGATTTCCCTTAAGGGAAATCAGCTATTCAGGTCGTACTCATGACGCGATTTTCGAAAAATTTCTTCATATGTCCCTCGATCCTACCCAGGAGATGACGAAAATGAGGTCCGTTCAAAACTATATATATATATATATATATATATATATATATATATATTTGTCTGTTAACACTCTAGCGTTCGCAATTTTTGATTAATTGTCACCATACTCGGTATTTAGTGGTTTGATGTAAAAAGGAAGATCAAGTTCGTTAATGGCTGAAATCAGACCAGTGGGAGGGGGATTTTCATAAATTAAAAATATCTCCGTTATTATGCATCGGATGGAAGAATTGTATAGAACTAATCTTATTGAAAATTAAATTTACTATAAATATTGTTATATACATTTATTCTCTATCTTGAATATTAACCGAGATATTTGCATTTTTATGAAGCTGTGAGACATGTGGTCGGGTACAGTTCGGATTAGTTCGGCCATATCCATCATTCCTCGGCTCAGGTGGGAGGCTTCTTCTAACCTTGCCTGTCGTTTCTAACCTTACCTTACCTTCGTTACTTTGTGAGATGCAAATACGTTCTGTTAACCCCCCCCCCCTTCTTTAGTTCTTAGCCTCTACGATTTGGTATATAATTAAGATTTTGTCACTGGGTCTTTTCTTTGTTTCTGTGGAATCATGAAAATTTTTTAGAGAAAAGTATAAATCAACAAATTTTGATTTGTTGCTTGGCTGATATCCAAATAGTTTCAATTATTTGAGAATCTTTTGCCATTTCTGCATACATTTTAGCAGATTTCCCTTAAGGGAAATCAGCTATTGAGGTCGTACTCATGACGAGATTTTCGAAATTTTTCTTCAAATGTCCATCGATCCTACCCAGGAGATGATGAAAATGAGGTCCGTTCAAAACTGTATGTGTGTGTGTGTGTGTGTATAATACATATATATGTATATATATATATATATATATATATATATATATATATATATATATGCCTGTTACTGCTCTAGCAGCCGCAATTTTTGTCTTATCATTATATATAATCGTTTTATACAAAAAGAAAAATCAAGTTCGTTAACGGCTGACATCGGCCAGGGGGAGAGGGGGTTTAGAAGGAGAGAATTACGAAAATTCCTAATATCTCCGTTATTATGCGTCGGATTGAAAAATTGTATAGGACCAATCTTATTGCAAATGTAATATTCTATAAATGTTGTTATGTACATTTTTTCATTATCTTGATTATTAACTGAGATATTTGTATTTTTTAGTTTTCAGTCTACTGGCAAGCCCCAATCCTACTCATCTCATATTAATAATATTCTATTATGTTATGAGGAATTTTATTTTAAGCTTAAATACCAAATATTGCTCTCATTGAACTTTTAAGTTTTGAGATAAATGCCTATACATGGCACACGTGGGAAATCTGCTTAGTTAACGCAGCCCCTGCATGACAGACTTTTTCTGAATGGGTCGTCCCCTATAGAAATGTCCTCCGCATGTTTAATATTTGCTAGTACTCTTGAAAAAAAAAAAGGGGGAAGGAAACAATATGAGACCAAAGAAAATATATTTTATTGCATAGTAAAATTAATCAAATTTAAATTATTTTGTATCCTTCTTTTTGAGGAGAATAAGAAAATTAATTTAACAAGTAAGAAGTAGGTGCTAGGGCACCTGAAGGGGGGACTAATGAAATTGTAGAAAAAAGTTAGGGGTACAATATGTCTTTTTTTCTTCAACAATAAAGGAATAAAATAGTCTGGTTTATCGTTTACTCAATATCTTGTGGATGGAATATAATGGAATCTTCTAAACCTTACGCATGTTATAATTCATGAACCATTTTTTCTATAATTTCTGTTTTACATATTAATCTTTATGTCACTTAATTGTACTGATTTCAAGCATTAATGGAATTGATACAGAAGCCTTGTATCCCTTATATTCTTTTGCTCAAATCAGATGAAAACCCTAATTCTTACAAGGATCTTTGGAAAGCAATATAAAATCATATTGTAATGTAATATTTACCAGTAGAACGAATAAAACCAGTCCTCAGACTCATAGTTTTGTAAGTGGTGAGTTGAGAAATCTCTGTAAAGATGAACTGAACAATCTTAAAAGACACACCAGGAGGGACGGACCCTTCTGTTTACATTAACAAAAAGTAAAAAACAGTGTTCCCAACACAACACAAAGGCAAGTAGGTAAGATCCGATGCCACCAAGTTCTAACAAAGCTGTTTCAGGTATATTTATTTTAACAATATGCATAAATAATAATATTAAAAATTATAACATTAAAACATATTTACAAGTTTCTTATAACTTGTATTTAAAACTCTTTTCCATTTAAGTTCAGTAATAATTTTAAAAAAAATTATTCATACAACATTTTGGCCAAAAAAATTTCTTTTAGAAATCTAGAAACAAAAGTTGAGCATTTCTTTAGATATTTAATAGTTATATTATCAACCTGTCATGTAATTTAACAGAACCTTCACATCGATCAGTGCCAGAATCATCAGAAATCAGAATTTTCGAAAATCCCCCGCCCACTAGTCCGATTTCAGCCATTAATGAGCTTGATCTTTCTTTTTACATAAAACGATTAAATATTGAGTATGGAAACGATCAAATAAAAAATAAATTATGACTGCTAGAGCGGTAAAAGATATATATATATATATATATATAAAAGAGGGAAATCTGCTGATATAGGTTATATTAAAATTCTAAGTATATGCACCCTTATTTGATAATATGAACTTCTTATGTGAATCATTGCACTGGATAATCCTTTTGTCAAGCATTACCTAGTAAACAACAAAAAATAAAAAAATTCAAATTTCTCTATATGTATTAGAGATAAAACAAAGTAGTGCTCTTTGTTTATCATAAAAAGATCTAAAAATTATGTTCTATGGCATTTTTAACCCTGATCCATTGGAATGAAATGATATATGAAAAGCTACCTAACAATCTTATTATATTAATTTAATAGGAATACAAGGAAGTCATGTGGTGCCCACATCACATTTTTATTTTACTTACAGACATGAATTAATCAGATTAGTTTTCACAATATTACTCATTACGAGACAGTACTATGATTTCTGATTAGCCATTTTTGTTGTTCTATAGTCCTAGGAGTAATGTGTGCTTAGTTTTCCAATCTTCATTATTAAAATTCATCACCACCGAATTAAATTATTGCATATTTAGTGATTAGCCTATTTTCTTCCATGATATGGTTTTAATTGGTTAAGTACAGTTGGCACTAAAGTTCAAAAATATTTATTTATTGATCTCCTGCGGAATAACCCTAATGTCAAATAGTACCTAAATCTTATCACCTTTCCTAAATCTTATCTTAGTTGGCCTTTGTAAGACAAATTATAAACATTTTTTTAAAATAACAGTTTACATAAAAAAATAAATCCTAATTCACTCATTGGTAATATTACTATAGAATAATTATTAAAATTGTTTTGTTCGTGATTTCACTTTGTACATTAATCAAATATATAAGTTGTCATTAACTATATTATTGTTAATTTACTTTGTTTTTAAAGTTTCTTCTATTATATTATATATAAATTTGGTTGCAAAAATAAACTATATTAGACGTTGTTTCTTGCTACCTTTGTAAAGTAAACTAAAACACAAATTCTAATATTCATGAAAAATGCTTAATAATTGTATAAGTCATTATAATAAAGACAACTGTATCAAATTTGTTTTACATAATAACATAAAAAAAAATATTTGGATGTGTTTACATATATATGTATGTATGTGGCACATAGGGGAGGAAAAGGGGGATTCACTGAGCCACCTTATCTCAAAAGGTGTAATATAATGTTTTGAGTATTAATATGATATTATATAAAATAGAGTTTAAAAAAATGACCAAGGTTTCAATGACTTTAATTTCCAAAAAGCAAAATTTTGATTGTTTTTTAAGAAAAATTAGCGCTGAGAATTCTACAAGCTAGAATGGTAACCTATAGCCTAAGATAACAGAGCAAATACATACAGGGCCACAAATTACCAGGACATGACTGGGTTTAGCCACATAATTAAAGTAATAGTTAGTATATTCAGTCTAAGTAAGATATTGATATAGTAGCAGTTTCCCATTTTGATATCCAGAACTTCTTCCTAATGCCTTCAAGTTAGTCATACTAACCGTGCAGAGAAATGAGAAAACCTGTCCTTGATGCATTTTATAGTATATTCTTTCTCTCTTACAATTCACATTTCTAAGAAATTCAGGCATTACCTATTCAGGGAAACAGCTACAAGGACTAGACTTCAGATACAAACAAAACAAAGATTGCTCAATGTGTGGACAGCGAATTTTTAAACATTTAACTTACTCTCGGAACAAAATCTGTGCATTCAATTTTGAATATAAATGATGATTTGGATTGAATGTCTATATTTAGTATATAACATTATTCATGTTACTGTGAACAAATATTACCACACTCATTGTTTTCCTATATTTAGTTATGATTTCCATTAACCTTGATATACAAAATGCTTGTAATATTTATAATCTAATACCACAATATTAAAGATTAGTGTTTTTAAAGTTAAATAAACAAGTTTTTTTTTTTTTTTACATTCTTGGTAATATTTAATATACAATCATAATATAAACGATCGCACTTTATTTCACTGTTCTAGTCATTTAAATACACTTCCTATTCTTGAATATAATAAATACAGAGGACCGATTTACAAATTAATGCAAGGGACAACATTCCAAATGGACAGCTAGACGTGAGCATAGACATAAATCAAGATTGTTTCAACCAAAAGAATGAAGTCAACAATGTTAAGAATCATTTTTACAGGTAGGAGTTGGTAGATTTGCACAATGCTATTAGACATTTGATTACGATTACTATCATGAATGATACTTTGGAAAAAATATGTTATTAATTATAAAAACAGGAAACCAAACGCAGCATCACATTTTAAAATACCATTGAATGTACAAATCACTAGTACAATTAAATCTGGAAAGGAGAACACTTCCTCCTAAAATCATGTTACTTGTTTACCTCAAATAACGGGTCTACTGGCTTTACTTCAGATACAAAATGTCGTAAATACAATTTTAACCAAAGAAATTTAAAATGAGAGTCTACTACACATTGGTATTGTTAAACTACCTGATTCTTCATCAGTGCTCAGGTCAGAAGATTGTTCACTAGGGCTCGGTCCTCTCGATCTTCGTCCGTTTCGTAAATTATCTGAAGATCTATCAGCAAGAACCATTCTTTTACTATTATATATAAAATCTCAATTGACTGAACTAGTTAGAGGCGTTTTATTAGTCTAACAATTCCAAAAGACACACACTGATCTAACAGCGAACTGGGTAGCCCATTCACTCCACCGTACAACAGTAACCATTCTCCGAATCCCGTGAGTTCCTATATCAAGTCTATAAATCAAATTGTTAATATATATGTAACATTCCTAAGCTGATACCAATAAGAGAAAAAAATTATGTTTACAGTTCAATTATTTAATAATTTCTTTACTATAACTGTTTATTTTTCAAAAAAGTACTACTACTGGTAAATTTCAATTTAGCAGATATTTACTGGAAGTTTTTATTTTCACACATTTGACAAACATTGAAGGATATTTTACTTTGTTTAAGTCAATATATTGCGCTACTGAATGGTTTTTGTAAGGGTTTGAGATTAGAAATAAAAGGTCTGTTAAAACAGCTGATCTGTTGCCAATTTATCTAATACGGTGGCTAGAACATGGTTGATGATGAAATGTTATGAATACAAAACATCATTATTTTCGAATATAAAGCTTTTTAATAATTATAAAAGATGTTCTTGAAATACTTAGATTGGCATTATTGATAATCAAAAATTGGTATTTTGTAAACTATGTTGGCCAATTTCAAAATATTGATAAATATATTACAACTTACATTTAGTTTAAGGGTAGCTGTAAGAGGGCGCTTTTGATGGCG
Organism: Riptortus pedestris; assembly: GCA_019009955.1. Taxonomy (NCBI): domain Eukaryota; kingdom Metazoa; phylum Arthropoda; class Insecta; order Hemiptera; family Alydidae; genus Riptortus; species Riptortus pedestris. Next base: position 52,709,350 of record CM032229.1, read on the forward strand.
GTTTTGTTGAGATCTATATTTTAGGTATAAGGTTTGAACATTGACTGTAATTTAAAATGGTGTTCCTTGTTTTATGTAACCGTATTTGATAATTACATTTTCCCAATTTGTGGCCTGCAAGTTTTATATTCATGTTGTATGTCAACATCTTTTATAGGTAGACCCTGAATCTTCTCTCTATCAGGTATGTATTTCAAACTTTAATTTATGGTCAAGTGCTCTCAATTTATTTCTGGAATGAATATTTCTTATAGTGGCCTTGTAGGAGCTTTCACTATTTATTGGAAACTAAATACATTCATCATTTTGGATTCAGTATTCACCATATTGCTTGTCTTTGATTTTTAAAGTTGAAATTATGATATTACTTTCATATTTCAGTTCATATTGACGTGTAGTTTCATTTTAAATATTTTAGGAGCTACTATTTAGGAGAGTCTTTCATAATTGGTCTTGTTATCAAAGCTATCAGGGGGTTTATTAGTGATGGGTCTCTCCTTGTGCCCCTATTAATTCGGTCTTTGAAATATATTCTTATGGAATCCTTTCATTAAAATAAAGTTTCTTATTTAGTGCTATTTTCTACTTTTTCGTGTTGACATTAATTCATTTTTTAATTATGGCTTGCTGTTTTGATTTTATTTATCTTCTTGCTTCTCTGAGAACGTTTTATGTATTATTTTTTTAAATATAATCTTTGTTACTTGAAGGAATTAAATAAAAGCCCCCCCGCCCCCACCTCCTCATTCAACACTATTTTTTAGTAGATTATGATCATTGTCTGTGCTCTTTCCCCCAAACTTGGTTTTCAAAATGTTATTGATAAATACAAGACAAAATTTTCAAATAGGAATTATATTACAGATAAATTTGATAGGTCATTACACCATTTAATCGGTTATCTTGTGTTATCACTTCTTGCTATTTTTGTTTCCCAATGTTTAGCATGGTTTTAAAATAATATCATGAAAAATTATCTACAATTATATTTGATACCTTCAGAAAGTTGTTAGTATTACATATTAAAGGTTGCTTGATGCCATGTTCAGCTTCCTATCTTACTTTTTGAGTATGTTTTTTTCTGAATAAATGGGGTTAGAAACCACTAAGACCCATATTTTTAGTTTTCAAAATCTATAGGTTCTGAGTTGTGAATGATAACACATGCCAACACTGAAAAACCCAAATTCTTATATTTAGAGTTCCATATCCAAATATGATTATTGAAAAGCTGTATCACCCATCATTTTTCACATTTTATAAATCAATTTATTAAAATAACCAATTTTTGCCAAATTTAACAGCTTTTATATAGTTTAAATAAATTGAAAAAGTAGGTATAATGGATGTCCATATGAAAAGAAGCTGTGACAACCTAGATATAATGCTAAATAAAAGAAGCTATTCTGCTCATGGTTGGACAATATGTGGCAATTTAAAAGTAATTGTTTGCTTCTTGGTCAGCAAGGTGGTTTTACCAAATTTCATTGTTTTTTGTGTGACTGTGACAGCATAGCTAGGGATCAATATTGGTGCAGAAAGAATTGGTCTGTCTTTAAAACCTGGTGAGAAGAACACTCTGTCATAAGCTTCTTGATCCTCGTAAATGTGCTCCTACTTATAAAGTTAGGCCTAATGAAACAGTTTGTAAATTCTTTGGCTAGAGATCGATGAAGCTTCAAGTATCTCTGTCAACAGTTCCTCACCTTTCAGAAGCTAAACTAAAAGAAGGCATCTTTGTCGGACCTGACATTAGAAAAATAATGTTTTACGTTAACTTTGAATCCACTGTGACCTTAAATGAAAATGAGCATGGATATCACTCAAGCAAGTCATTAAAGAGTTCTTGGGAAATGACAAACATCTCCTTGTTTCTAATCAAGCTAATATGGTAAACAAGTTTAAAAATGTTACGTGTTTGATGAGCGTGAAAGTTCACTTATTAAACAGCCACCTAAATTACTTCATGGAGAATTTTGGAGTTGTTAATGAAGAACAAGGTGAGCATTTTCACTATAAGAACACCATTAAATTATTGGAAAAACACCACCAGGGCTGTTGGAACACGAATATGATGGGAGACTATTGCCAGTCACTTCACCGAGAAGCCACTGCAAGCGACTCATTGCAGAAAAAGCTATACAAGAAGCTTCAACGAAAAATGGAAAGAAAGTATAAACCAATTCCATCTGACAAATGAAACCTGTTTAAGCACATTGTATCAGTGTTCTAAGTAGCCTCCTGCTAATACAAACTATGCTTATGATGTAAAATAGCGTTTCATTAGTTTTCCCGTTTATTGAAAAGAGGTTTTATACTATATAATAAACTAGCGGACCCGACAGACGTCCTGCATGATATGCATTTATGAATTATATATATAAAGACATATTTATATATATATATATATATATATATATATATATATATATATATATATATATATATATATATGGTGTTGTTTTTTGGAGTTTTGGTCAGTGTAGGTGAAAAAATCGTAGTTCATTCCAATATTTTGAGAATATTTATTTTCTCTTCTTCAGAACTACAAAGTACAGGTACTACTTTATATGTATATTGCACATTGTTATTAGAGTGTAACAGATAGTGTTTGTGTTAATTCTGTTACACTCTAATAACAATGTGCAAAATACTTATAAGTAGTACCTGTAATTTTTAGCCCTGGAGAAGAGAAAATAAATATTCTTGAAATATTGGAATGAACTAAGATTTTTTCTCCTACACTGACCAAAACGCCAAAAAACAACAACCCCTATATATATATATATATATATATATGATTATATATATATATATATATATATATATATATATATATATATATATATATCTATAACCTGGTCGAAAATAACAACGCAATTATAAAGATATAGATATATTTGCCTTTTAACGCTCTAGCGGACGCAATTTTTGGCTGATCGTTACCAACTCCATATTTAAACGTTTTATGTAAAAAGACAGATCAAGTTCGTTAACGGCTGAAATCGGACCAATGGGGGGGGGGGTTAGAGGGGAGGATTTTCGAAAATTCGAAATATCTTCATTACTGTATTTCAGATTAAAAACTTGTATAGAACCAATCTTTTTGCAAATTAAAAAATCTATAAATATTATTATGTACATGTTTTCATTATCTTTAATATTAACCGAGATATTTGCGTTTTTTAGTTTTTGGCCTTCAGTAAACCCCCACTCCCGTTCGAACCTAAAAAATTTAATATAGCTTATAATCATGAAAAATTAATGCTAATTCACATACCGAGTTTTGTTAAGTTCGGTTCAATCGTTTGTGCCCAATAAAATTGTTGGCTCCCACTTTACTTATTTAGAGTATATCTTGTTTATACTTAGTTGTATTACAAAAGTGAATTTAACTAAAGTTACTCTAAATAACAACATAAACAACTTTTAACCTGTGCATGTTTGCTGAAAAACCAATAGGAAACAAAATATTGCTATTTTTAATTTTAGGCCCCCCTTACGACCTTACGATTCAAATCGGTCTTGCCGTTTAGGAGGAGTTCAGTGACATACACACGTACGGTAGAATTATATATAAAGATAGCAGATTGCTCGAAAATTATGGGTGATACAAAAAAAAAACCAAAGCCAGTTTTGGATTAGAACAAAATATGGGTGAGATAGTAAAGTAATAAAAGTTTTCAAAAACAATTTTTTGTTGGCCTTAGCAATAGATCTTCGGTTAAATAGTTTTTCTTTAGTAGGTGAAAAGTATGCCAATTTTGAGTCCCTTTTTATATTAATAATCATGATGATTATTGTTATAAATAGGGATGGTGATCCCCTTTAGTTCGTGATGATTTATAACATATCTCTGCAGATTCTTTGAAGAGTATCTTCTCCCCTCCATTGTTTCTTAAAAATACTATAAATTGCAATAATTTATTAGATGTATAGAAAATATCCCTCAGTAATAAAACAATATTAGTATTTAAAAACACAAATTTCAGGTCGTATTTAGTCTTCTTACTTCAAGAGAAATTGAAAATGGAATCTGAGATGACTAGTGATTCACTCAAATACATGGAAAATTTGCTTGTGTGATAAACTTATTTTCACCGCAGGACATCCTTCATTCCTGCCTTTAATCTTCAATACCTTCTTTTTTTTTATGTTTTTTTCTATATTAATATTTATTTAAAACGTGTTTTAAAGAATTACATTAATGGTATGCTACTCTTTTCTAGCCATGATTTGTAGTTAACAATCGAGAAATATGAGAAATGTCATTTGAGAGAAATCCCAGCTAAGCCAACCTAAAATGAGAGTTGTCGCATTAATCAGTGGCGGCAAAGACAGCTGCTACAACATGGTCCAGTGTGTAATGGCAGGGCATGACATAGTAGCACTTGCTAACCTGAAACCTGAGCATAAAGGTAAATATTATTCTGGGCTAAGGGTAACAAAGTGCTCTATTTTACCCTTTGTTCTTCTTTAGTAACTTCTCCTATTTTCATGCATTAATCTTTACCAAATTGACATGTTTGCAAATGAGTTGTACTTGGGTGGTAGAATTGTTGATGTTGTTAATCAATACTGATATATTTATATTACTACTCTTTATAAATGGAACAAATCCCTACAGTATCTATATGCACTTTTGCATGGGTAGATTATTTTTAACAAATTTTTTTGTATGTCAAAGTTTAGCCTTTGGGGTTGCCCCTCTTAATTTACATTGCATTGAGGTTAATAGGTATTTTGTTTACCATAGAGATGGGTACTGGTATAAACACTTTTTTTGGAATTCAAGAAATACTCTTGTACAACACTGTTTGTATGAGCCAGCTTTTTCTTCTTCTGTATTTTGTTCTAATGAGTCTTATCAAAAAATTGTAATTTCATTTAGAATGTATGTGCAAAAATTAAAAACTTCTAATTCTGCCAAAAATATTTGATTAAATGAGGTTTTTTTGAAAGACAAGTTAATTTCAGACAAAATAGCTATTTTTTTTTTATTTTTTGTAAATTATTGATGAAATCCTAAAAAAAATGTTTTAATTTTATCTTATAAGATTAAAAATTAAACTATTTACAATGCACTTTATATGATAGATTGTAGTTCAGTTGTACACTATATACAAGTCTCTAGAGGTCTTCCATCATTTCCATAATGTTTGTACAGTATTTAAACTTCTTGAATAAAGGAGATTGGCCCTGTTCTATCTATGTTATGAACACGCATACCAATGGCACTAAATGAACATCTGAGTCTTCTAGGTCTTTTGGACAAATTATTTTTTCCTTTGATAAGATGATACTACTTTTATGCTGGTTTGTTTCAGATGAATTGGACAGCTATATGTATCAAACTGTTGGTCATCAGGGTATTGAACTATATGCTGAAGCTATGAATATTCCTTTATTTCGTCAACCAACCCTAGGCTTAGCTTTATTGAATGATAAGCTTTATACTCCTACTCCTGAAGATGAAGTGGAAGATTTGTATCAGCTTCTTTTGAATATTAAAGTATGTCTAATTTTAATATTAATGTATAAATTAAATTTTGTTTTTAATTCACATTTTTTTGATCACAATAAACTGTGGGATGCATAAAATTTTTAATTTTAAGATGTGAACACAGGGCTCATATACTCTGTTGGCCAATTACAATTATACTATAGGATTATTTGGTTGAATATTATCATGGGATACATTACGATTAAGAATATATTCCAGAAGAAAAAAATAATTCTTTTACTCTATGAACTATACACTTTTTTATGCTGATAAATAGTTGGCATTATAAGAAGTAAAACAATTCTGATGTGTTACCAATGAGGTTGTGGAGGTGGCCAGAATACCAATTCTAAACTAATAACTGAATGTGAATAAAATCACTAGCACATTTATTGAAAATCGTCATAAACACTCTTGTCACAATCAGAGTATACTGGTGTGCCGAAATAAATGCAGTAAACCATTCATTGTGGTTGTGATGCATAGAAGGTACTAAAGCCGCTGCTTTTAAATCCCAAATATTGTTTTCAAAGGAACCTCTGCTATGTGAGATACATGCAAATACATAGTGTGATGGCATCATCAATTAACCCGGGACAGGTATCGCTTGTAGGTAGAGCTTAGTATCCCAGACAAACTTACCTGATTTAAGAGTGTTACAAAGCTGAAAAGATTTTTATTCAAAAGAAACAATATGTGGGATTATGGGAATGTTGTTTTGATAAGAAAAAAACGGATCTTTTATAAAAACAAACTTTTATTGAACGGATTTTTTACAATATAGGAACTTAATTTTTACATTATAGGAACATTTATGATGATTTAATCAGACTTATGCAATCACATATATTTCAAGTTCGAGATAATTAATTTGAAACAAAATTAATGTAAAATTAAAATATTAGACACATTCAGGACATAATTTATAAACATGTTTCCCACAAACGGCCTTCCCAGATTTACAATATGATTTTGTCATGCTTCTTTTATAGTAAGGGCAAAAAGCACAAATTTTTCTAGGTCCAAATCCTTCTTGGTTTTCAGAGGTATTGGATATTTGATCAAGCCCCAAAATGTTTGTTATTGAATTTATTCTTTCTTTACTTAAAAATGGAATTTCTAATCTTTTTTTCATCCGTGAGTTTGAAAGTTCAGAACATAATTCAATTAAAAATTTTTGTCTAGTAAATAGCTTGTTTGAATTCAATTTGTAAAAGTTATGAGTATATATCACATAGGCATTAAGACCAGCTATAGTTAACATGTTGTAAAAAAAAAACAAAGAGGCCAGCTTTGTGTTTTTCTGGAACAGGAATAAGTCAAACACATCCTATCAAAAACGTCCACACCTCCTTTAGTGTCGTTGTAGGCTAAGATCATAACGATAGCGGATTGGTGCATAGTGGACAGGAGTAACACAGTTTTATTTTATTTTGGTTGGATACGGCTGTAATGTTATTATGGAATAAAAAAATTGACGTTTCAGTTTTCCGGGAATTGTATTTCGGATCAACAAAATCACAAGGAAGTTCTTTTTTATTTTTCTTTAGCGTTCCTAAGGAAGTTAATTTGTGTTCAACTAAGGGAATACTAGTGAACCAGTTGCCGAAAGTGATATTTCAGTTAGTGCCTTTGACTGTACCAACCAGCTCTTCAACAAAAAAAGTCCGTCACGCAGGGGCTGCGTAAACTAAGCAGATTTCCCACGTGAAGTTTTACAATAGAGAAATCTGCCTAATAACAACTGTAGTAGTAAGAAACCTCTAAACCTAAAACATTATTTAGGAAGTAATAACCCAATAGTTTCTAGCCCCAAAAAACAGTTAACCTAACCTCTAAACCTATTCACGAGGGACCAATAGTTATAGAAACGGCCGCCAGAGCTCTCGGCGGAAAGTCCGAACATAGCCTACTACACACGCAGAATACAAATGCAAATATCTCGGTTAATATTCAAGATACAGAATAAATGTATAGAACAATATTTATAGAAAATTGAATTTGCAATAAGATTTGTACTATACAATTTTTCGATCCGATGCATAATAACGGAGATATTTCGAATTTTTGAAAATCCCGCCCTCTAAACCCCCCCCCCTCCCACTGGTCCGATTTCAGCCATTAACGAACTTGATCTTCCTTTTTACATAAAACGATTAAATTCAGAGTTTGTTATCTATCAATCAAAACTTGCGACCGGTAGAGCGTAACATAAAAATATATATATATATATATATATATATATATATATATATATATATATATATATATATATATAGAGAGAGAGAGAGAGAGAGAGAGAGAGAGATAAAATTTTGAACGGACATCATTTTCGTCATCTCCTGGGTTGGATCGATGAACATTTGAAGAAATTTTTCAAAACTCGCATGAGTACGACCTCAATAGCTGATTTCCCTTAGGGGAAATCTGCTAAAAAATCAGCTACAGGTTTGCCATTCAGAACAGTATTTCTTCCAGTGTACGGAATAGCATCCAACATATATTTGGTACTGTTGTCACAAATCATCACTAATTTGATACCGTATTTACTAGGCTTCGAAGGGATGTACATTCGAAAAGGACATTTCCTCTATTGTAAGATAGGTACGACTTTGTAATTGCTTTTGCAGTTCTCCCGGAACATTTCCCATATTTCGGAAATTGGTGCAAAATTTGACAGTTTTTTTCTCTGTTCTCTAGTGTCTTTATTGTCGAATTGAAGGCAGTTAATCAAAAACTTAAACCTTCTCTCAGTCATTACCGCCTTGTATCTTTCTCCACAGTAAGAAGAATCGAACAACATTTCACTGCTAATGTGGTTATCACAAAGAGCTGATGCAAGAAATAAAATTCCAAATAGTGCATTTAGTTCACCCAAACATACATCGCGCAGAGTGGCATCATTTTGGTTTTTATAATTTTGCCTTTGCTTGGGAATTTCATGATTTGTATATAAAAGGATCTGATCCATTATATTATCAGTGAAGAAATGCCGAAAACAACCAAGTGGCTCTCTAAAAAAAATTGTACCTTGTCACTTTTTGAGAAAAATAAACATTGTTATTAAAATATGTAATTTCAATAAATTAAAAATTTCGACATCAAGGGTAGCCCTTCGTATTGAAAACGAACATACTTTTACATCAGAGTGTAATGGTTCGTATTGAAGACGTACATACTTTTGTGTCAGAGTGTAATGCTTCGCATTAAAGACTAACTACTACCGAATGTAACTTAAATAATTTTACTTACACGTTAGATGGATTGTCAGAATCTTAGCACAACACTGGTGGGAGAAGGCACTGCCAAGAGGAGGGAGCCAGTGGTGGGGGTATTCATGATGTAATCATCTTTTGAAGCTCTGGCACTCGTCGTTTCGACGAACATTACCTTTCCTGGGTTAAGATATTGCACCCTGGCTTAAAAATTTTTATTTGATTTATACCATTCTCAATATCTACATATTTCTTTCAATACTAAAGCTCATGTAGTTAATGGTTATAATCAAATGAGTAATTGGGGTGAGGGGGTTCGAAATATCTCCATTATTACGAGTTGGATCAAAAAATGTTATAGAACCAATCTTGTTAAACTATTGATGCACTACAATTGCTGTGCTATACATTTTACCTAACTGAAATATTAAGTGAGTTATTTGTACTTTCTTGTTTTCAACCTTCAGTAAACCCTCTCTACTGCTCATTGATTTTTACTTAGAAATAGACAATATATTGTGACATGACATTACTTGTGTGACGCCACATGGGAAATCTGCTTAATTTATGCTGCCACTGGATGACATGCTGCAACAGTTCTGACTTATGCTTTATTTTTTTCAGGAACAAGTTGAATTCGATGCAGTGTCTGTGGGAGCTGTGCTATCAGACTATCAAAGGCTTAGGGTAGAAAATGTGTAAGCTAATTTACACCATATTCAAACATTTCTTAATTTAAAACATATTTAAACATTTCATTACATCTTATAACTATTGTAATACATTATTTGAAATTATATTTTATAATATTTTTCATTTGTTTCTCAGATGTAGTCGTTTAGGTTTGATTTCACTAGCTTATTTATGGAGGAGGGATCAAGCTGAACTACTGCAGGAAATGATTGATTTTAATATTGATGCTATTATAATTAAAGTAGCAGCTCTTGGTTTGGATCCTAGTAAACATTTAGGCTTACGAATTTCGGAAATTCAACCTCATCTCATGAAAATGGTAATTAATCTTCTTTTAAATTTATCTTAGTCTTTATATTTTTACATATAATTTTGTAGAATTGAATATATATTCATTTATTAGTTAACATACATTACTCTTTGTTAAAATGGAACACCAAGAAATGTTTTGCTGGTTTTCTAATGAAAATGATCAAAATTAGTTGTTTAACTCTTTTATATGGTTTATTTTTAAATGGATGCCTTTTTTCTCTTAAAAAACAAACTAAAAATGATATTTAAGAAACTCAAAATGCAGTGTTTGTGAGAGAAAGAGAAAATTATTTTCTTATCAATTATACTTCTATACTTATTAAAAATCATTGAGAATCCCAAGATAGGTTTTAGTCTTGCCATGCCGGTCTATGATGTGGCACGTGAGCTATCTAGTAACTATCATAAACAGATCGGGATTGTTATCCCGTGTTGAGCTTCTATCTTATTGCTCTAGCTTATACAGTGCTTCGGCGCCAACCATCAGAAAACATAACAAAAAGTTCTAATAAATACTTTTTTTTAAAATTGCAATGCAATGAATTTGAATTATTTATAATGTTTTATAATGTTATTCTGAAATCCAGAACTCTCATGATGAAATTAATCAATCTTTATGCAGAATCCAACCCGTTACATAGCTAATTACAAGGACTAATCAATGTTACATAAGATTTTTTTTTCATAAGTAAAGCTTTTCCTCTTATTAAGTATTTTCTGTTATCCTATGAAACTTTAAAAAAAAAATAAGGAAAAGGGAAATAAATAAAGTAGTTTATTCTTGAAAGTTAACATCCACATAATTCTATGAAAGCTAATTGGTAAGGGTTGTATAGAGGTTATATACCTTCCTCCCTTTTTAAGCCAGTTGACAAAAGGTTTTTATTTAGTAATCCATTATTAATGTTGCTATACTACTATGGCTTTATGGGAATTGGATCCACCTCTCACCACGTTAACCGAGATCAATAACAACAACTGGCAGACATTGACAGATGGCTAACCTGTGCTACTAAACTTATAGAACTGGCTTAATGAAGTTGCTTTGAATTTATATTAAATCAGCTCTATTTGTTTGTGTTATTCATTCCTTTAAGGAGATTCATTCCTAAAGAGAACAAATGAAACACTTAGTTCTTGTAAGTAGTACTATTAGACAAGCTTTATTTAATGGATATATCTCGTCAAACTGAGACACATCGAAACTAATTAAATATATGGTTTGAGAATAACCAGAAATTTTTGAATTATAATATATGGCATTAATTGACTAAGTAAAATGTTTTGTTGCCCTTAGGAAGTTATTAGAAATAGAAAAGACATTTCTTAGTTTACTACTGAAATTTCTCAATACATTGTAATAATACTCTAAAGCTTTAGTTATTCAGGGTTTTATTGATTGGATAATCATATTAAGCCTTAGACATTTAATTCTATTTATTTGTGTCTATGAATGGGCAGAAGATGGTTTTTAGTTTCAAAAGTCAATTTTCTCCAGTGATAATAATAGTAAAAATCGAAAATTATAATTAATTAGTATCTAAAATGAATTTAATACCTTAAACAAACAAATTCCTCTTGCGTAAAGAAAATAAAGATTGCACTAACCAGGATTAATAGTTTCTTTTGAAATAATGTTGAGGATAACAGGCTGTCAAAGGAAATTCTGATAAACATGTATATAATAAAGGCATTTCAACACAAAATTGTATTGCCCACTTAATAAAAACCTCACTGTGGTGGGAAAATAATACAGATATGTACAAATATAGGGCTTAAGTCTTAGAAATTTCCTGATACATTTGTAGTATAGGACTCACATAGCAGTCACATTAATGCCAATTGGAATATATAGTTTTATATATATATATATATATATATATATATATATATATATATATATATATAAATAGAGTAGCAAATGCTGTCAATTCAATGATTATGAAGTACCTTTTAAATGGGATAGATTGATGTGATGGAGTTTACGAAAAGAGCTTAGCCTATGGAAACACATTATACTTTTCCCCCTTTCATTATTTGCAAGCCAATGTTTCATAATGTCTGGGCATGTACTATGTACATTTGTTTCCAAACAAATTATTTGTGAAATTATAAATACTTTTGCATATCTATTACCAATATGTTTTATTTTAAATTTGTCATGTTTTAATTTTTTGTTGTTTCAATGTTTCAAGGAAGAAAATATCAATAGATCGTTTTGTAGTATAGATATCTACATTAAGACTAGACATATACTACATCATAGTTTAGATAAACTGCATGCTTGATCTGATGGGTAGATAATATTTATTTATAAAAAGTAATGATAATAGTAAAATTTCACTTCTTCATAATATGAAATCTGTTTTTGACAGATTTTAGATATTGCATTATAAAGTATTTATTGCCGCACAAATCTTGGTGTTCTGCTTTTATACAAGTAATGTAAGAAGGTAGTTTTTTAAAAAAATGTATGTATATTTGTAATGTTTTAGCTCTTTATTTAGTAAAACTACTTCATATGCAGAAAAAAAAAAAACTCTACAAATAGTTTAGCAAAGCAGTAATTTTATTAATGGCAATCCGTCAATTAATAGTTGAGCACAAAAATAGATTTTAGTGATCTTAGAATTTGTATTTATATTAAAACCCTTGTCAGATTGCATCTGAAAATGATAATATATTTGCATTAACGTCCGTGAAATTCATTAAGAAATGTTAATAGAATTTGAACATTTCTTTTAAATATGTTCAGGGTTTAAAGATATTCATTTTTAGTTAAAGTAAATAATGATGTTTTAATTAAAAGTTTTTCGAATTGATTTAAATGTTTGATAGCATGAATAAAGCCAGTTTATTTTATATTCATACTCATGTACAGTTCAGCTATACATTCTTATTTATACACTTTGATTTTTGTTTTCTTTAATGCATATGTTTCTCTTTAATAGGAGTTCTCAAAATCTGTCTGTTACCATTTCTTAATTAGTTTAAGTAGCTTGTTGGGAATATAAGCCGAAAAGTATCTATGTGCTACACTAACAAAATGCTGACAATGGGCGATAAGAAGGGAGCACCTTCCAGTAGGCTAAGCTGCCTGAGACTAGGTAAAATTGAAGGGAAGGGAGGAACAAACATACATACATAAATATATATATATATATATATATATATATATATATATATATATATATATATGCATATATATTTATATAGGTAGATAGATAGTTATAATTTTGGACGGCCCTATTTTCATCATCTGTTACATAGGAATGATGACCATTTGAAGATATCTTTCGAAAATTCGTTCATGGGTTCTACCTTATTAGTGATTACACAGATGGGAAATCTACTAATACCAAACATTTTAATTTTTAAATTCTGAAATGGTGAACAGATAGGTGGTCGAAGTTCTCTTCTTCCACTCTTATTGAATATGATTTTTTTTTTATTTCATATTTTAATGTCATAAATAATGTACAATTTCACAGTATTACATCACAAATATATTAGGGAAAAAATATCCGCTTCCTTTATCAATCCAATTAGTTATTAAGCAATGGTGAGAAACTGTTTGTTGTAAATTTCTCTATGTCTTTGGTATATATGATCGTTAATAATGTTTATTTAGTAAATTAAATATCTACAAAAATATTATTCATTTTGTATCATTTTAGAATGGCAATATATTTACAAGAAATTTTTAGTCATTGGAGATTCAATCAATGATAAGGATTAGTGACTGCCAAGGGAGTTAAGTCAGTGTCTCCTCCTATCTCTAGTCTGTACCGGCTACACTGATGAAAGCATTAATTTTTTCATTAGTCTATGAGAGTAAAATATCTTTAATAAGACAAGTCTCTTTATTTTATTATTTTAATACTTTCTGCTGCTGTAATGTTTATTGTTTGTTGAATGCAAGCATACTCAATACTTGGCTTTTTTATTTATTTTTTAATTGTCAATTAGGAAATCAAGACTGTCCCTAAGCTAATAGTGTATGATCACTGACACCACCTGACCAATTTTTTTTTAAACGACTTTAATCTATAATTTCAGAACTTAATATTCTTTATTCTTTATGGCATTTACTCAATCTTACTTGAATTTGAAGTATTTATTTCTTAACATACAAAGATTTATTCGCCATTGTATAGAGGGTGACTGACTGTTTGGCCTAGCCCTCCAATCAGCTTACCTGGGGTGAGGATTTTTGTTTTAATTTGTTATATTATTTTTTGGTCGTTATATTTCCCCAACACAATTCAATTTATTTCTCATTCTCTTCAGCTTACCTGGGGTGAGGATTTTTGTTTTAATTTGTAATATTATTTTTTGGTCGTTATATTTCCCCAACACAATTCAATTTATTTCTCATTCTCTTCATTGTCTTCCTCTTGGATTAGCATTTCAAGCATTATAGCCCATCATCTCTAATTTGTTAGCAGCTGTATTTGTTGAGCTAATCCATTCTTAGCTCTTAAACATTCATCTCTTTGAAATCATGAAGCTACCTTTCCCATGTTCCTATGATTTCTGGTTCTATATAGGTTCCCATGTAGAAACTTCCTCACTAAACAACTCATAAATTCATGAGAACTCATGGTCTAATATAAAATATGAAAACACTGCTTTCTTGGTATCCTTTTTACTGATAAATGATTGCCAAGAAGTAAGATTAACTATATAAGAACATTGTCAATTAGAACATACTTAAAAAAGAATGGATTTATTTGTTCTCACCTACAATCTTTCCTAGCAATTCTCTACTCCATCTCAAGGGATATCTCTAAGATTGAATAAATGTATACATAAATAGCCTAAACACACACACACACACGCACACGCACACGCACACGCACACGCACACGCACACGCACACGCACGCACACACACACACACACCTTTGAGTAATTCAGTTTTTATATCTCCAAAGACTTTTTAAGTTTATTTTTTAAAATTTTTAGAAAGATGGTTCAAAATTATTATGAAATAAAAGAAATTTTAGACTATCTAGTTATAGAGTGCTTCCCTTATCTGCATTAATGTAGTATTTCTATTAACACTTTCGCTGCGGATGCCCGAATCGAAAATCACTTCCAAAAAACGAATTATTTTTTTTTTTGTTTTCTGTTTTTATAGTTGTTCAAACTAAGTAAAAACCTATTTGTGGTAATTTTTATGTATTTTTAACAACGATAATCGTATTTTTTTTAACCTCGCAACGTATGCGAGGTCCGCACAAGGCAGTGAATTAGGTAGGCAAACCCTCAAGACAGAACATTTTGTGTGTATTTCCCTACCTAGTGCACTGTCGTGTGCGGACATTGCATACGTTGCATAAGGAGGAAGAAATACGATTATTAGGTTACAAATGCATATAAAGTAAACATAATAATGGAATAGATTTATATGAAAATCATATTGATCCAAAATGAACTTATATAGCTGAAAATACACCACCTGAACAGAAACTTTCGTCAGTAAATTTCTCTTTTATCTCTCCTTTTTTTGAGCTTAGCCCCCACTATATCAGCTGGGTTGCCCTTCCGAGTCTTTCTCAGAGTACCAGTAAGATAGGTACCCTGATCCAGAAGCTCGTGGGCCATGGGGACAGACGTATAAAAGTTGTCAGCGTAAATGGCATGGCCGTGGCCGAGATAGTCATCAACCAAATGTCTGACAACTTTATACGAGTGTCCTTTCCCTCCAACTTGTGGATCCCTTGGCCCAGAGTAGACTAACGTCTTCAGCACAAGACCGTCAGGTTGAGTCAACATATAAATCTTTATTCCATATTTGTGGCGCTTATTAGCGATATACTGGCGATAGAATAGCCTACCCCTCCAAAGCATCATGGACTCGTCCAAACTTAATTCTTTGAAAGGGGTAGTATATCTCTTTCATCCTCTCAACAAAAAAATTTAACAGAGGCCGAATTTTATACAGCGGATCATGCTCAACGTTCGGGTCTTGTGGTTCTGTGACGAAGTGCAGGCTTCTCAGTATACGGAGAAACGTGTCTCGTGACATCATTGAAGGGAAAGCAGGGGTACTATAGGGGAATATGGACCTCCAATAATGAATGAGCCTCTGATGGAGAGACAAGTTGGCCCATAAAAAATAATAACCCCAAAAATTTTTGAAACTGCAAACGACTTGGCCAGACGGTGGTCAGAACACTACTGAATGCTTGTGAGTACGGAGGTTCTCCCCACTCCAACCTTCAGGTCTCTAGAACGAATGAAGGGCGGGGCGACGCTCCTCGCAACGTATGCGAGGCCCGCACCAGGGAGTGACTCAGGACCTCGCATATGCTGCGAGGCTCCGCAGTGAAGGTGTTAAGAAGGCTATTTTGCGGAATATATCATTCAGCTTATTCTATAATAGAAACTCATGACTTGTTAGAAAATATCTCATGTCAATTATTCTAAGGTTGATTTGCCTTGAAAACAATAAATTATTCACGAATATTTAGAAGCAACTCCTACTAGAAAGACAATTTTACTTTTTCTCGACATATTAGTCATTTACTTCTAATAAAATAAAAAATGTAAGTTTCTTCATGCTTGTTATTAAAGATTGATGCCTGTTAAACACATGACATAAAAATTATGAACAATTTTAAATAACACTGTTCATACTTGAGATTAATAATTGAATTTAATATTGGTTCAAATGTGATTTTTCCCTACATAACACAGGTATAGAAATGGCTTTTGTGTATTATCATAATTTTTTTCTAGTAAGGATATTTTATTTAAAAATATATGCTCAGAGATGTATTTTAGAATATATCGTTCTCTACATCAAACGTTGTTCGTCCTTCATGCAATCTCATATAAGTTTAACCAGCAATAGGAGGATGTGCTATAACAATTTGAAATAGAATTTTCATGATAATTATATTTTTAACACGAAACAAACATTTGCAGTTGTCCCAGAAATTGGTTGGTTAAAAGAAATATTAATGCTCTATTACGAGCCACTCCTGTTATTTCTCATTAACCAGCCTGTATTATATATTGAAATTTACTTGTTATATTTTTATGTAAAGCTGAAAACTGTTAATGAGTGTTAATATTCTATATGTTTGGCATTGTTCTTGCTCACCTCACATACATTTCAAGCAAATAATTCTAACGTGAATAAATTGGTGCTTCTTTAAAAAAATCAAAAAAAAAAATCTTGCTTTTATTTTCATCAGTAAATAATCATCCTTATGAAAATTATAAAAGAAGATTTTTTTAAAAAAAAGGATGGAAAAGGGGGGATTAGTGGTCAGACTGAAGCTATCGGTGTGCTGTCTCTCTTGACATTGTGCGAATTCTTTACAGAATGAAAAGTATGGATTAAATATTTGTGGGGAGGGAGGGGAGTATGAGACCTTCACACTCGACTGCCCTTTGTTTTGCAAATCTCTAGTCATGTAAGTATGGCAGCCAATCTCAAATTTTTTTTTATTTCTAAAACAATTGTTATGTCCTAGTTTTTCTTTTTGTTTGTGACGGTTATTTTTTTGCAGTATGCTGTTGATGTTGATAAAAGTATTTAATTTATGATTTATAGTACAGTTTTTAATTATCCAACAACATACTTCTGGACGTATAGTTATTTATTGCCCATCATATATTTCCGAACTGAAGCGGTTTTTATTTTTAACGAGTCTTTCAATTTATGTTTATTTTTTCTAACCTACATGGTTCCAAAGCTTTTGGTTCCATGTAGATTGACTCATTAACAATATTCACTTTTCAAAAGCAATCTTAGGCATTTAACACTATTATATACATGTTTAATGTGACCATAATATATATTGTTTATTGTATATATTTATTAACCTAGCCTAAGACTTCCACAAAAGTACCAGAACCTGAAAAGCAAAAACTCTTTTATATACATCTGGAATGAATGTTCAAGGGAAGTGGGATTTTGTGTGCATTCTGGTTGTTGTCTTTTTAGTTATTGTGTGCATGAGTGTATGACTTTGTGAAACAATCTGGCAGTTAGGGGATATCCCCCATAAGTGGTAGTTTACTCCTTTTTTCTTTCATTGGTTCAGCTTATTAAATAGGTGTTAATTGTTCTCTATATTAAATTGAAAGTTCACAAATATTTTAATCGATAATTCATTAAATATAGTCTTCAGAGGGCTTTGACCACAATCTTAAGTTCTAACTAGGAGTTCAATTAAACAGTTTTTACATAGTTTTATTAAAAGTTTCATGCAAACTTAGCTAGCAAAAATATATTGTGATTGTTTTGAACATCTCCTCAAAAAGATTTCAGAAAATGTCTTTAAGAATGATTAGTTATCTGGTTGTTTTCACTATCTATCTATATCTATGATCTAGTTCTTTCACTAGCTGCTGTGAGGGTTAGTTGATATACTTTGCTGAGTAATATTTTAAATGACCGTACAACAGAATTGGAGAATTATTCAGCTGACTAAAAGTGGTGCTTTTTTGACTGCACATTTCTAAGATATTTTTGTATGTTGAGAATTTTCAGGGAATATCATCTACTCAAGTTCATAGTTTTTATAGCCTTGATTACATTGAACTCAGAATATGTTAGCTTATAACATATTATTTTATTTTAAAATGAACAAATAGCAATTGTTCTTATTAATTCTATTATAATTTATTACTGATTTAAGGAATATTTTTGTAATAAAAGCTTGTCTTTTTTTAATGCTACAGAGATGATTATGAAACTGTAATTCATTCTAATGATGGTATTGCTCCAGTGGGTTACTTGAATTTCACACAAATTAGACTTGCTCCAAAAGAGGTGTGTATATATTATTTATTTCTTTATTTAATACTTGGAGTTCTACTTCTCATTGATGAATTGAAATAAAAATTATTTTCCATTAAAATATTTAACAAGAGCATTATATGATATGATTAATAATTCTTTAATTTAGTCTCTGCCCAATCCTTATGAATTTTAATAATATGTTCCGTTTGATAACATTTGTGAAGAGACAAAAGTTGTGCTACGTTTGAAAAACTGCACTTCCAAAATCAGAACACGTATTTTAAATTTATTTTATTTAGAAGATTGAAATACAGTGGAATCTCAATAATTCAAGCTGGCCGAGAGAAAAAAAAAAATTCATTTATTTTTTTAGAAGCTGTCGAAGGTAATGCTTAAAATGGGAAAAAGGGCGAGAAAGAAGAAATTCTTCGAAAAACATGCAGCTGTTTAGTTGGATTTCTAGGAGTTGTTCTTGTCTATACTCGATTTAGTCAGTATTAATTTTTATTTCCAAGTGGTTATTACATATAAGTTGTGCAATGGGTGATAAAAGGAAGCATAAAATATTAAGGAAGCATTATCATTTAAGTGATAAATGCACCATCCTATTGAGTCTCGACCGTGGAGAAATTTCTTCTAATCTGGCTTGTGAGTTTAATTTCCTTAAGTCAAATGATTTGAAAAAAATCGTACAAAAATTCTTTTGTATGCATCTACTTCGGAAGAAGGTATAGGAAAGAGGCAGACATCATATCCATGTAATTATCCACTTCTTGAAGATGTAGCTTATGAGTAGTTTTTACAAGAACAATCTCAACACATGCCTCTTTCAGGCACTATTTTAAAGAGAAAAGCTAAATTTTTCTACACAAAAATCTATCCCGATGTTACTGATTTCAAAGTGAGTAATGGCTGGCTTGATAAATTGAAAAAAATACACAGCATTCGTTACCTTGCAATAACTGGAGGGAAATGATCACAGCTGAAAATCTTGTTCCTGGACAGATTTACAAAACAGACAAGAGAGGCCTTTTCTGGAGACTTCTGGTCCTTTCTAGAAAAATGGAGCTCAAGCCCCAGGTCGAAAGATATCAAATGAATGGATAACTTTCATGCCCTTTGCCCATGCAGCAGGAAATCATAAGCTTCAATTGCTTGTCATTGGAAAATCAAAAATTCCAAATTCAAAACCAAAATAATTTTTGAATACTTTGTAAGCTTTTTTTGTTCTTTTTTAATATGTAAATTGTGATTAAAATATGGACATATTAATCTAAATAAAAATGCAATATGTAAAGTTTTTTTTTCTAATTTTCCGAAAACATTCCATAATCAGAATTTTTCATTAATCCAAACACCCCCCTGCAGCAATTAGTTCAGATTGTGGAGATTGCACTGTATGCCTTATTTAGTAAGTTTTCATTAAATGTAAAATTAGAATTTCCCTATTTTCATTTGTAGTGTAATGTACAAAATATTTTTTTAATCAAATGTGTAGCAACCTAGCTGTGGCAGTAGGCAGTGGAAGCTGGAAAAAATATAAATAATTCCCACAACCAAATCACTTGCAAAGAATTTAGGAAGGGATTCTCTAAGTGTAATATATTCAAATACACCACTTTATTTTCATAGTACCACAATACAACATAGTCATACAATACAACAATTCATTTTTTTGTTTTACAAGGGCTCGTGTTAGCCACGTGAGTTAAAGTGTTGATCTTAATTTCACATGGTAAATCTAGAGTGACGAGTTTGATTTTTACCTTGGCAAAGGAAAATATTTAGTGACGGAATTCATTAAATAAAATCCTTAGTCCCACCCTGGCTAGAAAAGGGTGGTGCCTTAGTTGCAAAAAGTGGACGTTAATAAATAATAATAATTTTGTTTTACACATGTGGCTTTTTATCATATGTTAAAAACAATGTATTGATATACCACACCAACAATCAACTTTAGTCAAAATTAAATAAATATAAATTTATTCATCAAAAAGTCACCAGTATTAATTATTATACTCAAAATCAGCGAAAATAATATAATTGGAATGCTTATGTCTAATTAAACTCTGTTACAAAGATATAGAACTTAGCTTTTATATTATAGTCCCTCTAAGTGCAGGCTCTGCTGTGGGAATGTGCCAGCTGATGGTTGAGGAATTAGCAATCTGCCACTGACCAGGGTCTCGCCTCCAGGATTTCTTAAATATTGAGATCTGTCTTAAGCTCTTCACATAGTCTCGCTTATATAGTGTCAGTCCAGGTGGACTCTGTATCAGCCGATCAAAATATGCAAAAAAAGACTTATAAACACAATTTTAATATCGTAATGTATCTCACAAATTGTTTAGCTCATCGACTTCAAGAGTTGTGCATGTTACTATAAAAATATAATGACATTAACTACCAAATTGCCAGACAACAAAGGGGCAACCCAAAATTCAATAAAACTTTAAATTACAGGTAAAAAACTCTTCATATGCAACTCATAAATAATATTCTAATTGAACTTTGTGTTGACATTACTCAAGATATAAAATATAAGGAAATTTATGCGTGGTACAAGTAATGCAATCTCAGATTCATTACACGTGCTACCATTCTTTTTCTTTATAATAGTAGTCAAGTACGTAGTTGATGGCTGGAAGATTATTGACAAATTTGATTTTTCATATTTGGACTGAAAATATTCTTCAGGGGTTAAAATTATTGCACACCGAGTCTCAGCCTTTTATTAATACAACTGGCGATTTCAAGGGGGGTGGCACAGGAACTTGGGATATATAGATTTTTTTCTTGAAATGTCACAGTTCCTTTTCATTTCACATGCCATAGACACGATATCTGCAATTTGTAGCTTTCATGGCTGTTTGTTTGTTTGATACCTTTTCACACATAAACGGCTGAACTGAATTTTACGAAACTTGGTATGTATATTATTACCAACTCAACTTAGACTTTAGACTATATTAAAGTAATATTCTCTGAGAAGAACAGGAGTGGGGATTTAAGGAAGGTCTGAAAATAAATAGCGATATTTCGTTTTGTATTGCTTTCTCGGCAAATATGCACATAACAAAAGTTGTTTATTTTGTTATTTAAAGTAATATTTGTTATATACACTTTTGTCATATACTGAAATATAAATGAATTATACGCTAAAAGCTATAGCGGGAGTCAACAATTATATTTGACACAAAAGACTCAACCGAACTAAACAAAACTCGGTATGTGAATTAGCATTAACTGTTCCATGATAATAATCTGTACTAACATTTCAAGGGACGAGCAGGAGTGGGGGAATATATAAGGGAGGCCTGAAATTAAAAATAGCGATATTTCGTTTCCTATTATTTTTTCGGCAAATATGCACATGACAAAAGTTGTATATTTAGCTATTTAGAGTAACTTTTGTAATTTCACTTTTGTCGTGTAACAAAGTATAAACGAGATATACACTAAAAACTAAAACGGAAGCCAACAATTTTATTGGGCATTCTCAGTTAAACGGCTGAACCGAACTTAACAAAACTCAGTATGTGAATTAGCATTAATTCTTAGATGATTATAAGCTATATTTCAATTTTTAGGTTCGAATGGAAGTGGGAGTTATAAGGGAGGCCTGATATAAAAATTCGCGTTGGTACATGGTAAAAATAAAAATTGGTACATAGTACTGTTAAGCCTGGTCTTTTACCACTTTCATTTCACTAATGTATGTTATTTATTTATTTATACACTACTGGGGCCATCATTCTTTGCTTCTAATCACCATTCTTAGAACCAGGATCCTGAACTATTCAATTCCCAGCCTTAATATTATTGCACTATCTCATTTATTTCCTTTAGTGAGCTTCTTTTTTAGCAGATTTCCCTTAAAGGAAATCAGCTATTGAGTTTGTACTCATGACGCGATTTTCGAAAAATTTCTTCAAATGTCCATCGATCCTACCCAGGAGATGACGAAAATGAGGTCCGTTCAAAATTATATATATATATAAAATTGTAACCTCTGTCTGTACATTGATTTTTTTCGCGAAATTTCACGATAACTTTTCGTTTCACATGTCATAGACACCATAACTGCATTTTGTTTCTTTCGTGTATGTTTGTTTGTTTGTTATCTTTTCACGCATAAACGGCTGAACCAAATTTTATGAAACTTGGTTTGTATATTACTACTAACCCAACTTAGACTTTAGGCTATATTAATTTTCTCTGAGGCGAACAGGAGTGGGGGTTAAAAGGGAAGCCTGAAATTAAAAATAGCGATATTTCGTTTCCTATTGGTTTTTCCGCAATTATAAACATAACAAAAGTTGTTTATTTTGTTATTTGGAGTAACTTTTGTTATATACACTTTTGTCGTATACCTAAGTATAAATGAGTTATACGTTAAAAGTTTTGCGGGAGCCAACAATTTTATTGGGCACTAACGGCTGAACCGAACTTAACAAAGCTCGGTATGTCAATTAGCATTAATTCTTCCATGATTATAAGTTATATTAAAATTTTTAGGTTCGAACGGGAGGGAGATTATAAGGGAGGCCTGAAATAAAAGTTCACCATATTTACATGTATAAGAGACGGGAAATATAAAAATATCGAAGATAGTGAAGCCTTATCGAACAAATATTCTATTATTAGCAAATCCACGGCAACGACGGGTATCAATCCTAAACACTGGGACGGGTAAATGTCAAAATATTGTGCAATGTAAAGACTGCTAAAAAATATTATCACCATCCAGCCTCAAATGAATTCCCGGGCGAAGCCGGGTATCTGAGCTAGTATATATATATATATATATATATATATATATATATTTGTCTGTTAACGCTCTAGCAGTCGTAATTTTTGTTTGATCGTTACCAAACTCGGAATTTAATTGTTTTATGTAAAAAGAAAGATCAAGTTCGTTAATGGCTGAAATCGGACCAGTGGGAGGGAGGAGGATTTTTGAAAATTCAAAATATCTCCGTTATTATGCGTCAAATCGAAAAATTGTATAGCATCAATCTTATTGAAAATTAAATTTACTATAAATATTGTTCTATACATTTATTGTGTATCTTAAATATTAACCAAGATATTTGCATTTGTATTCTGTGTGTGGTCGGCAGGAGTCGGCTATGTTAGGTATTTTCCGCCGAGACCTCTGGTGGCCGTTTCCGTAACTGCTTGTCCCTCGTGAATAAGTTTAGAGATCCCTTACTACTACAGTTTTTATTGGGCAGATTTCTCTACTGTAAAACTTCACGTGGGAAATCTGCTTAGTTTACGCAGCCCCTGCGTGACGGACTTGTTTCTCAATTAATTCTGGAACTCTCAACTGTAAGTATCAACTCTATTTTTCACATTGCTGCATAATCCCCCACTTCCACCTCCTTTCATTTTAAACACATTTATTAGCCTCAGTGTAGTCCGCTGGTTTTCTCCTTTATTTCTTATAATTTTCTGCCCTATGGAAATACTTTGTACCAGTTGTAAAATATCTTTTGACCGGAAAAGCACTCTTTGAGAATAATGAAAAATATCTTTCTCCCAACTTAGCTATTAACTATTTATATTTTATGAGATTACATTGTAACTTCTTACTATTTTTACAATAATTGTTTTTTGAATTTTTTTGTACATTTGAAGGGCTATGATGAGGAATCAACACTATTAGAAAGGTTGAATAAATGTCAGGTGAAAACAGCTGAAGATTATATCACTGATATAGACCAAGCCGAAGTTACTGATACGGAGTCTGATGTTGGTGATGGAGAACATAAAACAGATGAAGAGCAGGTATACATTTCATTAAAGAATTTGTCTATTTTATTTTGAAATACTACATTCTGAATCTGTCATAAAATTAAGTTTTGCTCATATTTATATTTTAACAATATTCTTTGTGATGTATATCTCACAAGGGGAGTGGACCCCCCCCCCATCGATTTGAATGAAAAATATATAGTGTGAAACCGAATGAAAAACAAATTCTGTTAAAGTGAGAGAATGCACTTCTCACGCATTCGTCTAAAAAATTGTTATAGATTTGCCTCAAAGTCTTGAGGTGTTGCAAAGACATATATTTCAAAGGAATTCTGTGGCTCAGTTTGTACTGTTCACTTTTTGTAACCGCAAAAACTCAATATCAAATCTCGCCGAGAGGGACTATTTTTTTCCTGGATTTTTTTTTTTATTTTTTGTTTTTTATTATTTACTATTAATAAATTAATATTTTTTGTTTTAAATTATTGTCTTTTAATTTTTAATGTGTTCCATATATTTAAAGAAAATTCTAATGCATTCTGTCAAAAATATAATAGGTATAAGGAAATATTTAATATTATACAAGAAATATATTACTATTAATTGAATACATAAGCATATGGCAGTTATGAATAATATTGAAGATATTTTGATATTTTTAAAAGGTTTTATTTAGCTTCACCTGTTTATTTGTTATTATTTTATTTTTAATTAATTAAGATATTTAAAATTTTTCTAGGTCTAGAGATAAAACTATTCTTTCACAGTTTTATATGATAGAGCTATATTTTCATTATGCTTGGCCTAGGATCACGGACGTATATTTCTATTGTCAAGTTAAAAATTTTATTATGTGTCTCCAAAACTGCTAGTATTTGATTGAACAGAGTCGTGAAACATCATCTAGAGAGGATAGTATTAAAATTCATTCTATTCTTCCACAATGAAATTTTTAACTTGATGGTAGAAGTATAAGTCAGTGGTTCAAGGAGAATGCCACCGACTGAGCCACTAAAATTCTTATAAATATAAGTCTTCGCAACACTTTAAGGCTTTCAGGCAAATCTTTAACTTTTATTTTTAGATGAATGCATGAGAAGTGTGTTCTCTTGCTTTTAAAGAAATTGCTTTTCATTAGGTACTACACACTACAACATTTTCATTCAAATCGGTGGGGGGAAGCACGACCTCCCCATGTCTGCGTGACTTGGCTAGGGATGAATTTTGCTGTCAGGCAGAATCCAAGTCAACTGTTTCTATACTCCAATATTTTGTTACATTTATTTACAAGAATAATAAATGTTGATTATTAAGGTTTGTTTGGATTACAAAATTAAACACACAAGCTTTAGAGTTTTTATCTCCGCACAATTTTTTTGACAATGCACTACACACTTCGTAAATTATTCTTAACTACTACTCACAGCATGCACTAATAACTGCACTTCTTATTGCACATTACAATAACTCACGATCATGCGAATCACTGAAGATCATAAAACACAGTCCTGCACTGATCTTAATATAAACACGACACTGCACTTATCTTCACATAAACACGGCACTACACTGATCTTCACATAAAACAATTTATCACACTGAAACTAAAATGTACTGTTCACTAAAGCTGCACTGGACACACTTTTATTCACTAGAAGAGAACTGAGAACAAACTAACTGTCGGGCGAGCTGGGCTCCTTTTATAAAACGGGTGGTGAGTTCAAAGAAAAAGAGTTGAGACTGGTCTGCCACTGCCTAGAACATTCCTGGTGCCATCGGTCTGTAGCTGTCATTTACTTTTTACTTCTTAAGTATGTGATTAACTCTGTAATATTTCAAGTACGTCGTTTTGCAACAATATTGTCTCTGAGCCTAATAGCTATTACCACTCTTCTCTTAATGCCATTATATATATATATATATATCATTGCTTTTTAACATTGCCTTTTATTTTCAAATGAGCTGCCAAACAATTTTCAGTTTTGACAAAGGAGTCTACATAAAATGTGGCATCCTATACTAATCAAACTTCCTGCTCTTACCTAAAAAATATACTTCTGTACAATTTGTGTTACACAACGAAGTCTAATCACTCTATTAGTGAACTAGTAAATTAAAATTTGGGAAGTTGGGATCAAATCTGTACCTTTTAGCAGATTTCCCTTAAGATTGTATCATTACCAAACTCGATATTTAAACTATGTGAAAAGAAATATCAAGTCCATTAATAATCAAAATCGGACCAGTGGTGGGAGGGGGTTTAGAGGAGAAATTTAAAAAGTTCGAAGAAATATCTCCATTATTATACTTTGGATCGAAAAAGTGTATAGAACCAATCTTTTATGAATTTAATGTTCTACAATTGTTCTTATATAAGTTTTTTCAGCATCTTGATTATTAACCGAAAAATTTGCCTTTATTAGATTTCAGCCTTCAGTTAACCCCCACTCCTACTCATGTCATATTAATGATAAGCAGTTTTATGCTGGACCACTTTATTCGGATCTTAAATACCAAATATGGTTTCCATTGATTTTTTAATTTGTGAGATATTTGCAAATATGTAGTGTGATGACGCTATTAGTTTTGCGGACATGAATCAAAAATAATTATTTCCTTTATATCATACTCGATATTTAACTGTAACATTACACAGTAAAGATAATATTAATTAATGGCTGAAATCAGGGATGGGATATGGGGAGGGAGTTTAGAGGTGGGAATTTTGAAAATTCAAAATATCTCCGTTTTTATGAGTGTTATCGCAAATGTTATAGAACCAATGTTGTTAAACTATTGATCCCCTACAATTGTTGCTTTATACTTTTTTTTGTAACTCATGTATTAAGTGAATTATTTGTACTTTTCTTTTTTCAGTCTTCAATATCCCCCCCCCCCTACATGACTCTCATGGCTGCTTTCTTTTAACAATTTCTTTTTTAAATTTGTTTTTTTTATCTCCTACTGTTATTTCTTGTCTGTATATGCTTTCTTACAACTCTTCAGAAGTCTCTCATTTTATTTAGTTATTTAATATATCTCAATATTTTTCATCTCTTCTAGCAGTGAAATATATATTTTTACTTCCTTCTATACAGCAAAGAAAGTAATGTAATCTTGAAAATTTTTGGTTTTCAATGTTCATTGAAATTATCCGTTTTGCCCCTCCTTGAACTCATACTGCCTATTGTTGGTGTGATTTATATACGTATCTTGCATAACTCAACAACGAGTAGTCTTAGAATGCTCAAATTTCATATTTAGGACTGTTATGCTGAGTTAGTTTTGCACCTCCCCTTTTGATCAATATTGAGTAAGCTAAGGAGACAGGAATAAAAAATTGCTAATTTCTTTATGCCTATTAGAGATACAAAAAATTAGTAAAGGACTATTTTTGTTTATCAATAAAAGATCCATGAGTTACAATATTTTTTATGACAGTTTTTGATCTGATTTATGAAATATCATGTAATATTTTAAAATGAAATCATTTTAAATGAAGAGCATAAAAACATTTATATTAATTTAATAGGGTTACAAGGAAGCCATGTGGTGCCCATATTAGATTTTCTCTCTTCTTTCCAGGAAGACTCTCCACTTCTTGAGATTGTTGAAAGTGAACCAACTCCATATAGACCTTCTGTTGCTCAGAATTCCAGTGGCTGGATATGGCTTGGTGGCATTGTAGGTGAAAGTGAGAATATATCTGAGGCCACAATGGATGCATTGAAGAAACTTGAAGGTAATAAATTCTTTAAATTGTTTTATATATATATAAAGTCAATGCAGAAATTGAGGCAGATTACCAATTAAATAGTCGATATAGACAGTCACTGGCTGATCATCAAGTACTTGCCACTGGTTGTATCATATGTACTGGTGGGACTAGCCCTTTAAATATTAGGTTATTCAGGACACAGTTTTGTGGCTCCTCACAATTTATTTTTAATAACGCTTAGTGCTTTCAGGAATTTGCATTCCCATCAGAATTACAAACAATAAAGCTCAATAAATAAGGAGTTTAGTTTAAAACTTTTTTAAATGCACATTACTGGCCATTCATATAAAACACAATCAACAAAACTATCAAAGTTACAATAATAAAATGTTTCAACAGCAACATAGTTATGATTAAAATAGGATAAATTAAAATTTGATAAACTCTTTATTTATATTGGTGCCACAAAACTGTGTCTTGAATAAGCTGATTCATCGCCCTCACTACCAGCCGAAAATAAAAATGACCTTTAAATATTCTTTAGCTTTAGGGAAGTACTATCGTTTGCCTTCATTTCTTTTGTTTTCTTTCTTTTTTTTTTTTTTAATCTATTTTGGCGAAAGCTCTCTAGTTTCATTTTAGTTACAATTGGTTGGCTAAGCCTAAAACAAAAAACTCTAATTATGTTTGCCTACTTGTGAATTATTTTTTAATATGATATGCTTTAATGATTTGAAATATATACATATCAAATCAATGTGTGAAAGGCACATTCTTTTTTTTTTAATGTAATTGGTGTTTCTTTTTTAGGTTTACTAGCTGAAAAGGGGCTTGGTGTACATAATTTGGTCAGGCTTTGTATGTTTGTAAAAGACATGTCAAAGTATAGTGAAATTAATGCTTCATACCTGAAAGTTATTGAAGGGCCGAATCCTCCAGTTCGAATATGCCTTGGTACGAGTCTCAATGAAGCAACTCCAATAGCCTTGTATGCAGTTGCATATGCTCACGAAAAACATACTATGCATGTTCAGTCTCTTTCTCACTGGGCCCCTGCCAACATTGGCCCATACAGTCAAGCCATTAGGGTAAGATAATTTCTTTTCTTTACATTAACACAATATACCAATTAGTTTTACTTATAACAATACTTTCAATATTTAAGAGATTCTGGAAATTTCATTTGGTTCATTTATACAGTTTGCTTGCTACCAAAGCAATTTAATTTTAGATTGGTATACTCTTAATTTACAAATGGTAGGACACTTCGGGAACCCTTTGCAAGAAATCAGGGACAGTAATATTAGTGATTGTGGTACCGCTATTGTCTCCTTTGTGAGAGATTACATATTGTGGAATTTGAAGAGCTGCCCTAGGTTGAAGCTCGGGCTGTGTCAAAATCAGCTTGTATTTTTTTTTTTTTTTTTTATAAAGGGAAACAGTCTTCACAACACATGATTTTGTTTCTACACTATGGTTTATTTTTCCTGCTTAGAATTTTAAGTTAAGAACTTGAATTTAGGTTTTTGCCCTAAACTGCTGTTCATTCTATGGGATTTTCAAAATAATTCTCTTCATCCTACATTCTTTTCAAATATTGAAGTATAAATATTTTACATCATCTGCTAGAGAGAAAAGTATACAAAATATATTTTAATTATGGAACCACTTGGGCTGGTTTTTAGTAAAGTTCCCTTAAGGAAAATCAGATATTGAGATTGTTCTCATGACACAGTTTTTGAAGAATTACTTAAGTAATTAGTAACTAGCAGTTAGTCCACTTATTATGGATTTCATTAATGAGGGTAGTGTTTAGAGGGAGGGGAATTCAAAAATTCAAAATATTTTTAAAACTTTTTTTTTATTTTTTGTTTAATTTGCACATAAGATTAATTATTATTATTAAGCTTGTGGATCTGTTCATGTTTTCATTATTTGCTAACACTTATTATTTATTTACATTTTATGTTTAAAATCTAATCACCTATTGTAATTTCATGATTCCTCTAGATTGGAGACATCATTTATGTTGCTGGACAAATTGGCCTTATTCCTGGGAGTCTGCAAGTAGTAAGTGGAGGTATTAAACGACAATGTAGGCTTACATTGAGACATGTTGGAAGATTGGTAAAAGCTATGGATAAGGATATTCAACTGAGAGATGTAGTTCAGGTATAATTTATCTCAAGAATATTTTAATTATGCTATAAAAGTGTTCAAAATAACAATTGTAGGTAACTTGATTAACAACATTGGTTATATAACACTTATGTATGTGGCATGTGTGTTTGTTTTTTTGTAGAGTTAGCCGTAATCTTTTACACAGGATTCCTAAAAATCATTCACTTTTTATCGCCTGTCACTATACTGATGGAGAAATAATTTTCGCTTGCACTTGGTTAGTGGTTTTAAGTTTCTTTACTTTCATTCAGTTTATGTGGAGCCCATTTTCCTATATTCAGAATCTTTCATGAGTAGCACATCGAGTTGGCTTCTTATGTTATGCGTTTAATTGGTCTGCACTGATAAATTGAACTCATCATCCTCTTCCTTTGCTTATTATGTTAAATTTCCACTTTTGAACGTTTTAAACCACTGAAAGCACTATTATTATGCAATAGTTGACTTTGAATGGTAAAAGAACATAAATTCTGTCCTCAAAGCATAGATTGTGGGTACTTAACTTGACATGTTTGCTATTAAAAACTCTGTTGTTGTATGAAACTAGTGGGTTGAAAATCTTGGGGAGCTCTTGCTTTTCTTCCCCCTCTCTACTTTCCAGATAGATGATTGAGGGGGGGGGGAGCCTGCAATATTTAACCCTTTCCTTGTGCAAAGCCATTATAGTGGCTTGAATAATCCACTGTAGTGGCTTTGCACAAGGAAAGGGTGATACAATGTTTTTTATTTTTTATTTATATTTTACAACTTCTTTATTTAATATGGAAAGTAGTTTGTCATTAAAAAACATAATTTTTGTTGCATGTTTGTTTGATCCTCTGATGTGCCATTCTGAACAAATACATTTGTTATTCTAGACTCTTGTTTTATATGATTTTGTAATGTACTGTGATTTTTTTTTTCCAGGGCATTTGTTATGTAACTAATGCTTCTTATATCTGTGATGCCCGAAAGGAATGGGAGAGACGGACTAATAATGCTATTGTAGAATATGTTGTTGTTCCTGAATTACCGAGGGCTGCTTTTGTGGAATGGCAGGTCTGGGCCCATAGGGGGAATTCTAGATTCGAATGTTAGTATCTAGAGTATTTATTTTCTACTTTGTAAAGTGAATGATGGTATTGACTGAGACTCATCAAAACATTATACCAAAACACAATACTTTGTGACAATGTGTTTTATCCCCATTGAGCCAAAGCATAGGTAAAAAACAATATAATAATAATGAAGAAATAAAAGGTAAACAAAGTGTCAGTTTCACAGTTATTATTTTTATTCCAACCACATACCCCATACAACGGTTATCCATTTTAGTATAAATTTCTACTTCCCTCCATTTTAACTTATTATGGATTTTATTGAATCTTCTATTCATATGTTTATTCATGAGCACTATTTGTTACATTACATTTCTTTGTCACAGCTTCAAATAGGAGTTGGTTAATGAAACCACCTTTTTTTTTTCCTTTTTTTCTGGTTCAAATTCACTTGTATTAATGTTAGGAGGAATTTAATTGTTTTTACAAGTATTTCTATAAATCTAAAAATAATCAGCAGATATTGATGTGAACTGTGTTTTGTTGTAAAAGTGTTTTATTTGAATGAAGAATGTTTTATGTAAGATGCTAAGCATGCTTTTTCCCTATACACTCAGTCTCCTTTGCCATCATTCTACATTATTAAAGACTGAATTATTAATAATCCAAAACTTCAGCAAGGAAGACGATGCTCCAGAAATACTTTGTTGGCACTGGTCAATGTTGGGGCTGCATTCGTAGCAGTATGTAAGAATTATATTAATTAAATAGTTACCCCAAATATTTATACCTAACTTTTATTGTAAAGACACAATTTGCTAACAAATACATAAAGAATAATTAATCTCGAACTTCCTCTTTTTTATTTCTTCCTTAATAGCAACCCTAAGTAAATCAGACTTGAAATTTAAGCTGGTCATCAAATTAATTTTATATCAATAAAAATATTAAAAAATAATACACGGTTAAAATGACAGCTATGTTTAAGGAATGATTCTGGGATTAAGAACAGTAGCCAATGTGACTATATTTGATTTACAGAAATATCTATAGAAAATAAATAGTAAAAAATAACATGATTAAACTTCTTTTCAACTGATGTATAATAATTTAAATTGTAATATTCTGTAAATCCCAACACCTCCTGGTCCAATTTCAGCCATTAAATAACTCAATTTTAGTCTATAAAATAGTTTAATATAAAATTTGGCAATTGCCAAATAAATTCTATTGCAGCTTCTATGAGTAAAACCCTCTCATAGAGCAAATTTGGAACACATTAATTCTACTCTTCCAACAACAATTTGCCATCATTTTTGTATGGATTCGTGGACATTCTGGAATTTTGGGCAATGAAGTTGCTAATAAAGCAGTAAAGTCACCTTCTAAATCTTCCGAAATTATAGAATTCTACTCACAAATACTGAAGACACACATTAAACATTTACTATACACAGACACCATAAACAAATGACAACAGCATTGGACAGTAACATACAAAGGACAAAATTTAAAAACTTTCATTCCTTACATTGCAGAATATTTGATCATTGCAGAAACACCTACTGATTTACACAACACAATTATTAAGAGGACATGACTCAATTAAAGTGTACCTAAACAGATTTAAACTGACTAATAACCCATTATGCCTGTACAATTTTACTATTGA
The DNA here is from genome assembly GCA_019009955.1 of Riptortus pedestris. Taxonomy (NCBI): domain Eukaryota; kingdom Metazoa; phylum Arthropoda; class Insecta; order Hemiptera; family Alydidae; genus Riptortus; species Riptortus pedestris. The sequence continues at coordinate 52,742,204 of CM032229.1, forward strand.
ACAGACTTACACCTATCTCTTACATGACTGTACACTACTTTCAAACGAAAGGTTCTTTTTAAAAGAGACAGTTATGAAAATAACAAACCGATGGCCTGTTGAGGATAGAATTTTATTCTATAAGTGCAGTAAAGCACTCAGGAAATTTTCAGAAGTGTTATATTAGGAAATCAGTTTTTGAAATAACTATTATGGGTAAATTCATAGTATACTTTTATTAAATATTCTATTTTCACTTTTTCATCATTTAAAGTTTTGTATAATAATGTTCTTATTTATATATTAGAGTTAAGTTTAATTATTTATATGTATATCTTTAAAAAAAGAAAAAAGTCCGTCTTGCAGAGGGCTGCGTAAACTAAGCAGATTTCCCTCGTCAAGCATAACAATAGATTAACCTACATACTGGTAACATACCACCACCGTGAATATTAAGAGAATAAATACAAACGGTAATAAGAAAGTTCAGTCAACTTTAACAAAATCCCGACGGGATGCGTCTGAAATGTATACAAACAGGTCTGCCAACCTCTCACTGGAAAGAAAAACAATTACTGAAATATATCAGTATAAATAATACATCTAAATATAACATATTAATAATAATTATAGTATATTTAATGTGCAATAAGATTGGTTCTATACAATTTTTTGATCTGACGTGTAGTAACGGAGATATTTCAAATTTTCAAAATAATTTTTTTTCAGATGAAGAAACTGGTTGTGTAGTAGGAGAAAACCGTGTTTCAATTAAAAGAAGGTGGAATTATGACAACACCGTATCTGCAGTTGTTTGTTATGTTTCAATGGGTAAGTATTTGAACATGAATTGACTATATTATACTTTGTGCTTTGATATAAGCTAATTATGCATACAGATTCATATGTTCTGAGAATGTTATTTATTTATTTATTAACGTCCACTTTTTGCAACTTAGGCTAATCGGGACTCTGAGAATGTTAGTAAGTGATGAAGATATCACCTGCACACTATAAAGTTTAAGTCACTAGTTTTATTTCTTAAACCTAGTCGGTGGCTTAAACTTTATATATCTATTGTTGCATATCTCAATTTTTTTTCTATTAAATCCTCACTTCTGAAAAATACAAAAGTAAACAGCATGTCTTGGGTTATCACTGAGATGGCTGAATGATGTGTTTTTAAAACCTTGCTCTTATTTTCAATTATTAATATATATTATATTTATTATTAATTAGAATTAAAAGGATGTTTTATTAATATAGATTTTTAAGGAAGTTCATTCTGTTTACCAACTAACTGGTTGTATATCGTTTGAGAATTGGGGAAAGAAATACTATTATAAATGAAGAATAAAGACCTTTAAATAATAGAAATGTTGTAATTTTTAAATTATAAATAAATCCAAAATATATTGATATTATATTAAGATATATAAATCATAATGTACTTTTTATTTTATAGCTTCTTCTGTTTCGAATCCAGTCATCTCTGAGGGTTGTGGTGGTTGTGGTTGGGAGAGTTTCCTGTCGGAGACACAGCTGGTAGAAGTTTTGAAGTACGCGCTTGAGCGCCTTTTCCGAGGATTAGCAGCAAGCCCAGAGGAAGGGAGCCTTCTTCCATCACCCCTGCCATGCTCACTCAGCTTGTTCTACCGAAGTGGTCGTGCCCCACCTCCTCCAGTCATTCATGACTCTCTCAATAGTCTCTCTGAATACAGCATAGCTGCCACCGTCATACCTGTCTGTCAACTCAACCATCCTAATACGTTCATATCAATTGTTGCCGTTCGACATGAATAAGTCTTACTTTTATTTTTCTATTTTCTTCCTCCTCTTTCAATTTTATATTTTTAAATGAAGAAATGTGACGCTTGATTATTCACAAGCAGATTTGTTTTTTAAAGAAAACTGTTATATTAAACGTGGCAAAGAGGTAATTTTTCACAATCAATATTTGTAGCTTGGATCTATTAAACTATGGAATAGATTGCTTTATTTCCCATTTCCAATAGGGAACCTCTCCCCTTTCATAAAATATTGTTGTGTTCTCTTATATAAAAGTGTGGAGTATAAATTTATTTGCCTTTTTGGTTTTTCTGAAAATCCAGTTTTTCTCTTGAATTAGGGCATTCTTTGAAGTCATTTAGGTTTATTTCTCCTGTAATTCATTCTGAAGGGAATAAAAACCAATGTTTGTCAACACAGGTAATTATGAAATATTATCTGGCTGAAGTAAGACAATTCATATTTAAAATTTTACAAGAAAAATAAAAAAAATAAATGAATTAATAAAGTAATATAAATGTGAATAAAATAAAAATAAGTTTGTATATGCTCAAATTTCTAATTGTCAGTTGTTTTTAAGAACGAGAGGTGCGGGCAAGTAAAAACAATAATGAATAAGATAATATTATTTATCTGTAACAGAGCTTTTAATGATAGTAGAGGAGATTGAGCTTCAACATTCAAAATCAAAGATTCTTACTTCTAATAAAATATTTATTATTAAAATAAATTTGGGTTATAAATATTTTCTCCCTCTAATTTATCAAATTGTAGTATTTAAAACTCCAGAACACACCCTAATGAAAATTTTAAAAAAATGTATATTTTCTTAAAAATAAGTGGTTATACTCATAGATGAGAATTAACAAGATCTTTCTATAGTATAAAAATATGTTTCTTGTTTCTTTCGCTATCTAGAATTTCAGAATAATTTTTCAATTTGATTTAATTAATAATTATTATAGGGTTTCAAGTGGGTCATGTGAGTTATTGTGCTGATTTTAATTGACTTGGTAAAACTAGAATCCAACCCCCCAAGCCAAACAAGGCACATGATGTGAGTTCAATACCCACATGGGCAATAGGAATTTAATTAGTCACTAACTCACTATATAAAATACTTAGTCCCACTATGGCTTAAACCTGTATGCATTACTTCATAAGTGATCATCCTGTGTCTCATATAAATATAAATTATTCTGCAAAATGTACTATCTTTAACCCTTTCCTTGCGCAAAGTCATTATAGTGGCTTTGCATAAGGAAAGGGTTAAAATCTTTATTTACTAATATCTTCCTCTTCTTGGGATTAGATATTTTACATCTCAGATTATGAGGAATGTTTAAATTATATTTTGTTATTTTAACAATGATGTCATTTATTCTTCCTCCTTGGACTAAAAATGAATTCAGAGAACATCTTTTGAACTCGATTATTTGTGAGTTTAACATATAGAAAATGCCACTATACACAATTCCTTCATCAACAAAAAAACAAAGATATTGTCTAAATGATGCATTGTACGGGACGATTTTTTTTTTTTATTTTTTATGCCTGCTATATTATATAAATTAGACTACTGTAATATTTGTGATTAAGTATGGTTTATTCTTCAACAACTAATTTTATTCCATAATATTAATAAATTCCACAGCACCTTTTCACAAAATAGACCCAAAACTTAAATTAATAGTGGTTTACATAAATATATTCTATTTCCCAACTGTTCTAACTACTTTAAATGACCCTAATGTAGAGTAGGGCTAATAGTACAAGGCTACTGTGTATGTATAATAATACTATGTGTTAGTTTATAATAAACATCAGTGTCATGTCATTGAAAATCCAATGTATTTTGTATTATATTATCCAAGCTTGGTGGTGCATTCACTGCTTAACCTTAGACAGATTTTGGTATCTGTACTTAATCTTAAAATGAAAAGCTACCTTGTTACACGTATTGGTCAGAATCAATACTTTTGCTACATTCCTTATAATTTTTCAGTAGGCACTAAATTGTTTTATAAACAATTTAGTGCCTACTTAAAAAATATAAGTAGCTATCCTTAGTCTAATGGCTCCACAAAACTGCAGAGAATGAATCAAGCTGGCCACTTGATCTCCTATCAAAACCATGTGACTCCCCTTGGTCCTTGGTAGTTAGGACTTACAACTTTCTTTTCTGTCTACATTCATATGCAAACCACATGCATCTATCTATATAATCTCAATTGATAACTGCACCTTTAAATATCCCCTTCCTTTAAAATAACTTCAGAAAAGAGCTTCAAAAAGAAGGGAAAAAACCTAAACCATATTTTAAGTATATATATTTATTTTATTTTTTTTTATGATTCAAGTGGTTTTTATAATTATCTCCTAAAATGTTAGCTTCACTGAATTGTGAACTATGGAAGACTGATTATTATTTATTAAAAATAATGCAAATTCATAAAATCTATACAGATTATCAATATAAATTGTGAAGGGTTTTTTTTTTTTTTTATTTTAAAAACTTTACATCTTCCTTAACATTAAAACTCAAAAGCAAAATCCACTTTACTTTATTTTTTTCTGGATAACTGGTATTTTCCATTTTGGCCGAAAGTTTTTTTAGCAATATTCTCATTCAAAAACAATATTTAATTTTTCTTTGCCTGTAGAAACTTTCTGCAATGTAAATATTAATAATTCTATGTTTTGCTATTAGGATTAGCAGTGAATGTTTTTTTTTTCTTCACAAAAAGAGGAAATATTCTAAAGTTTTCTTTTATTTCTAAATATTTAAACATAATTTTAATTGTAATTGACATTAGAGAGGTTAGTTGAGTGTGCACATTAATAATCTATATTTAAATATCTTAGAAAATAAATGTAATTTGTGTGAGCCTGTTATGAAATATGCTCTCTTTGTGCTCTCTGTCTCATGGCTAGGGAAATAACAATGTCCTGAAAACCTACTCTTCTTTCCCTTGCAGCTTATATTTTATTTTAAATATGACAAATAATTAAATATTGAATGGGAATCTTAAGATATCTCATCCAAATTAAGTCTCAGTAGCTTAAAGTGGATGTTAATAGATGGAAATAAAAAATACATATTACGGTTTTTTTCAATCTCTCAGATAAAATACAGTTCCACTCTGAACGGATAGACCCAGGGGATATACATACCAGGAGTTATGAGGCTGAATTAGGATGTGAAATACATTTCTTATCATTGTATTTTCATCTTCTCTAAATGAAGTTCATCTTTTTTTTTCACTGTCGTTAACATCAAAAAACAAATTAACAGATTTCTCTTAAGAAAATCTGTTGCTAAAATATTTTTAAAAAACGATCCATTGTTTCGAAACTATTTATTTGGAATTATCCTTAAAATGTACTTAGCTTATGTTAGTTGAATACTAATTAGGCTTATGGAGCTAGACTAACTTTGATTTTATTATATGACAAATTTTTTGCTACAGTTGGGATTTAGTAATATTATTTATTTATGAATTAGTTTTATTCATCCAGGTTCTTTAAGTATTGCTACAAGCTAAAAATAAACTAAAGAGTTTCTGTCTCTGGACCTTGTTAATATAGGGTTCTTGATCTCTGAAAACATGGTGTTCTTTGCTTCTTTGGTTATTCATTTTAATTCAACATTTTTGTCCCTTTCTAACTCCCCTGCTGTAGTCAGTTCAAATATGTTGTTTTATCAGATCTCTTACAGAGTCAAGATTAATAGTTAAGTTTGCTTTTACAGCAATCTATTATTTTGAGTATATGTTATTGATATTTTCCTTTGTCATAAAGAGTTCATAGTGGAATTACATTTTTAACTTCTAACCTGCAGCTTCCCTCTCAAAAGCTTTAATGACACTCATTTATTAACCATATTTTATTGAACATTTTTTGAAAGTAGCCGATTTTGAATTGTCCAGTTGTAATCTTTTAACCTTGCTATATACATAGGCAGGCATGACTACTAAAAATACACAATATTATGTTTTCTGTATTAAAAGTGTCATAAATAAATAAAATGTTCTGTATATTACTAATAACTACTAGCCATAAAAAAAAAAAAAAAAAAAAATTACTTTTCACATACAATTTATTTTTTATATTTAAATAGAGTGTCTTAAATTAAATCTACAACCTCTTTGCCACATAAATTTAGACAATTGAAATTTTTTGGAATAAAAGAGATCTAAGTGATTTAAGTTCTAAGGTAATAAAAGTCATGGGGGAAATACTGCCGCTTTGTGTTTGAGGTGTTTTTTAAATTTTATTTTGTGAAAAGAAATGAGCATAGCATTAAAATAAATGATTCTTAAACTAAATGTTTTTTGTTAGACTTGATTTATTTTTAGCCTTCAGTTGTATTGTATTACTCTCTTATTTTTCATCTCATTCCAATCAAAGGCATTGACTGAGAATTTCTATTTATATACTTCATAAAAACCCACTACATATACAGAACATATTTCTTAATAAATGGATAAATAAAAAGAGATACATTTGGCGCCATGCATAGCATATATTTAAGTCTATGTTGTAATTTTGTGTCAGACTAATCTGTATTCATGTGTATTTCTAGTTTCCTGATGAAAGTGGCCACATTAGAACATGTAAAACTACTCCTTATTAAAGTTGTTGAGTCTTCATTAGCTTATTCCTTACAATTTACTATTTTAAAGAAGTCATCTATTAAGGTTGTCTTCATTTTAATTTTGAGCAAGTTCTTAACTAGCCATGAATCAGCTTGAGTTAATGGTGAAATATATTCTCTGATGTATCACAATTACTTTTTCAATATTCATTGCAAGAGGAGTTTATTGGGTATTAATATTGTTTACATTAATAACTTCTTTTTACATTTAAAATAATTTATGTGTAGAGATTGAATCAGTTTATTTATCAAATTCAATTTAGAGGTAACAAATGAACGTCACACATTAAATGTTCCTTTCATAAGCAATCTGAGTACAATTGCTGGATTAGTTGACTTAAAATGATATGACCAAGGTTAACATCAAATTCAATTTTGTGGGGTTTCCTTTACTTCTCAAACATTCACCACCTGTCAGTGCCCTGTGAACAAGTGAGTCAGTTTATCAATTTAAGTATACGTATGTATCTAGAAATACTCTAATAATTTTAATTTTTTTCCAGTCAGTGCCTTTGAATATCGAATGAAACTAGTTTATTAATTATATACTAATATAATTCGTAATTGAATTAAAATGCACGACATATTTTTATGAACAGCTTAATCTTTTTATTGTGCATATATATTTATATTTTATTTTTTGAATTTAAGAAGTCTTTTAATAACTTTACTATACAAAATTAATATGTTGAATCAGAGAAATCAAATTTCATCTTGAAACAACTTGAATAGTTAACATTATATGGAAAACATTTTCATAAATTGGCATTCATTGGTAGCTTTTTATTTTTTCTTTCAGCCTATCGACTATTTATGTGTATTTTTCAAAAAGAATGTTATTACTTTTTATAGTAGTATGGGCAGATCTAATGAATAATTTTGTTATCATTCATTTGCCTTTATCATAACTGGCATTAGGGTTAAATGCAATTATAATTACAGGGATTAATATATTTTTATTAAAAAATACTAAATTTTGACTGTTGCCTGCCAAAATATATATTGTTTTTATAACCATCTTAAGAAAATGTCATAGTCTAGGTGCGTTAATTGTGTTAGGTATGCCTTGATTCGGCACCTATATTATTGTTAACTCAATACAATTATATTATTTTCCTGGTCTTCTCATTCAGCCTCCAAAGGCAATGTATATACATAACATTTTATCAGCCTCCTTTTATATATATAATATATAAGGAGTTTTTAAGGGGTAAAACTTGGTTTCTTATGCATAAGATAATTATGACAATTTCCTAGAAATATGATCAAGACTTGACGCAGTTTTATACTGTAAATACGACTCAGTTTTATACTGCAAATACGTGTCATTACTCATTTATGGTAAAGGACCATATTCAGAGCTTTTACACTAAGAACCTTCACTTATAGGAGTTTTGTTGCAGGGCTGATTTTCAAGGGCATTTCTGCATCTTAGTCCCCCATTTAATAAATAATGTGCATTAAGAATGAATTGTATTCCTATATTATCTATTTCAATTGTTGTCGTTTATGTGTTATGAGGAACACTTAATATAGAATACAAAGTCAGTTATGCAATAAAATGGTTTAAGTGAAGGTGGTCAATTTCTACTCAAAATATAATTTTCTTGTTCTTTCTAATAGGAAGTAGTAAAGGAAAATTGAATTAACCTTTGATATAACAGAACTATTAATGCCAAATTTGCTGTTCTCATTGATTAACATTTATGTTTTTTATTGCTTAGAATAAATTTGTCTTCTTGGCCCCTCATTATTCATGAATAAGGATGTGTTCATATAATAGGGTAGTGAATTTTTATGTTTTGGAAGGATCTGGTGAGAATAGGGGTGTTGCTTAGGTAATGACAAGTAGTTGTTAAACAGATTATCTGTTCTTATCTAAAACTTAAAATTAGAAAATGTTTGAAAGTAGTTTTTCTGTATTGATTTCAGAAGTTCGATTAGGGAATAGTACGGTTATGTAGTTTTTGAATTAAAATCTGATTATACTAATTGCAGTTTAAAATGCCAAATAAAATCAATATTAAGTCTATAAATTTGAATTATTACATCAATTATTAATTAGTGCTCCTTTGACTTTACTACTTGCCAAAACTGAATAATGCATAAGAATTCAAGTATATTTTTCTAGTAGAAGTTTATTTACTTCCCGTTATTTAATTAATTTTAGACACACCTCAAAAAAAAAAAAATAAGTAGTGAAGTTTTTATCTATTTTTTTTTAAGTTTGTGTTGGTTAAAGGACTTCAGAAGACTGCTAAGTTAATATTTTCTTTTTATTGATCAACATCAATCTTGAATTATGTATAAGTACTGTCAAATATACTAGACAGCTATTGTTTCTTGGTATTGACTTATTAGGTGTGAATAGTGTTTTACAGTATTTCTGAAAAGTCAATCCTTTCCTAAGAAGTTTGATGAAAGTATTTCATTGAAACCAGGTTTCGGTATATCTAATTTAAAATATAGCTTTCAGTAATTTAGTTATGAAGTAGAAGATATTAGCTCAGTTGTCTTTTGAATTTATGACTGATCCACATAGTCAAATATCTAGAGATTATAGAAAATGTTTCAACTAAGATATTTATTCATGCAATAGAATTCAACAATTCTGGTTGATTGAAAAAATAAATCTTCCATCTTAAATAATTTAGCTGTATATTTTCAGATCTGTCAGCTTTCATTCGCATAGTCTGGCCTAATTAATCATGTAAAGATGAAAGCATTCCTAAAATAAATTAATTAGAAATATTTGGCACTTCATCGGTTGAAGAAATATTTGTCGTAATTGGTTGCCTGGAATTGAAATATTGCTATAATTTTCATCTTCATGAAAAATACCATTGTTATATTGGTTACATTTTTTTATTAACAATTTAGTTATATCCAAAAGACTTTTAGATGTGTACCATGTTGGAGTTTGGTTGTAAGCTCCTTAATTTATTTATATCCTCTGCAGAAGTTAATGATATTGTTTTGATTAGTAACATTTAGAAGTTAGACAACTCTTTGTAAAGTTAGCGTAACTCCTCCGCAAAAAGGTTCTTGTAAAAATGAAAATGTTGATTGTTTTTTACATTTTCTTCATTAGCAAAGCTATTTCTGCATAATAAATAAAAATAAATTACTTATGCCCAAAATAATATACAAATGCCCCCCCCCCCAAAAAAAAAGAAAAGAAGTGAAATATTTTTTTATACCTCTAAAAATGGTTTATTTTTTATTCTTTGAAAGAAAAATAAAAAAATTACTGTAGCATTTCTGAATGACAGCAATAAATGTTTCTGATACTTTCAAATGCACTGTTAAATGCCTATTGTTTCTAAAATATTCATTAATGATTTAAAAGTAAAGTAATATAAATCCCCATTTCAGAAGTAAGCTTCTGAAATTCATTTCTGCCCATCTTTATAAATGTATGATTATAGCTATATAAAAGTTTAATTACTAGCTCTTTTTAAATTAGCTTATTAGTTCAGTAAAAAAGTCACATATTAAATGAATTTTAAATTTTATTTACACACATTTAAAGAAACATGAACATTTTTACTTTTGTCTCATGCCACTAACAAATAGTTTAAAGGTATTTTAATTTTATAACTACCATCCCTAGTGGGCATTATTTACTTCTTTATTTTGATGGGACTAATTAAGGAATTTAGAAAGGATGTATTTTCCATTTGCTGTGCCCTAGGACATAATACAATTGGGTAATTTATATATTTTTATAAACAAAATAGATAGTAAAAAGGAAGCAAATGAAGTTTTACATTCCATTTGCTTTGCACTAATGTTTATTAAATAAATGTTTTGAAAGTATTTCATATTACTCATAAATTAATTTGATGAGTATCTTTTATAAATCCAAAACAGAATAGGGACTTGATTGTTACTTTCTTTTCTCAAAATATGTAATTTTCAGTGGAACGTTAATTTACTCATGAACTTATTATCATATGTCATTTTCAACTTATAATTTTGTCATTTTTAATCCATATTTGATAATTATGAATTTAATAGATAGTATTGATTTATTTAATTTGTTATTATTATTAATTAATTTCTGGATTGATATATTGAGGAAAGAAAGACACAGGAGCATGATTACAATAAAATCAGTATAGTTGATGACCTTTTTGAGACCTTCCAACCAGCCAGATGATGTTGAACATCCATTAATAATAATTTATCCTTAGAAATATATAACTTTATTCCTATTATTTGATCTCATTAAGAAATATTTGAAGGGAGTAAAGTACAGCATCGAAATGTGGTTTTGTGATCTGATTTGTTTCATTTTATTTCAGTCTCTTACATTGGGTCTTCATTTTCAACCTAGTCCTTTCCTGTCAATTACTCTCCAGTTTTAAAGAAACTAGATAATTGAAAGGTTGCTAATACACTTTCTCCTGAGCGTCAGCCTATCTTTGGAGTTTCATATATATATTTTGATATATAATATTTTGCACTTCGATATTATAATGAATTTTAATAGGTGGTGAAATGTTGAATGTTTAGACTGAAGAAAAAGAGTTACTTTACTAGATGAAGTCTCATTATACTCCTTAAAAAATAAAATTGTTAAGAAATGTAGGTAATATTGTTATATTTACATTTACAATTGGTTAAGTTTGTGAGATCAAATTGTGTGAAAGTGCATTTAGAAATGTTTACTGGTAAATTACAGATATGGTTGTAAAATGAATAACCGCTGGCGGTTTTGTATTATCAGCCAATAGTTGATGTATCTTAAATGATGAAGCTAAATATTGAATCTGTCCCTTGATGAAAGTAAAGCTTAAGGTTGTAGAATGTAATATAAGAGTTGATAATTAAAATGGATAGTAGATTTTATGGTCTGAAATCATTTGTGTACATATTTATTAAGCATTAGGGGAAAAAATTGTTTAGTAAATCTAAATTTATGGAGCAAAACATAACACTTTGGGCAATGAAAAAACAGTTAATTTTCATGCCAACCACTCACCTTGTATCAAAGGTATGTCTGCAAGTCAATTAATTAAGCCAGCATATGTATTTAAAAAGTTTTAATGAACAAATCTCTACCCATTTTACATGTGTTAAATGCATCATTAATAGTTTTCGGAAATAACTAAGATTCATACATTTTTCAAAAAAGAAAACAATTGAAATTAAACAGGAATATCCTATTCAGATAATAGTAGACTTAAATAACAATGGGAATTACTGTGTTCTAATAGTTTTAATCCTCTTCACAAAAGGTGAATATTTTAGAATTCTTCTCCAGTTATTTCATTCAATTTGAAGTGTCTCTGGAGAACCAGATACTTAAAATTATATAAGGGCACAAACACACACACGTATAAAAAAAAAAAAAATCCTTCGTTGGTTGTAATTCTTAATGAGATGTGGCCCAGAAAGGGGTATATTCCATGGGATATTAGTTTTATAGAGATTAATACTAATTAACTTACTTGGAGAACCAATTAGTACTGTCCTGGTGTAACCAGTGACTTGCATATATGCTCTATACTTTGAAAGAATTAGGTTATAGAATGGAACCTTACTGAAAATCCTAACCCACCTTTAAGAGGTTACTTTAATGTTTCATGAGGGGAAGAAGTCATTTCATTTATATACTATGGATGGAGGTGCGGGTCAAAAAATAAAATACTCAATGAATGAAATGGTGTATGTATTCGATATAAAATAAACATTCAAAATTATCCATTAACTTATAAATACAAAAGATAAAATAAAGTGATTTAAAATTACGTTTGTAAAGAAATAAGTTACTGAAAGAAAGAAATAAGTTAGTTTAAATTTAATAATTGTATGCATTTTAGGGTAAGGGGTGGTCTTTTTGTAATTTACCAGGCTATAGTTGATACTGACAGACTATTGAGAAAAGGCATTAGGTACAATTCAGGGCATTTTTTTCTATGTATGCCTGACTTCTTGTTGCCATAGCTCTGGAAATGTCTTGGATAATAGGCCATCTTAAGAAGTGAAGTAATTGAAGAAAGAGAGTATGTTATTAAAAAGCTTAGGGTAACCAGTTCCCGATGTACTTCCAAACATCAAGTCATCTCCATGTGGCGAGAGTAACTCACAAGAGTGGTGTCTGATATTTGTCATCCTATATTAGTGCCGGGAAACTAGAAAGAGTATCAGCCCACAAGAAAACCTATACACTTCATACTACTAGTTTCATTGTTACTGAAAAACCAAAAGATCATTCTAGATATTTAATTAAATGGATATTCCTGTTTAAAAATATGTTAATCATATGACGACAAGCAGTCTGTACCTTGAATATAAGTGAATTTATTATTGGATGAAGTGAATTTCAACTTGTTTCCTTAATTAAATTCTTTTTATTTCTGAAATGATTCTAAAATGCAATACACAAACACCAGATTACGAGGGACTTCATTTGTCTTTCAATAACATTATGTTTTAGACAAAGAAGAAATGGGGTTGTTGAAATATATTTTGTGTATCCTAGTTACATAATAATTTTTTAGTCAAGTGTTCTCTTTATTACTCTTAATCATTTCTAATTGTTTTCTGATAACACCAATGAAAACTTTCTACCAGAAATTTTTGGATTGTGATTCTAAATTTGTAAGAGAACGTGTATAAATTTTGAGGAGATAAAACCTCATTTAAAAAAAAATATATATGTAGCTTTAAAACTTTATTTGCTCAATTTTCTTTTAGTTTTATTTTTCTTTCATTGATTTTTTTTTATGTTGTTTTAAAAGTAAATAAATATTATTTATCTATTTTTATTACAAGCTTTCATTTGTTTTATCTTATGATTGTAAATACTAGTGTATTTTTATTTTTTTGCTCCTTTTTATTATAAGCAGAAAAATAATATAGCTGCCTCAAATTAACATGTTATTACTTTTTTCAACTATTAACTATTGTCCTTTGTTGATTTATGTTTGTTTGGTCTAGAAAATATAAATTAAATATCTCTGTGATGTAGGTAAGAAAATAATAGTTAAAAATAATGCAGACTGAAATATATTAATTTGTGAAGCTATGGATTCCACATGTAACGCACCATAATACAAATAAAATTTCTGTTCACAGCATTGACTTGGAATATTTTTATTTATTATAACCCTGACTGTGTATTTAGTGTAAAACATTTGAATGAATGAATTTAGCCTTTATTGTAAAGATTAAAGTGAAAATATTAGCTTACAATATATATATATATATATATATATATATATATATATATATATATATTAGATATGTGACAAAGAAGGTCTTTCCTTCTCTTCTGAATGCACTACAACAATAAAAATGAATAACCAACCTTGTGCCAGTACGTTCTGTCCCAGTAAGGAACTTAGGAACAAGCCGTCGCCGTCATTGCAGCGAGACCGAAACCCTCCTACATGTTCTAAGTTCCTGCCAATGGCGCAAGCAAATGCGCTTTCCTGGCATCATAGGCTACTTTCAGAACTTCTAAGAGGCTTCTATACCTAATGCTGGCCATATTTTAAAGAAAAATACATTATAGAAAATTGGACAGTTAAAGGGTTACTATTTGGATCGTAAGGAGTTATACCCAAGTCAGCAATATCTTCACAATCACACGAATCACTGATATAAACACTGCACTGAACACACTGTTCAATTTAGAAAACTAGACTGACTGACTGCCGGTCGAGGAGGGGGACTTTATAAGCCAGATAGAAGCTTAGAGGTGCCAACTTCAGCTCGCTGATTCTCGTCGTCTAGATGGTTCTAACCCTCCTTCCTGGTGCCAATCTCATGCAGGAGATGTACAGAGGTTTCAGACTTTTGTTCATATATGGTTCATAACTTGGACCACATTTCTGAAGCTGTTTTACTTTTCAATAAATGAATCATAGGTCCTTCTTCCAGTCTGGATACTAATAACTCTCTTGCCTTTGAGTCAAGAGCTCTCCATATATCCATAAGTCCTTACCTCCTTGAATAAGCTTCGTCTTAATTCCTCTTAGTACCAAGTCATACCTTTTAGCTTTGTTACTGTAATGTTCTCTATACCTAATTCAAAATTTTCTACTGATACTTTGATTGACTTGGGGTTATGTATGGAAGTGAGTAAATAAATGAATAATATTTCAATTCAAATTATATTAACATAACAAAGGAGCATTGTGTTGTGGATATGAACAGGAAGGAAACTACTGCACTTGATGACCTTCTCTTGAGGAGGTTACTCTGTCCACTGCCACATGCATAACATCAACACATCCACAAATTTTATTGTCCTTAACAGTTACCACGGCAACTAATGCTTCCGCTACAAAGTAGTTAGGCAGGATTTCTTATATTATGCAAGGAAGATCTACATTTATATGTATTTTGCTAAGCATTCTCATTAGGGTCACCATGGCCTTATCACTGAAAGCCAGATCATAAATCACTGCTCAGTTACCTCAAGGGTTGATGAGGGGGATGCCATTTGGCAGGTGCGCAGATCGTGACTTTTTTGCGACTTTGGCGCATTACGTCATCTAATACCTATTTGAGCTTTGTTTACATAGTGAGCATCTCTATCTTTTTGTGATTTTTTATATTTTTTAGTGTTAAAACTTATTTTTTTTCAAAATGCAGAGTGATTGTGCCATTGCAACATATTCCAACAACCCTAGGAAATCAGGCGTCAGTATCTTTTCACCAGTTCCCGAAAAACCCAGAAATTAAGAAACAGTAAGTAGTCCTGTGCAGACGAGAAGATTTGAACTTTAATCCTGATACTTCACGGGTTTGTTCAGAACATTTCAGTGACAGTGATCATGAAAGGAATTTACAAGCAGAATTGTTAGGCTATGTTCCTAATAGATTGAAATTAAAAGAAGAAGCTCTGCCTCACCTGAATTTACCAGTGTCGTCCTTAAGTAAACAAACTTCTACTTCTGACTCAAAAAGTGAAACATCTAGACAATGTAGGAGTGAAAATATGTAAACGTGCCCTGTGTCACATTAATGAGATTTCTCCCAAAAAGAAGAAAAGTGATTTTTCAGCTAATACAGAAGACTACATGCCAATGACAGTTTTTAAAAAGGTAAGATTTAAAATGTAAGAAAGAGAATTATTTTCTTGTAATGCATCCTATAGAGCTCTATAGGAATTTATTTCCCATAGTCCATTAGTAATGATATTACATGTGTCTTTCACAGCTATTTATTCTATAGGAAAGTGCGGTTTAAATTCATACACTCCACATATATCAGCAACAACTGTTTTCGACAAGACAGACTACATGCCAATGACAGCTTTTAAAAAGGTAAGATTTAAAATATAAGAAAAAGAATTATCTTCTTGTAATGCATCCTATAGAGCTCTATAGGAATTTATTTCCCATGGTCCATTAGTAATGATATTACATGTGTCTTTCACAGCTATTTATTCTATAGGACAGTGCGGTTTAAATTCATACACTCCACATATATCAGCAACAACTGTTTTGGACAAGACAGACTACATGCCAATGACAGCTTTTGAAAAGGTAAGATTTAAAATATAAGAAAAAGAATTATCTTCTTGCAGTGTATCCTATAGAGCACTAAAGGAATTAATTTCCCATGCTCCATCATTAATTTGATTACATGCTTCTTTCACAGTTATTTATTCTATGGGGCAGTGCGCTTTAAATTCATACACTCCAAATATATCAGCAGCAACAGTTTTGGACAAGCGAACTACATGCCAATGACAGCTTTTAAAAAGGTGAGATTTAAAAGTAAGGAAAGAATTATTTTCTTGTAGTGTATCCTATAGAGAACTATTGGAGTTATTTCCCATGGTCCATTAGTAATGTTATTACATGTTTCTTTCACAGTTATTTATTCTGTGGGATTTTAATGCATAGGCTCCTTATCAGTGCCATTCTCTTCACAAGGATTTAACTGGAACCGAGGCATCCCTGCGACTCGAAATATATGCATCTTTTTAGGACAAGAAGGATTACATGCCAATGATATACTTTAAAAATCTTGTACCTGAATGGACTAGTTGATGTTTAAAATAATTTACTAACATATTCTAGTAACTGGTATCTTAGTTTATTGCTTGGTTTGTTCAATGTCATTGACTTTAATTTCTTTGTATAATATTAGGCATAACTGTTTTCATCTTTTGAACATTTTATCTTATTATAGTAAAAATTTTCTTTGTATTGTGTTGATTATGTAGAAAAATTACGATTTTAAATATATCTCAATTTTAAGGAACTATTGTGTATTTATTTTTAATGGAATCTAATTTGTACATGGTTTATATAAAGTAAAATATATTCAGCTAAAGTAATTTGTACCATTTATTGACCTATACCATTTTATAAATTTTGTATTCACCAAATTAATCAGAAAACAGCGTATATTGATCGTTTTTAAGCTAGTTGGGGGCGTGGTAGTAGGATCCGAGTGACGTAGCAGGCTCGCTGCATTTTGATTGGCTATTCGTCAAATGGTGCTACCTTATCTTATACGTACCTTGGGTTGATGTAGCCCACTTGAGACAAGCCTAAAGGGTGGTGAGGTATTCAGGTATGATTAATTTCAGAAGCATAAAACTATGGCCTAAATGCACTGAAAATGTTGTTATGCTTTTTCAAAAGCTGAGGTTCTTGTTCAGAGGAACTGCTCAGACTAATCATGGAAGTCAAAATTACTAGGTTCAAAAGCTCATTATTGTGGAGATAAGGATCCACTGTAAAAAAGAATACCATCAATTTGGATATAAAGGGAAATAAAATAAGGTAACCTCCTCTTACCCAACTAGAAAATCTTAAATTACTGTTGAAATGGAATATCTAAGGCCTTTGTTTACCTAACTCCTGTACAAACTCCTTAATTTGTCACCATTGGAGAATAACTTCCAGTGCAGACCTCTGTGATGAATAAACCAACCAAAGTAAACTATAAACTTTCTATAAATTAAATTAATGCAACTTGACCTTTGAAATTCAGTGAGATCATCTTGTTGAGACTAAGTGAAATTTTTGGACTACATTTCAATCCAACTCACTTTTTTTTTTTGGAAAATTGTATCATGAGTATAACCTCAATAGCTGATTTTCTGTAAGTGAATTCTGCTAAAATACAATGTTAATAAAATAAGTAAACCAGTTGAAATATTCACATTGTGAGTTCCATAATTAAGAATCTTAAAGTGTAGAATATAAACTTATTACATTGCACATTATATAAAAGCAATTCTGTCAAGTAAGGCAAGGTAAAAAAACTTTTCATAAACAAATTTAGAAAACATAATAAAATTATATTTACATGTTAACAATAGCTCTTGTTATTTAGAAGATATTATATGTGTACATAAAATATCTGTATATCAAAGTATAAAGTATTTATATATTCCAAAAAATTAAGTATATGGTGAATGTAATAACAATTTATTTGCCAATGTATTATTTTAATAAATACTGGTATTCTACATGGAAATATTCTGAATTATACTACTAAGTCTAATAAAATTTATTATTATTATAATTTTGTTTTGCTTTGAAAACTAAACTAGAACATTCAAATAGGATTTTAGCTAGGATTTGAAAGTTAAATTATATTTTCTTATTAATAATGAGGATATTGACTAGTCTATATAATACAGTAAAGTGTCAGGTATTTTTGGCTAAGAAAATATCAATAGCAGATCACTTGGCTTGTTTTTGTATTAAACTCTTCATATAAACTGCCTTTTCTACTATTAAGATTTTAAAGAAATATTTTAAGCCTAATGGAGACTAGTAAAATAGTTGCCTTCAATCCATTATACACAGTTACACACTAATAAAAATGAGGTCCATTAAAATCATTTGAGCCTCATATAAACTTGTCTGTTTATAGTGTATTGATACTCATTTGAAAGTGGTAACAACTTGTTAAATATCATCATTGATTTAAACTTGGCACTCCAAAATTAAGACAGATCAACAATAACAAGCCAA
Organism: Riptortus pedestris; assembly: GCA_019009955.1. Lineage (NCBI taxonomy): Eukaryota > Metazoa > Arthropoda > Insecta > Hemiptera > Alydidae > Riptortus > Riptortus pedestris. The sequence goes on from CM032229.1 coordinate 52,760,588, forward strand.
TAAGTGTGTTTAGTGCTTTGGTAAAGATATTTTAGAAACGAATTCTCAAAATTTCCTAGTATCACTGGCCTCTGGACTAAAGATCTTAAAGGCTCTGGTCATTTGTTCTTTACAACTCTTATTTTATTTACTCTGATAAAAAATTGATACTACCAAGCAAGATGTATTACAATTGCTAGAAGAACACTGATATATTTATGGACTCAGTAATCACTGATAAATCTTTGAGAGGACTTAGGCCTCATTTATAACTCATGGTAGTTCAATGGACATTTGGGAGGTCTGAAATTTTCTGTTTCAATGAAAATAGTAGTAAACCAATCTGAGTTAAAGCTGAACACTTTGTGCTGCACCATATTATCATTGACCCACTATAGTGTTTTTAAATATGTAATTTACATTTTTAAAAAAGATTTAAGTAGAATTAATCAATTATTTCAATAACTGAATACATTCATGTTCCTTAATAAAACAAATGCTTTGAGAAATGTAGTACGGAAGACCTATCTGGATCAAAATTCATAATGTATACAACAAAACTAGTTATAACAAAAAGATGTATTTGTATCGTCTTATGTCAATATTTTGTTGTTGAGTAGTATTAGTGTAGAACATAAAAGCAGTAAGGCACTTGGAAGGGTGAAATCTTTTGCACTACCACCTAAAAAAAAAAAAAAATTAACAGAACAACACATAAGTTGTTAATAACAAGATTAAATATACCTGAATGGAAAAATGAGATATATGTATGTTAAAGGAGTGTTTGACCATGGATATTTTAATTTTTCCACTGAGGGACAACATGCCCACCTTATGGTCACTACATTTCAAGACCGCGTGCTCGCTGGTGGGCACGTTTTACATACATTTAGCATTGGGGTCATTCCACATCAATTCAACCACACCATGACACCCATCATTTCAGATTTTGATGAAACTTACTTTAGGTGTCTATTCATTGTTTTGAGAAACCATACCAAACATTTTTGATATATCTTTAACGGTTTGGATTTTATGGCCTCCTAAAGTTTTAAGATTTTCAAGTTGTTTATCGATAGGGAACAGTAAAGTTAATTTGTTTTGAATTCAAAAATAATTTATAACTTTCTTATTTATGACCCAATTTTGAAGATATTTTTTTTTGTGTATTCATAAATATATTTAAAAACAATAAAAAAATAAACAAAGGTACCAACCAAGTAAGTATTTGTGACCAGAAAAAAATTACAAATTGTCAATTTGAGTTTTTCCAAAAGCAAATACATAGTTTCATTTTAAATTGAATATCTCCAAAAGGGAAAAAGGTTAATCATGGAAATCTTTTTTTTTGTTTGGGTTCTGAGACATGTGATCTACACCTAAAGTAATAAAATGAATGATTATTTGACTCCTTCATTTTTTATTCCAAGTTTAAAAATAAATATTTATAAAAATTAAGAAATTTATATGAATTAAATTAAGTTAAAGATAGTTACATTATACAGGTTTGTTCTAAATGAAATAACGTTTACATTATAAGATTCGTCAGTCTAAAATGTACTTTGATATATACAATTCTTACTCTCAAATTCTTGCACCATACTCCCTGTACAGTGCAAGGATGCAACTGAGAAAAATCTTGTCCTACCCGTTTGCATTATATCTGATGACCTCATACACGATGTAAGTATGGTGTATGAAATTCAAAAATCTGCTATTGCGTTTTTGAATAAAACCACCCACACTTTAAAAAAGTTCATTACTTTAGTGATGGGTGTGCTGCTCAGTACAAAAACAATTTCATAAATCATGAGAAAGATTTTGAAATTGAGGCCCTGTAGTCATTTTTTACTAGTCATGATAAAACTGAATATAATTGATGGTACAGTGAAACGATTAACTCGGAAGGAAAGTTTCAAAAGACCCTTAGAAAACCAAATATCAGTGGCTCAATTGTTAGACTATTGAATAACCAGAATAGAAAAAGCCCGTTTTTTCTTCATATCTAAAGAATCAGTTGAATTAACTCGCCCTGCTTTGGAGGTCACTTTAAAGATGTTCAAACTCATCCAAGGACAAGATCATTTCACAACATTCAGTCAGTAGATGACTCAGGAACCATTGAGGCTCGAAGAATTGCCATTGATGAAAAAGCAGCCCTCTCGTTTAATTTACTTAACAATCCACCAAACTGTCGAGTAACATTGGAAGATTTAAGCCCAGGATGTTCGTGAATATGACAGGTTGTGGTACTAAGGTATGATGAGTGAGGTGAACACCGTAGAACAAGATGCCACTGTACAGTTCCTTCATCCCCATGGACCTTCAGTATCATTATCTTGGCTGTACAGGGTGTATAGTGCAAGAATTTGGAAGGGTAAAAATTGTATATATCGAAGCACATTTTAGACTGACGAATCTTATAATGTAAACGGTATTTCATTTAGAACAAACCTGTGTAATGTAACTATCTTTTTAGTTATCTTTATTTATCATTTTCTTTTAATTCATATAAATTTCTAAATGTTTATAAATATTTATTTTTTAACTTGGAATAAGCAATGAAGGAGTCAAATAACCATTCATTTTATTACTTTAGTTGATAGATCACATGTCTTAGAACCAAAACAAAAAAAAAAAAAAATTCCTTTTCCCTTTTGGAGATATTCAATTTAACGTGAAACTATTTATTTGCTTTCAGAAAAACTCAAATTGACAGTTTGTAATTTTTTTCTGGTCACAAATACTTACTTGGTACCTTTGTTTATTTTTTTATTGTTTTTAAATATATTTATGAATACACACAAAAAATATCAACAAAATTGGTTCATAAATAAGAAAGTTATAAATTATTTTTGAATTCAAAACAAATTAACTTTACTGTTCCCTATCGATAAACAACACAAAAATCCCAAAACTTTAGGAGACCATACAATCCAAACCATTAAAGATATATTAAAAATATTTGGCATGGTTTCTCATAACAATGAATAGAACACCTAAAATAAGTTTCATCAAAATCTGAAATGATGGGTGTTAAAGTAATTTTTTTGTGGTTGATTTGACATGGAATGACCCATTGGTGAACCTTAGGCTTGGTCACAGAATGTAACCCTTTTTTTTAATGGACTTTAGCATGCGGGCACACAACATAATTCAAAGAATGACCACGGGTAGGCATGTGGCGTTGAATGTGTTAAAAGGTATTTTCACAGGAGGATTGCTGTTTTGAGTACAGAATATACAAGTGTGCAAAGGCCACAAACATTAGGCACTCCTCAAGGATCAACAATATCGCCACTACTGAGGAATCTTATTATGGATGGACTTTTATGAACAATCTTCCTTTAGCAGTTAAATTGGTTGTCTTTGCTGATGACATACTACTTATAGTTAAAAGTAAATTTTTTTTGGAATTGTAGGAAACCACTAACCACATGCTACATACTATTTTAGACTAACCAGACAACAATAAACTGACATTTAATTAATGATTAAAATTCACAGGACTGCATTACAAGAAGTAGAACATTTTAAGTATCTTGGATTGACTATAGACAATAAGATGAAATTTACATATTACCAACTTACAAACGAAATTACTGAAATTAGTTCAAGGACTTTTCAACGCTGCTAAAATTAATTGGGGAATTTCAACGGGGCATTATACATCATTTATGAAGGGACAGTATTTCCTTTTATGACATATGACATTAAACTTTAGGAACACACTTTAACACAGCTCAATTTAAAGAAATTAAAAAGAATGCAACGATTAATTGCTATTAAAATTATTAAAGGTTAAAGGACAATATCCTATGAAGCAGCTTCCATGCTAGGCAACATTCTTTCTATGCACATTAAAGCTGTAGAACTAAAAAACAAACATAAACTAATAAAACGCAAGGAGACTATGGATGACTTTCTGACAAATGACATTGAAAAGACACAACTGCTGACAATTGGTCACATCCTGCAGACTTATAGTTAGAAGACACTTTGTCGCTGACTCCAAACATAGAAATTTATACCGGCAGAAGTAAAAGTTCACACAATGTGGGATGCTCATTTGTTGCATACATTGGGAGTGAGTTGGTTAATAAATACAAGGTGAGACTTGATCCCAATTGCACAAACAACCAAGCTGAGCAACTGGCAATATTAAGAGCCACCCAATACATTAATGAAACTATTACAGGACAACACAATTTTAATACACACTGACAGTAAGACATCGATTGACAGACTTACAAATCACAAAATAAATAACTAATTAACAAATGAAATTAGACTAAATATTTTTTCAATGTAAACAAAATAAAATAAAAGTAGGACTAACTTATATCAAAGCACACACAGGACAAGTAAGCAATGAACAAGCTGACTTACTAGCCAAAGAAGCTTTTTTAAATGATGACCTAGACATTAAATTCAATTTAATCACACTGCAAAACAATTTTTGAAAGAACAATCTACTGATTTATGGGACAGAAATTCGATGAAAAATGACCATTAAAACTGTGCATGAAAGAAAACAAATGAAATACATAAACGGACTGCTTATTTAAATACTAACTGAACATGGACCAACTAAAAGTTATTTTTATCGTTTTTGTTTGACTTACAATATGTGTGACTGTGATAATGAAATTGAACAAACATTTGACCACAGAATATACATGTGTAGCCTTTAGAAGATATAGGCCCTCAATAACGAATCTGTAATATCAAATTCTTCAAATGTAATGTTTTAAATTTGAGTGTGGAAGATTATTAAACTATTATTTAAAAAAATAGATTTCAGCCTGAGAATAAGTACCCTCTCCTATAAATTCAAGTTTTAAATTCTTCCAGACCAATTTCTGGTCCACTGGCATATGACCAGGGTTTGTAGACTCCCTCCTTCCTCTTTCTATGGTCTTGGAATTCTAGAAGAATTTATCTGTTGATCTCTCAGGTAGTGAATCAGATTCTTTCAGACTTAGTCCAAAGTTCATTTTTAAATTTTCTACTTCCTTTTTTAGTGCTGGTTCCTGATCTTTAAGCTCCATATTGCCTCACGAAAGCTTCCCAACTAAGGTTTTCAGCTTTTAGAAGATTTCCCCAAAAGGAAATCAGCTACGAGGTTGTACTCACTTGACGCAAGTATCGAAAAATAACCATTAGTTCTATATAGATGACAAACATGCGGTACATTCCAAATTAATTTGTATATAATGTGTCTGTGTGTGAGTAGTCTGGACTAAGATATTTAGAAGTTAATTTTGTGTGTTGTTTTAGACTCATCAAAGACCATTGTTTGCTGAAATGAATGTTCCATTATAGGCAGTCTACCAGCTGGGCAGCCACTTAGACTATAGGTAAGTTCCATTGTAAGGTAGACAAGTGACATCTTGAACATTGACTACCTCAAAGCGGTATACCTCTATCATAATAAGGCAGTTTAGGAGGGGGGGGGGGTTACTGCAATTAGTCAGCGAGGTTTGCCTTCAATCACATATAAGGAGAGCTCCAAGCAAGGTGTGACTCAGGGCCCCTGCTTTGCAGGCTGGGATAGGTGCAAGTCCATCTGCTTCCTTTTTTTGTTTTTTCACAATATTTTTCTTTTCATTTATTGTAATGCATTTATTTATTTAATTGATAGACTTTTTAACAAATATTTTCAACCTCATTTATATTTGTATTTCCCTGACTTTCTTATTATATATAATTATTTTTAGCTTTTCTTTTGTTTGACATGGTTTTTTTTTTAATGTGTGGCACAGAGCACTCTTGATGAAGTATTGTATTTGAAAGCAGCTTTGTCCTTTTGGTGATTAAAGACTTATGAGATTATAATGTATTTTATTTATGTTTTTCTGAAATACTGCCTCGCCGCCTTGCATCTACTCAATATAGCAACATTAAAATATGGATAATCTTAATTGTTAGGTAGCTTAGACAAATGTGAAAAACAGTGAAGTGACTAAGTCGGAATTCATCCAAGCTCAAGTACCAGACTCATGGTTCTAGGGAACTTTAGAAGAATGTGGAGTGCTGAGGCCTTCCACTAGATGTGTAATGACAAGAACACAAATAGTGGAAGGTTATAGTTCCATCCCTAATTCCAAGAAGAATCATTACCATTTCACTCCCTTGGGCTGGATCATGCATATAGTGAGAAGGCTCCATAGGAACATATCAATGTTCCTGCAATCATGCAAAGAGCACCATTTAGTGAGTTAATTGGTACTTAATACTTGGCCAGTTTTATTGTTATTAATTATGGCAACTCTCCCAGATTAATTGTGTTCTTATTTAAGAAAAAAAAATTATGTGATAGTTTTTTTTTTGTTTGTTTGTTTTTTTAATAGAGAATTAAAGTTTTAAATCATTAATAATTTACCACCTGAATTGATATTTATTTTGATAAAGATAATGGCATTTACCCATTCATTAGTCATTTTAACACCTAAGCAAAACCTAAACAAGGAGCAAGATATTTTTCCCTGGAAGGAATGCAGAAGCTAGCTTATATAAATTAATTTTACATAAAATTACTAACACTTACTAATACAGTGTCTTTCATGTTCATAATAACCATCTTGACATGCACAATGCCCTCCTCGGCAAGTTATTGTATGTGTGAAATCATCTCCAATGTAGCATTCTGAACTGTTACTACAAATCAATCCTAATCCTATAATAAACAAAAAAAATATGTAAGAATTATTACTCTGGTGGATGTGCTAATCATACCATGCTGCTATATTAAAATGACAAAATCACGGTTAAAAGTTCATCTGTGTTTCCCCTCTAACACTTTAAAAATTCTTTTGTCTAATGGTTTGTTTCAATATGATGTTACTGTACACTTTGGCCCAGCATAGAGTAGTTCAACCTTTTAGTTAAAAATACTTACTCTTTACAACTGAATTTCTCGAACATCTAGATTACATAAAATGTCCCATCACTCTGTTACTTTTTTACTTCTCTTAAATACTTTGGTGAGATGAAAATAAAATTGAATATTTATTCATGATCACCTCCTTGCAGCATTCTTCCATGCATTAGCTGTACAAAGTCGAGTTTGAGAAATAATCATTCCAGCTAGTTTGAAGTATAAATTGTAATTGAATTTAATAGTAGTTTGATATTAGAAAAAGCTTCATTTAATATATGTAAGGATTTCTAGAGTTAAAGGAATATATAACTGATGAGGGTGGTTTAATTCGAAATAGGAGTAAAAACTGCGATAGAACTAGGTGGATAAATTAATATTATTCATTTATGAACTCCTTTATAAGGGATGGTTTTATTCCTTTAATTAATGTTTTTTATTTTAAAATGAAACCAAATGTATTATTTTTAGCTTTTCTTTTGTTTGACATGGTTTTTTTTTTTAATGTGTGGCACAGAGCACTCTTGATGAAGTATTGTATTTGAAAGCAGCTTTGTCCTTTTGGTGATTAAAGACTTATGAGATTATAATGTATTTTATTTATGTTTTTCTGAAATACTGCCTCGCCGCCTTGCATCTACTCAATATAGCAACATTAAAATATGGATAATCTTAATTGATAGGTAGCTTAGACAAATGTGAAAAACAGTGAAGTGTCTAAGTCGGAATTCATCCAAGCTCAAGTACCAGACTCATGGTTCTAGGGAACTTTAGAATTAAACCTAGCGTTTAAATAATACATCTGAAATATTATGATCAAAGTTTGTGATCTTCAGTTTTATAAGTAGGTTGCTTAAAAGAAATGCTCTTAATTTCTCATAAATGTGTAAAACATAAATCAATTCTACTTTAGGCTATAAAAACTTTGAGAAAGCAACAGTATTTGTTATTGTAATTTATATTCTTTTACTGAAATAAATATTTACCTTTATTTTCAAGGCAAATACCTGCAGACTGGACAAAATGGTATCCAGGGTTACAAATACATTGCCCTTTGCCCCGAAGGCATTGGCTGTTATGACCAAGACCTCCTTTGCATTGGATATCATGCTCACATAATCCTTCCAATTGCCTTATTACTGAAAGAAAATTGAATTATTAAAATTATTATTATTATTATTAAAGTAAAAAAGTTTACGCCTTTTGGTAAGATAAAAGCTTTAATATTAAAATACTTAATAGTACAAACAGAAAAGTTTCCTGTGATAAGATAAATAACATAAAAAATGCAATTTTGTATTTTTGCAACGGAATCCCTACCTGGCATACATTTAGAGTTTTGTAAGTCTGGAACATATCCCAAATCACATACACATCTGTCTTCTTTACATATTGAATTGGGAAGGCTGGTACAGTCATATTTCGAATGGCAATAAGCTCCCACCACTAAAAAAATCAATTTAGTCTAATTAAATTTATTTTATTTCAATTTAGGAAAAATATTTTAAATAATCAATCTGATTCCTTCAAAATATGTTTATCTGTGCATACTTCTTTCAAAGCTGCAATAAAAAAAAAAAAAAAAAAAAAAACTATAACTTATTCAAATTTATATAAGATACAACTAATTTTGGTTTACATAAAAAACACATTTAGTCTGGTTAAATTCATTCTCCTTCACATCAAACGTCATACAACATAGTTTAACCAGCCACTGTAGTCCGTCACTCTCAGTAATAAGTACTAATGTTATAAATAAAAACAAATTGTGGAATTGATGCAAACAAAATGAAGTTGCTCAGGAGATTGTCTAATTGTGGGTCTAAAATTGTTGGGACAATAAAGTATTTATTAAGAAATAGTCATATCCAATCAATTATTAGACATTTTACTAAACCATAGACAGAACTATATAATATAGTGCATAATTTGTACATATACACACAATTAGAAAGAAAAACTGTTCATGTCATGAAAATAAAATGGTGAGATACATTCCATTCTTAACTTAAGATTTGAGGAACTCTTAACTTCATGTAAAAATCACATTTTTTCAGTTTTACTAAAGACTGTAAAAATACAAATAACTGTCTTAAAATTCAAGTTACAGTCAGATGATAAAGGAACAATTTTAGTAAATAACTCATTTAATATATCTACATAACATTTTTGATGCAAAACATAAAGGTTCATATGTGTGATCAAGCATTCATTCTGGCTAGATACATGTCATTAAGAGATAAGCTTTACAAAGACCTTCTAAATTAAATTAAATTTGAGTTTGGTTTAAATGACAATTTTGACTACTATTTATTTATTTATTTAGTTTTTTAGGTGTGTCGCAATTTAAGCGATTCACACATTTTCTTGTTATGATTCTAAAATAGTAAAGGTAAAGCCACCTTATAAAAACCAATAAAAAAGGTTAAAAAACCTACAGAGGTAAGTAAAAATACGGTAATTTATTTTTTCTCCAGTGGATATTATTGCAGTCTATTTATTATTATTATATTATTTAATGTTATATCTGGTTGTAAATGTGTGTGTCTTTGAGGTGTTTCATGACTTTTGTAATGTATGGGCTGTCGTCGTGTAGTAGTTCAGATAGGTTGGTGGGTAAGTTCTTGTCAGTTATTAGTCTGCAGTCTGTAAATAAGTGTTTGATAGTCAGTTGTGTATTGCAGAGTGTACATAATAGTTTGACTACTAGGATGTTGTATAACTGAAATCAGTATTAACTATTTTATATAGAATACTATTCTCCGTAATTCTCAACTAAAAACCAGATAAATTTAAGCTGAAAATGAGATATTTAATGATGTAATAATTTGAAGATCATAAGGTTGTACTGATATCTTCAACAATATAAATATAATCATCATGATCAATGGCTATGCCTTGTATTTACAACCACTGTGTTCTTTTGGAAGCTGAACTTTTGATATTAATATACTCATCCAAATCCATAAGACACTTGACGTCTTAAAAAAGATTTTCTAGGCCTCTCTCTTCACCAATGTCTAATGGTCTTACCTTCAAATATATTTGTGATGAAATCGTTGAGTCTTACGATATGCCCTAGAACTTTCTCTTTCGCTGGCCTTGGTAAGACTTACCTCATTTAGAACTTCCAAGTTGGACTTTTTTTTGTTAAAGTCCAACTTGCTTAGGCGAGTCTGTGCCAAATCCATACTTTGATTCTTTACAATCAATTATATTGTTTATTGGAAATAATTCTATTGGTTTGTAAGACAAGTAATAAGTGATAAGTTGTTTTTGCCTTTGCATTCATATTTGGGATTGTAAAATTAACTATGCAGGATGTATAGGACTGGGAAAATAATTGAGTATATCCTTATTTCTGACACTTTTATTTACCAAACTAAAAATGTTTCCAATTATTAGATAGTAATGAACGAAGAAGAAAATAACTTACTAGCTATACAAGTTTCCCTATCTTCAGTTTCTATGAAGTTTTCTTTGCACTGACATATTTGTTGCATTTCGCAATAGCTATGCTCGACGAAACAGTCTTCATCATATTTACATGGTTCTCCAATTAAAAAAGCTGTAGAAAAATAATACAAAAAAAATTGAGTTATTATAAATGCTAAATCAGAATGTTTAGTTACTATAGCTAAGTTGAGATAGAAACTTGGAAAGTATATACAGGAGTACTTCAGAATGAATCTGACATTTCAGGTGAATATTTACTAGGAGCATACCAGTACCAATGTGACTTGGGTCCTTCTATTTCAAATGACTTATTCAACCATCGACTAGTTCGATCATATTGAAGAATTGAGTAAGAAGCTAAAATTCTGTTGCTTGTTATTAAAATTTGTTAATAAAAATCTTACAACACAAATTTTATTACTAATACACAATGATTATTTTCATAGTTTGTTAACTTACAGCATTATGCATAGGGAATATCTAACAATTTCATTTATAAACTAGTTTAATAGTTTATATTTGAATCAAATCAAGAGAAGCTACTTATTAAGGAGTCCAAATATAATATCTTTCCCTTTAATAAATATGCATATATATATACCAATCAATATTGCCTGTGAAACAAACAATAGCTTATTTTAAAAAAATAATATAACACGTAATCATAAAAGAAGATACAAAAATATGCTTCCAACTTCCAATCGTCAATATGTCAAGATATTTATATTTGGAAGAATAGCTCTTTAATACACTGGCTGAATGTATTAAATATATGTAAACCAATTCTATATTAAAAAATAAATTAAATGTACGCAAGAATATGTTAGGAAATTACTATCTAACTGAATGCTACTAATGACTTTGTTAAAGCAAACCAGATCATTTCACTTCACCCACACTCTTCTGAGCCTGAAAGGCAAAAGAGTAACTGGAAATTGAGTTTCCATCAAAAATAGGAACCAAATGTTAGAACAAAAGGTAATAATAATAATCGTAATATCTTATGATTAGCAGAATTCATTCATTATAAATTGCCTATGAAAGGGATTGAAAGAATCAATATTGAATGATGATGAAGGAATAAATAAACATCAGAAATGAATTCATTGCAGTGGATGACATTTTACTGGTGCTAACGTCAGAAGAAATAAATGAAATGCTACACATCCTTAAATTCATCAGACACGTGTCACTGATTGGCTTTGATAGTAAGATCCCATTGTTTTAGCCTGAAAATGGTTTAAATATACTTTTATTCAAATATTGATGTAAAATGTTTTATTGTACTTCTAAGTGAAGGAGTGTTGTTCTCTACATTAAAACTCAACTATCTTAGAAAAGTGCACATTTTGTTATAATTATAATTCTTATATAAGGAAATACACAACTAAAAAAAAACAACACTTGTTTTAGATTTTACCATTATCAAAGTGAATCAGTGATATATACAAAAAACAAAAGTTTTAAAAGTGAAGAAGAAATAAAGTAATGAACATATTTATGTAAGTGAAAAAGGAAAGCAGTTGTATCATCTTGGAAAACTTCAATGGAGAAACAGCAGATTAGAGACTAGCACTGAGCTTATCATCCAAAATAAAAGGAGCTATACTACTGGGAAACTAAACAACTATTTAGGTGAAGATCCTGGTGCATAGCATACAAATATATTTAGTTACAAATAAAGAAAATCATTAATACTTTGTCGTCATGTAATCTTTTTATACAAAAATATGTTAGTGTTTCTAAAATTTGGCTCATTGGTATTTTGTCAACAATTTCTTTTTGACAATGTGGCCCTTTTCTATATGGAAAACCACCCTCCACCCCCCCCCCCTGTCATCGATAAAATGAAATGTCGCAATCAACAGCTGTTATGCTGTAGGAAATTATTATTCTAATAAAATATGTCGTGTAAAGTATATCATGTTTTCATCATTGGCACTCTGCTCCGTTTTTCTTTTTGATTCAGCTTTCTTCTATGAAGACGTTGTAAGGTAATATATTGCCTTAATAAAATGTAATCTGGGGCTCTGGTTAGCCATGTGAATTGAGGCATTTATACTTGGTAAGACTAGAATCATGGGTATGATTCATATAAATGGAATTTATTTAATAGCATACTCATTAAATAAAATCTTTAGTCTCATCCTGGCTAGAAAAGGGAACAACAAAATTTAATATAATTAGAGGGCATAAAATTTGTTTGCCCTAGAATTTTATTTCTTACATTAAGCAGTAAACATTATTTATGATATTTAAATAAACTAGACCTGATTAAAATTTGAAATTTACTTGAAAAAAATTATAAATGAACACTCAGTTAACAATTCAGTATTAGCATAGGGTTTATATAAATATTGCAATACAATTATAGTATAAAGTATAGTATATAGTATAATGAGAAGTAACGGAAACCATATTGTTTATTTGTTTTGTTTTTAGTAAGCTTGTATCTTGATGCACATATACTCCAGGTCTTCCAGTACTTCCTACTTAAAAATGATGCTTCAACCTTCCAAAAAGCATCATAAGTAACAATAATATTTTTAAAGTATATAAGAAAAGGTTGAAATTTGGGATATATTTTTTTAAAGATAAATAGTATTATTAAATTGTTTTACCTTTAGAAGTGATAATTTGTACTGCTAAGAGTATTGGCCATGATATATTCAAGATTATGACCATTATAAATATTCAATTAAACTCATAACTCTATCCGCGAAAAAATAAACAATTAGTAGTTAGGTGTATTCTTTGAAGCAACCTAAATCATATAAATAGTCACTACACTCATGAGTACCTTATCTAAAGATAATGAGTATGATAAGCTTGTGTTGGATTATTTCATATCATCTACCTGCCCACTTACAACTCAATATAATATACAATATATTGAATTTTGAGTTAAATGGTAAATTAAACAAATAAATAGTTGTAAAATGGGAAACTGGAATTCCTGACTGTCTCATATTGGGGTTACCTATTCATAAGATAATAATAAATATTGATCATAAGGATGATTGGGGAATTGGGTGAAAATTTATTCTGTAGTATCTAGCTGAAAATATGACAATGAAGCTCAAAATGCTTGGGTTTAATATCTACATATCTACAGCCTTGAATAAGAGGGGGGAAAATGTCGGAAATTATAAAAGGCCTTTTCACTAAGTTGTAATCTTATCTGCCTCTCAGGTAGATTAGGGAGTGGATAGGTACATTTTGCTCACTGTGAGTGCCCTTTCCTGAGTGCATTTAGCTAAGATGCCTGAGTTATTGCAGTCTTGTATTTTAATAGTCACATTGTGTGCTAGTCTTTCTTATGTTTGTGGCAGTCCCTTAGTTGAACCGACTAAAAATGGCAGTCAACCTGTGACAGAAACCATTAAAATTGCCAGTACAACAATCTCACCTCTACAGGGCAATGCATTGACCACAGTAAACTTAAATAGTTCATCAACTATTCCACCAACAACTAACAATACTAATAAGAATGAAGTAGTATCTGCTGTTTTATTTTCATTTTTGGGGAGGAAAGGTAAATATCTTTTTTTAAAATTTGTAACATGTTTAGAACTGATGACAACTTGATATTTCAGTTGAATTCTTTGAAATGGAATATACTTTTGGTTTCAGAGTTAAAATTCTAACAAGACTAAATACTGATAATTAAATAAATCTCTGAGTAAAATCTACATTTAAAAGAGAACTATGCAACAAAAGAGAAAAGATTTACTTTTATTTAAATACCTAGTAAAAGAAAGCCAAACTATTAAATTGAAATAAATATTTAGCTTATTTGTATCAACTGAATGGTGCATTGCTTAGTTGGTGTGCACTGACAACAATTGACTTCTTAGCTCGTTAGGACCTTTACACTTAAACAAAATAAAAGTTAATTATTAACGCCCACTTTGTTTTATCTAATTAGTATTTATTTTATTTTACTCATTAATTAAAATGTTTAATTAACTTGTATTGTTTTTTTTATTATTATTTATTAACGTCCACTTTTTGCAGCTTAGGCTAATCGGGTTGTTTTTTTTGTTTTTTTCATTTTATAAATATAACTATTTTAATCTATAAATTTATAAATTAAATAGAACACATTAAATGTTAATCATCTTAATTAATTCATATATTAAGCGAAGAGAGTGATTGGCTGGTGATTTAAGATTGAATGGAAAATAGATACTTTTTTTTTACTAGTGGTAACATTAATCATGAATTTAAAAAAACTTTCATTACAACAATACTATGAAAATAAAATAAAAAAAAAAAAAACAAGAATTTTTCATTTTTTAATTTCCGTGATGTTTCTGCAATAGGAAAATCAAACATACTCTTCCATCAAATATGAACAAGGCTATGGGTGCAGCAAGTTGTTATAAACAAGTGGATCTCCTGATAGGAGTAGGAAGTGATATTGCTACCAGTTAGATTAGCTTCACCTATCTTCCTTCTCGTTGGGCTGTAATTTACTTATGCATACATTTGACCATTTCTGTTTGAGTGTGTATGCATATGTCTGTATGTGTTATACATAGTATGTTAGTCAACTATTATTGAGACAAATCAGCTAATGAGGTTGTAGTCATGAAGTGATTTTCAATAAATTTCATGAAATGCCCATCAATAATGATCTAATTTCCATGAAACCAGGAAGAGTAGAAGTTTAAGAAGGCAGTGGGTTATCCTTCTCCATTACTATAAACCAGATCAAAAAATGTTATAATAAGCAATCTTCTTGCAAATTTAAATTTGGACAAATGTTATTCTATACATCTTTCTTCTAACTAGAATACTAATGGTGGTATTTGTGGTGTTTAGCAGATTTCTTAAGGGGAATCAAACATTGAGTTTGTGCTCATTTAGCGAGTTTTGAAAAATGTCTTCAAATGTTCATCGATCCTATTCAGATGATGAAAATGAGGTCCCTTCAAAACGATACATATATTAGTATTCAGGCTTCACTAGATCCCCACTTCTACTCATATCATATTAGCAATAAGCAAATGAGTCAGGGAACTCTTATATAAAGCTTTGTCATACAAGAAGTGTGAGTTTAGAGAAGAGACAAAATTGAAAATATTTCTAATGTGTGTGGATAAATTTCTAACATGACTTCATTAATGAACATTCCATGCTTTAGAGGCCTTAATTTTTATTTGATCGATGCTACACTTGATATTTAGCCATTTAACTAAAAAAATAGTTTGCACACTTCAATATTGAAAGAGGACCAGGCTAAATGAGAGTTTAGTGAATGGGTTAAATAAAAAATTCTAAATATCTAGTCATTTTGAGTCAGATCAAAAAAATGTTACATATAAATCTTGGTAATATATATCATCTTGCAAGATCTTTTAAGATTTCTGTTCTGCCATCTCCCCCCCCCCTCCTTTCTTACTCAAATATGGACCGAGGTATTTATTTTATTGTTTTCAGTCTAGGGCTAAAACCCACCTTCTAGTCTTATGTCCAGTTTCTTCAATTGCTTTACATATTGTGGTTTCGCCTACTAAAATTATTTTCACTTAGAGCACCTGAGCCACTAAAAATCTTAGGAATTGAGTAAATTTCATGTCATGTTTACATAATGTCCTTATTACAGGAAAAAAGTCCTTCGTGCAGGGGCTGCATTAACTAATTGTAAGCAGAATTCACACTGCATCACGTATTTGCATTAATCTCAAAATGTAAAAGTTCAATGAGAACAATATTTGGTATTTAGGCTTCAAATAAAGTACTTCATAATATAACAACTTATTATTAATATGACATGAGTAGGAGTGGGGTTTTACCGAAGGCCCAAAACTAAAAAAATGCAAATATCTCGGTTAATAATCAAGATAGTGAAAACATATCCATAACAATATTATAGAACATTGCATTTTCAATAATATTGATTCTATACAATTTTTCGATCCAACTCATAATAACGGAGATATCTCGAATTTTCAAAATTCTCCCCTTTAACACCCCCCCCTTCCACTTCAGCCTTAACGAACTTGATCTTTATTTTTACATAAATCCATTATATATCGAGTTTAGTAACGATAAAACAAAAATAGTGGTCTGAATACCAATATATATAATAATATATATTTTGAACGGACCTTATTTTCATCATCCACTGACGACATGACAATTGTCCGATGGACATTTGAGGAAATATTTCGAAATTCGCGTCATGAGTAGAACCTCAATAGATGATTTACCTTAAGGGAAATCTGCTAAAATGGGAGAATTGATTAACATATGCGGTAGGTAATCTCCACACAATTTACGCAACCGCATAAAAGTGGCGGACTTTTAGCAGACTTCCCGCTATTGAGATTTTAATCATGTCAAGATTTATGACCATTTTCTCCCAATGTCTATCAACACCTTTCTCCCCCATAATATTTGTACATATTTGTAAATAAAATTTTTCAGCAAAATTAAGTAGTTTTAAGTATTAGTTAGTAGATTAGGTTAGTTTGACTTTTAGGAAGAGCCCCCCATGGATGTCCTTTCTGGTCGAGCGAGCCCCCCTCTCCCCTTAGGTTAATTAGGCTAGTTTTAGGTAAGTTTTAGATTTATTTGTATATACTGCGTGTGTGTGTTCTATCATCTTTTCTTTCTTCCTCCTCCTATCCTCCTTTCCTCTTCTTTCGATTTCCTTCTATCCCACACCCCAGCTGGCGTTCCATACCCGCCGTCAGCTAAATCTCAACCCAATCATATCACCCTAATATAAGTCTGGCAATCCCCCTTCAAATAAAGCTCTGGTTTTAGCATAGGGGCCTATTCTTCCTCTCACCCAGTAGCCATCTGACTACATTAGTACATAAGAAATTGAATTAGCTGGGTATTAGCTTAAAAAAAAAAAAAAAAAAAAAATGTCTATCAACCCAGGATAAGAAGAAAATGAGATCCGTTTAAAACTAATATATCTGTAAACGCCCTTGTAGTCGCAATTTTTACTTAACTCGAAACAAAATAAAAGACTATGTAAAAATACAGATTGTGTTCGTTAATGGCATGAATCTTACTAGAGAAGAGGGGCGTTTAGTTGTGGAAATCGTAACATCTCGGTTATTATAAGTCGGAACAAAATTATTTATCGTTTTTTTGAGGTATTGGATGGTGGAATCTGGTATCTCAAGTAAGAAAACAAAGGCTTCATTCCTTTACAGTTATTTATTATATTCGACAGAGCGCTTTGAGAACATACACCCCAAAATCAGTGCACCACTGGCAAACATCAACCATTAAAAACTCTATACAAGCTGTTATTAAATTTAAAAAAAAATATATATATGTAAACATTAAAGGACAAGTATTTGATTAAGAAAATATAACTAATAAACAATACAAATTAGTGTCCTGGTGATCATTAGCTGTAAATATTCACTGGGACATTAATTTGTATTTTATATTAAAGTTATATTTTCTAAATTGAATAGTTGTCCTTCAATGTGTGCATATATATTTTTAATTTAATAACAGCTTGTATGGCGTATTTAATGGTTGATGTTTGCTAGTAGGGAACTAATGATGGAGCGTATTCTCTGAAAGCGCTCTGTCGAATGTAATAAATAACTGTGAAGGAAGGAGGCTTTGTTTTCTTACCCGAGAAAATTGCATATAATGAATGTGGTAAATTTAATTTTCTATAAATCTAGCTGTATACATTTGTTCTTGGAAACGTTTTATCCCAAGCTTAAATGCTACACGATGTTTTCCTAAAGCGTTTGCTGTTTGAGGTGTGTGCAAATAAGTTCAGAGTGAATTTATGATTAAGCGTTGTACGCTGCATGGTTTTTATCGATTGGCACAGTACTCCATATTTTACCGTTCCAAGCAAAACTGAAGATTATATGTATTAATATTGGCTGAATGTAGGCTGGGAAAAGGTGGTAAAATTGAAAATACAAAATAACTCCATTATTATAAGTCGGATTGAAAAGCTTCATTCATTCAAGCTTGTTCCAAATCTAGTTTTCTACAACTATTTCTCATGTGTCACCTAACTATAATATTAAGCGAGTTATTTGTACTTTTTTTTTTGTACTTTGCCATCTGCAAAGCTCCACGTCTTTTCATCTGATTTTCACTTTGGTTAATCGAGTGATTAACGTCTCATGTACAACGAACATTTCTTGCTTACATAGGCTTCTTACTACAGGATAAATAGAGAATATATAATGAGATGGGATCATCAGTGTGTGAAGACATCACGAAGGAAATCTGTTTAATATAAGCATGATCTATTAGCTGACTCTTTTGTCATCTCCTAGGCAGAATTGATGGACACTTTTCAAAACTAGCATTTATGGTACAATCTGAAGTGCCAAATGGATTTCTTTCTGCTACACTGAAATTTAATGAAGCTTACGCATAAAATGTGAAGAGTGCAATTCTACATTTGAAATTTGTAAATGGTGTTTGGGAGGATATGAGTCAGAAATGTTTCACTATATGCGAGATCATTTTCCACAGATAAGTGTAATGTCGAAAGTTAACTCTGACTCAGTTCGTTAAGTGGTCTAAGCTTCCTCGAGTGTTATTTCTTTCGTGACTCAGTAATTAAAGTGATTGCATATGTTTCTGAGTTACGAAATAGTCCTTTGATATTTATATCGTCAAAGTTGTGTTGAAAATGAGTCACCAATAAAACTTTTTCTTCAAATTGCCACCCGATTTGAATCGATTAGGCATTTTAAATCGTTTGTGTAGAAGAAGGTGTTTTATTGGAGACCCTTGCTTAGAAATTTGAATATGAAGTCTAAGAAGAAAATATGCAGAAAAATGTATGTTATTAATAACACCCGCTTAATACTTCTACAGCTTGTCGGAACAGAGTGTCTACAGCTAACTAAGATGCGATTCTTAACTAATTATTCTTAACTAGGATGCGATTAGGGATTTCATGTATTTAGTTCGTTAATAAATAAATTGCTATTGCAGGACTCTAGTTTTACCAGGTGTATTTACAACTACAGTGCTACTTACCGTTGACGGGTTGAAATAGAACTGATTTCTAATGTTCCAATAAAGATTGCATAGCACAAATTCATATTCATCATACAGCCCGGCTAGAAATGGGCTGTAAACTGTAGATAGTTGCAAAAAAAAATAAATAAAATTCAAATAACGCTCTTAATATAGGAGTTACGAATAAATGTATAGAACAACAACTGCAGATCATCCATAGCCTAACAAGATTGGCTCTAATTTAAGCTTGAAATAAGATGTATCATAATAAATTGTTAGCGTGCGATGAACAAAAGTGGGGATTTACTGAAGGCTGACAATTTAAAAAGAAAATATTTCGATTAATATTCAGAAAAGAGGAAAACCGTAAATAACAACATTTATAGGAAAGTTCTGTACAAATTTTTGATCTGACTCATAATGACGGAGATATTTTGAATTTTCAACTCTAAACCCCCTCCCCTTCCACTGGTTCGATTTCAACTGTTAATGAAATTTATGTTTAATTTGAAACTAAACGTTTAAATATCGAGCTTGATAATGATCAAACAAAAGATACGATCGCTAAAGTGTTAACAGACACACACACACACACACACACACACATATATATATATATATATATATATATATATATATAATATATTTCACACATAAAATTGAACGGTCCTCATTTTCATCATCTACTAGGGAAAATCGATGAGCATTTGAAGAAATGTTTGGAAAGTCTTGTCATGAGTACAGCATCAATAGCTTCCCATAAGGGAAACTGCTAAATTGGGAAAAGAAGTTTGTTTACAAATCCTACAATCTGGGAGGCAAATTATTTAATTTAAACGTTTTGCATTTTTCAGTTAAAATAAAATTAATAGTTATAATTATTTAAATAATTTAATAAAATATTCAAAATTAAAATTGGGACCTATTTAAATGAGATGGACTATCATGGACCCCCGTTTATATCCCAAAGACCCCTAATTCTTTTTTTCCGGTCACATGGACCTCTTCAGTTCGCCATCGATCTCTGGGGGTCGATGAATGTACACCACTTTGGGCTTCATCATTTTAGGGGAATAAATACTCCCAACATTCCTATTTTATGTTATCTACCACTGGCCGGAGTAGGGGTTTAATTGTAGGTCAATACGTATGTTAGTCAATATATCAAAAAAGGTAATGTATTTAGAATGTATTTTCTAGGTCTGAAGTTCTGTTTTAATTTTGTGAATCGTTAATATCTAGTGAATGTAAAATGGTTTTATATGTATTATCCCTGTCACGCTACGCATGATATTGTGCTACGAATTTTAAAGAACAATAGGAAATTATGTATGTAAATATTCATATGTATTTTTTTCTCAATATCCTATTCATTTTTATGTAATGTTTATAAAAGCACAATAAACAACATTCTATTCTATATATTATCTCATATTTGATTTTAGCATTATGTGAAGTTTGGAAATAACAATTGTATCTATCAAATAATTGTAGTTAGTACAATAATTTGGATAAATTTTCAGCAATTGGAGAATTTTGCAAAAGCGATGACGATTGTGATATAAAAGAGGCATTCTGTGTCAATGGATCTTGCCAATGCAGTTCAGAATACGTTCCATCGTCAAATAAAATGTCTTGTCTAATAAGTGAGTATTCTTAGATAAATTAAATATTATTCATAATTCATATATGTTGATGAAAAACATTGTTAAATATAGCATGTATGTATAGTATTGTAAAAACATATTCTATAGAAATTTTGGGCCATTCATCCTTTGAACCCGTTAATTAATAAGACTCGCTGTCTTTCTCTATGAGCCCTATGAATTCTCTATGTTTCGATTCATTAGATGCTTCTTCAGGACTGAATCTTAATGGAGTGTTACATTTCGTTCATGGAGCTTCCTCCACGTTGAGCCAAAAAAAAAAGTTTAGATGGAGCTCTTAATGAATACTTAGTTTATTACAGTTTTTTTTTGATTTTTTTTTTAAATATATTCCGAAGGCACCAGGGTTGTTCGGGGGATCATTGGTGACCATCTGAATAATGATAGTATTTTTATAGCAAGGCTTCAATGTGTACAATTCCCGTTAAATGAAACCAGCTATTGAGGTTGTAAAATTTCCTGAAATGTCCATCGGTCAACAATATTTATATATATATACACGAGGGTCGTCCAGAAAATATATATCCGTTTTAGTCTGTAGGGCGGTAGGGAGTGGTTTTTGCCAAATCCGGCAACACCGCTCGAAAGAGGAGAGGTGGGGGACCTCAGTCGGTCAATTACCAACGTCAGGGCAAGTAGTTGAAATGGAGCCCTCCATGTCACGTCCCACCACCTCGATCCCTCTCGAGTTGTTTTGCGCGGAGTGATTCAATTTCTTTATGCACAGGGTTTCAAATCAGTTCAAAAGCGGAAACTTTCCGAAAGTCAAGTTTTTCCGAGACGATCTCATGGATGAGGGATCGTGAGATGTCTGGGAAACTCAGGTGGAGTTCATCCAGGGTTGAACGACGATCTTTGCGAATTGCATTGTCGATTTCTGCGACAATTTCGTCCGTCACAACTGAGGGTTGGCCTCTCCCACTTTCATCCTCAAGTGAATGTCTTCCCGCCTTAAATTCACGTACCCATCTCCTCACCATTGACTCACTCATTACACCTTCTCCAAAAACAGAAATGAGCTGTTCGTGAATTTGAACTGATTTGAAACCCTGTGCATAAAGAAATTGAATCACTCCCCGCAAAACAACTCGAGAGGGAACGGGGATCGATGGCGGGACGTGACATAGAGGGCTCCATTTCAACTACATGCCCTGACGTTGGTAATTGACAGACTGAGGTCCCCCACCTCTCATTCTATTCCCCCACCTCTCCTCTTTCGCGCGGTGTTGCTGCAAAAACCACTCCTACCGCCCTACAGACCAAAACGAACTTATCTTTCTGGACGACCCTCGTATATATATATATATATATATATATATATATATATATATATATATATGCGACCGCTCTAGCGGTCATATTTTTTGTTTTATCGTGACCAGGACTCGATATACAAGCGTTTTATGAAAAAATAAAGATCAAGTTCGTTAACTGCTGAAATCTAGCGGAGGGGGGGGGGTAGAGGGAGTGTTCCTTCTAATTTTAGTTTTGAAGTATAAATGTAAATGAGTTCCTAATCAATCCCTTTCCACTGTTTGATGCATCGTGAATAATTGTAATTATAATCTAAGAGAGAAATTATTATAATTAAATATGACATATTATCTATTGTATACATCTCCTGCCAAAAACCATACAGGTGACACATTGTTTAAGAATTTTTATATAGATATCATTATATAAATAATAGGAAATGTGTGTTAGAAAGTAATTCCAATAACGACATCATTTTTTAGAAAATAAGCTAACACATGTAACTAACAGTATCAGCCTCTCTATAACTCCAATTCCAACTTGGTGGTTGGTAATATTGTTTTACTTAAATTACTTATTCAAAACATTAAACAATTTGAATTTTTTAATAATTTATATACCTGGTGGAAATAACCGTGGTTGCGTAAAAATAATTTAATTTATATTGAACAAGCGAGAGAAGGTATAGTAGCCCTCCCTGCACTCTGAATTACACTTTGAACATGATATTGAGTTGAGCCTATATCAAATAAATTTTTATGAGAACTTATCAATTGGTTTATACTTAAGAGGAGTTGTCATCCTTTAACAACATGGTATAAAGTAACATTTTGCAGGAAAAAGAACAGGAACCTAATTTTTGTAATTATAATCCCCTTTAAATCTACTTCGTTTGTAAAAATATTAATGCAGCCTTAGGATCCATCCGGCTTCTATAAAATACAAATATTAAAGTTTAATTCAATTAGGAAAAAGTTGAACTGTTTAATTGTAGGTTTAAGTAATACATTTATGAGCATACCTTGTTTATTCATAATTACTTGGAATTAAAAGTAAATGAGAAAATAAACAACTTAAGTGAGATACATATTAACAGAAAAAAAAACGATACGAAATAACACGATTATTCCACTCCTCCATTCCTGTATGTTCATAAAAATGTTAATGTAGCTTATAATCTACCAGTTAATGCTAACTCGTACACCGAGTTATTGCTTAATACGGTTCAGTCTTTTGTGCCCAAATGAAATTGATGACTCCCTCTATTGTATTAGCGTATATCTTGTCTATACATCGTTATATCGAAAATGCTCGTAACAAAATTTACTCTAAATAAGAAAATAAATAACTTGTGTAAGATACGTATTTTCAGGGAAAACCGGTGAAAGTGTATTTTAGTCTCCCCCTTGGTGGGACACGATAACGACGGCGGCCATTTTATTTTTCTAACCCTATCTTTTTTAACACTTTAAAATTTCCAAAATACGCCATCGGTGGTTTACACCGAGGGTGGGGGTTTTGTTTTTCTAACTTTATCTTTTTTAACACTTTAAAATTCCCGAAATACGCCATCGGCGGTTAACACCGAGGGGGGGGGGTGTGGGAGATTTTAATTTAACTTAAATTGTTTAAGTTATAAATGTTCTTCCACATTTTGGGCATTCCTACGTAGGCGATAAGAATCCCACTTTTATGCACCATTCAATAACGGCACGCTTTCCCTGCACTTCCAATTGAGTAAAAAACTTTGTCGTGCACTCACTTTGTTGAGCCATAGCTAAAACGGAAACGATATGAATAGTAAACACTAGCAAAAAGCAATATGTCGGACAGTGACGTAACAAGATGGCGGCTAGGGGGGGGGGGACTAAAATACACTTTAGCCCCGTTAAAAGCGAGTAATACAAATGGAACAAAGGTAAGAATAAAAAAATAAAACTAAGGAAATGGAGCAAAAAAACATCAAAAGGAACATGAAACACGAACACCATGCTTCCGGATATGGATTTCCCTTTCCTTAGTATATTATAAAAGTATACATTACTCTATGAGTAAGAGGTTCAAATCGGCATTAAGGAAGCTTACTCAGCAAAGTGCCTGAAACTGTACAGCTGGGTGAGTTATAGCGTTGACCTTAATTTCACATGGTAAACCTAGAATGACGAGTTTCACTCCCACCTAAAAATAGGAATTTATTTAGTGAAGAATTCATTAAATAAAATCCTTAGGCCCACCCTGCGTGAAAATGGCGGTAACCTATAGATAACCCCAATTATCCATAGTCGCAAAACATGGGCGTTAATAAATAATAAAAGTTCGTCACGCAGGGGCTGCGTAAACTAAGCAGATTTCCCATGTGAAGTTTTACAATAGAGAAATCTGCTTACTGGTAAAACAGTACCACCGTGATTAAATACAAATGGTAATGAGAAATCTTTCAGTTAATTAAAATAAATTCCCAACTGAAACGGCTTCTGAATTGTAAGAATAATTTATATTTTAATAACTCAAATTTTAGTAGTCCAAGAACTAAAGAAGGGGGGGGGGCGGATGAACAGAACGTATTTGCATAAATCTGACAAAGTAACGAAGGTAAGGTAAGGTTAGAAACGACAGGTAAGGTTAGAAGAAGCTTCCACCTGAGCCGAGCAAAGACGGAAATGGCCGAACTAATCCCAACTATACCCGACCACAGACTTCATAAAAATGCAAATATCTCGGTTAATATTCAAGGTAGAGAATAAATGTATAGAACAATATTTATAGTAACTTTAATTTACAATAAGATTGGTTCTATACAATTTTTTGATCCGTCTTATGGTAACGGAGATATTTTGAATTTTCGAAAATCCCCCCTCTAACCCCTCCCCCTCCCACTGGTCCGATTTCAGCCATTAACGAACTTGATCTGTCTTTTTGCATAAAACGTTTAAATATCGAGTTTGGTAACGATCAAACAAAAATTGCGACCGCTAGAGCGTTAACAGATATATATATATATATATATATATATATATATATATATATATATATATATATATATATATATATATATATATATATAAAATTTTGAACGGACCTCATTTTCGTCATCTCCTGGGTAGGATCGATGGACATTTTAAGAAAATTTTCAAAAATCGCGTCATGAGTACGGCCTCAATAGTATCTTATAATCCCTTAAGGGAAATCTGCTAATAAGTTCCTATTGCCTAGGTGAGAATCGAACTCATGACTCTAGGTTTACCGAGAGAGATTAAGACCAACGCCTTAATTGTCTAACCTGAGCCCCTATTTCATATAAAGTTTTTTTAAATACTTGACTGAATGTTCATTCAACGCCTGTATCACTTTAACAAAAATACTCTTTTGATTGTTTTCTGCTTTAGAAACTGTTTCTAGTGATGAATTACGTCATGAAAAAAGTATTACCTATATCCTAAGGTTATACATATTAAAAAGTTTAAAGAATCCGACCAATCACAACAGATCATAATTAAATTGAGTGTAGATAAAAAGAAAGTAGGAGGCAGAGGTATAATAAATAAACAAGAAGGGTGAAAAGACTGATTCTTATCAGCTAGCTGTTATTGTCATTTAGGAGAGATCATGATATTAGAAATAGATTTTGAACCACGCTACAGTGTTAGTGTAAGGCCTCTAGAGAAATAATCAAAATTATTGAAAAATAAAATAAACTATTAAATTAATGATCTGTATATCTTTACTGAAACCCATATTTTATATTTCAGGGCCTAGAGGGTTACTGGATAGCTGCAGTGAAAATGCGCAGTGTGAAGTAGGTCTAAATGCAACAGGCCTTGTTATATGTGTGGCGTATACGTGTATCTGCAGTCTTGATGCTACTGTAGTTCAAGGAAGGTGCTACAAGAGAAAAGGTAAAAACAATTTTTTTTAATTATATTTGATCTCCTCAATAATAAGTAACCCCTGCTTTAAGAGGTTTTATATCACCGTATAATGTATAGATTCCGTAATTGAAAATGAGTCTGAATATGCTCGGCATTCCACCCGTTTTTGGGGTGTTTTATAGAAGCTACAGATTTTATTTAGGAGCATTTCTATTCATCCTTTAAGTCGTTTCCTCTGTTTCCGTCTTACTTTCACAAAATTCCTTCAAGCAGGGGCTGCGTAAATTAAGCAGATTTCCCACCTTCTGGTACGACACACCACTCAAAACTGAAAACAAGAAAGTACGAACAACTTTCTTAATATTTCAGTTGCGAAAAAGTGTATACAACAAGAACTATAGCGCAAAACTTGTTTAACAAGATTTGTCCTATAATATGTTTTGATCAGACTCATAATAATGGAGATATTTTGAATTTTCGAATCCCCCTCCCTCTAACCCCCCCCCCGCATTCCAGGTCCGATTTCAGCCATTAACAAATGTAATCTTTACTGTTGAGTGAAACGCTTTGATATCCAGTACGCTGTAGTAGGCCCCCACTCCTACTCATGGCGTATTAACAATTATCTGCAGCACTTTATTGGAAGCTTAAATGACAAATATTGTCTTCATTAACGTTTACTGAGGGATGTACATGCGAATACGTTGTGCTATGACGTCATCAATTCCTATTTTACGTTCTAAACTCGAATATGTTTATTTGATCTATAGCCTACTCGATATTTAAGCGTTTCACTCAAAAGTAAAAATTACATTCTTTAATGGCTGAAATCTGAACATGGTGGGGGGGGGGTTAGAGGGGGAAATATATGATATACGCGCTCTACCATATCTGCTGGATTTCCACTAAGGAAAATCTGCTAATTACCCAGTTACTCGTACTTTTAGCAAATTTCCCTTAAGGGAAATCAGCTATTGAGGTCGTACTCATGACGCGATTTCGAAAAATTTCTTCAAATGTCCATCGATCCTACACAGGAGATGACGAAAATGAGGTCCGTTCAAAATTATATATATATATATATATATATATATATATATATATATTTGTCTGTTACCGCTCTAGCGGTCGCAATTTTTGTTTGATCGTTACCAAACTCGATATTTAGTCGTTTTATGTAAAAAAGAAAGTTCATGTTTGTTAATGGCTGAAATCGGACCAGTGGGAGGGGGGGGGGGTTTAGAGGGGAGGATTTTTGAAAATTCGAAATATCTCCGTTACTATACGTCGGATCGAAAAATTGTACAGAATCAATCTTATTGCAAATTAAATTTACTATAAATATTGTTCTATACATTTATTCTGTATCTTGAATATTAACCGAGATATTTGCATTTGTATTCTGCGTGTGCTCGGCAGCAGTGGCTATGTTCGGACTATCCGCCGAGAGCTCTGGCGGCCTTTTCCTTAACTATTCGTCCCTCGTGAATAGGTTTAGAGGTTTCTTTCTATTACAGTTGTTATTAGGCAGATTTCTCTATTGTAAAACTTCACGTGGGAAATCTGCTTAGTTTACGCAGCCCCTGCGTGACGGACTTTTATTTATTTAGAAATAGAGAACATAAAGTGAAACAAAATCAGTAGTCTGACAAAACAACACCAGGGAAATCTACTTTGTTACCCAGCCCTTGCGTGAAGGACTTCGGATCACATTAAACCCGTAACTGAGACATAGTAGACGCATTCTATGATGTATCTTTCATGCTTTGCGAAATTAGGATTTGCCTCATGATAGTAGGAAGCCTAATTACATATTCAATGTATTATATATTCCAGAGCTTGGAGCTAAATGTGACCGCAATGAAGAATGCTCAATACCATATTCGTCGTGTATACAAAATGTTTGTGCCTGCAATAATTATTTTGAACCAGATAGAGATAACCGAAGATGCATCGTTATGAAAGGTGAATATTTTCATACGTATAATTACAAACATTTTCTACTTGAACTACTCTTATTACAATAGGATGTTATTATTTATTTTTGAACGTCCATTTTTGCTACTATGGCTAATTGGGACGGGTTATCTACGTGTTACCACCCTTTTCTAGCCAGAGTGGGGCTAAGTATTTCTAATGAGTTCGTCACTAAATAAATTCCTAATTTCTCAGGCGGAGAATTATTATACTTTTGGCTTAGTTTGAATGAAAATAAATCAATTTTCCTTTTCACTTCTTGTATTTATCCTACGTTTCACGCGCCAATAAATGTTAAAGGAAGTATACTCATTCAATGCTAGTGTCAAACTTCATCTTATAAACCCCAATGCCTACAGTTCAATTAACTATAATAAACTGATTTAACTAAGCCATAAGATAATAAAAAGAAAATATGATTACAATAAGATATATCACGGAATAACAACATCAGTTTTATTTCAATGTAATTTTGTGTTTTAAAAGCAAATTAGAGATTTCATATCCTTATTTTAACTTCTCTACTAGGAAATTCAATAATCTAATTTCGATTTGTATTATATGTATAATAGGTTTAAAAAAACCATATTCTATTATTATCAATAATATTTTTTTATTTATTAGCAATTGAAGCTGCAGCTAAAAATTGTACAGATGATCACTTTTGTAGTGTATTCGGGGAGGAATATCATTGCAGAAATGGGACTTGTATGTGTAAACCAGGATTACATTTCAGTGGAGTAAAATGTATTGAAGAACTTAGTAAGCATTCATGATTTCTTTTCTTCTGTTTTATAATAGTTTTAGAAATAATAAAAATTTTAGTGGATAGTTGGTTGGTCTGGACTGT
Source organism: Riptortus pedestris (assembly GCA_019009955.1). Classification (NCBI taxonomy): domain Eukaryota; kingdom Metazoa; phylum Arthropoda; class Insecta; order Hemiptera; family Alydidae; genus Riptortus; species Riptortus pedestris. Next base: position 52,789,499 of record CM032229.1, read on the forward strand.
CAGTGCTAAATGGAATTACATTAATTAATTTAATGCTGAGCCAAGGTGTAGAAAATCGGTTGGCAGCGGGTATAACCTCAATACAAAAAAAAAAAACAAATTTGAATTTTTTAGTACACTTCTCTGTTACAGAATAATTGAAATCCCTTATTTATTAAGACTTCATGTGTGCCTCAGAAGCAGTGGCGGCTCGCGTATAGGCACTGTGAAACTGCAGCACCCCGAATTTCCACTTGATATTATCTATAACATTTAATATAATGAGTCTTTTTCTTTATACTTGTATAATATATAATCCTTAAGCTTAATGCAGTAACCATCCCCCAGTTTATGAAAAAAAGATACAAAAATCTTTGTATGGAACTGTGAGCTTCACAGTTCCAGCGGCGAGGTGTTTGACTGTTGTGCGCATGCGCACAGAAGAAGCTCCACAAGGGAGAGAGCACTGTCGTTCCCGTAGTGCCGACCCTGGCGTGCTAAGGCTAAAAAATGTCTGGAGCAGCACCCCCATTCATTTTAGATACGAACCGCCACTTCTCAGATGTAACTTGAAATTTAGGAGATTCCCCTTAAGGGAAATCAGCTAAGGGCGTTGCACACATTTTGTGAATACCCATGGATCCTTCATACCGAGAAGATATCGAAAATGAGGTCCATACAAAATTGTGTATATGTATATACACAGTTTTGAACGGATCTCATTTTCAACATCTCCTGAGTTGGATCTATGGAAATTTTTCAAAAATCGCTTCATGAGAACGACTTCTTGAGTACTAATTGATTTGACTTAAGGGAAATCTGCTAATAGCATTATAATGGTGTAATTATATATTCAAGAATTTTATTATAGATACTAGTTCATAATCTAGAATTTATTAAAAGCAAATTTAATATACACAAGCATCCTTTTTAATTTTCTTTTAGAATTAGGAGAATATTGTGAGCTCAATGAAGACTGCACGGTAGACATGGAGCTTGAAAAGCCAGGAATACGAGAATGCAAGAACAATGGATGTACCTGCAAAGCTGGATATACGGGTGACAGGTTAAGAAATCTCTGCAAGAGTAAGTTAGATTTTGTTAAATATCAGACAATTTCTTTAGATTACTTTATATTATTTTCTAGAATTAATGCTCAGCTTCTGTGACTTTGGTAATCTTTTCAAGCGAGGGGACTTAGGGTATTATTTAAGTAGTGAGTTCGTAAAAAACATTCGTCAGGCAGGGACTGCGAAAACTAAGATTTCCCACGTGCTAGTATGATACTCTAGTATTCTCATTTCACCACATATTCTCGATTTCAATGAAAAAGTGATGAGTAGAAAATGGGGTATAATGGAAACTGAAAACTATAAATTACGAATAACTCGCTTAGTAATTGAGTTAAGAAAAAAATCATAGAAAAACAATTGTAGGCCATAAATAGCTAGATTGATTCAATATTATTTTACAATTATTCGAATCCCCCCACCCCATTTCAGGTACGGTTTCAGCTAATAACAAATATGATTTTCAGTGTTGGCTGAAATGGTTAAATATCCAGTAAGGTATAGATCAAATAAACATTTTGAAGACAAGAAAATAATATCTTAATTGAAGACGTCATCACATAATGAATTGACACATCTTGAATAATGAAGGTCTCTTGAAAACAATATTTGGTATTTAAGGTTACAATAAAGCAGTCCATGTTATAATAGCTTATTAAATATCCCGATTAATATTCATGGTAGAGCCAAAAAGTGACACACAGGGGCTGCATAAACTTAGCAGATTTCTCTCACTGGCAGATAGCACACTGGTGAACTCATCTCAGCATATATTCTCTATTTCTTAGTAAAAATCCGCAGAGTAGAAACGAGGTTTTACTGAAGGCTGAAATCAAGAAAATACAAATATTACTTACTTAATATTTCAGCTACCTAAATGTTTAGAGCAAAAATTGTAGAGCATCATTTTTTTAACAAAATTTGTTCTATAAAATTTTCAGTCCGACTCATAATAATGGAGATATTTTGAATTTTCTGCACCCTTCCCATCTAAACGCCCGTTGTACCTGGTCCGACTTGAGCCATTAACAAACCATTAGAGTTGAAAGAAAGGTCAAATATTGAGTATAGTATAGATAAAATATATATTTTCTAGTCGAAAATGGAAAACATTAATCGATGCCATATTTGGAATTTGCTCTTGGAATAAAGTGAGTTATGATACTTCAACTGCTTATTTTTAATATGAAATGTGCAGGAGTGGTGGCTTACTGAAGGTTGAAAACTAAAATATGCAGTTAATAACCAATAAAGTAAAAAAAAAACATATATAATAACATTTATAGGACAAAATTTGTAATAAGAGTTGCTCTATGCAAGTTTTTGATCAGTGGAATTCCTCACCATCTGTAAGCTCCACCCCCCCCCCCCCCAGTCCTGCCATCAATGAACTTGATATTTAGTTTTGCATGAAACACTTAAATATCGAGTTTGGTAGTGATTAAATAAAAACTGCTCACTAGAGATGTAGCAGACACAAAAACACACACACACACACACACACACATATATATATGTATGTATGGCGAAAATGAGGTCCCTTCAAAATTGTAGTATATATATATATATATATATATATATATATATACCATTTTAAAGGGACCTCATTTTCATCATCTCCTTGGTTGGGTCATAGATATTTGAGGAAATGTTTTGAATATCTCATTGCCATCAATAGTTGATTTCCCTCAAGTCAAAGAAATTAATTACCTTTGCCCATGTGGGAATAGAACAGTGACTCAAATGTTCCCAAAAAGAATTTAGTCTTACATCTGAATACACATGGCTAAGCTAGTTTCATACAAACCCAAGAAATTTGAAATGCAAGTGAATAGATGCACATTCCCCATATTCACTTCAATAACATTTATCTCATCCTCTATTTAGGGATTTATAGGATTACATTTGGTCCTAGCATAATTTGTAGCCTCTCAAAAGAAAGCCTTCTATAATTCTATGGGATTGGTAAAACCTCAGCTTTTTATTGAATAGTAGCGAATTCATACAGAAGATTGCATTCTTATATAAGTAAAATTTTAATTACAAATTCCTAATTTTATTTTTTGGTATTGGTATTGAGGTATGCTCATTACAATTAATTATTTTATTAAACAGTTTTATAATTTCCTATAAAAATTCCATTTTTTTAAATCAGTATATATGTTTTAGAAATATTTATAAAATGGTAAGAAAAAATTATATAATCACCAAATCTCATAAAAATACATATATATATTTTTTGTTTAGTAATTAAATTATTATTAAAATAATATAAGTAATACCTAGAGTGGCGAGTTCAATAGGAATTTGTGCAATATGAATTTATTTAGTGGCTAACTCATTAAATAAAATCGTTAGTCCAACCCTGGCTAGAAAAGAGCGGTAACCTGTAGATAGCCCGTTCCAATTAGCATTAGTAGCAAAAGGTGGGTGGTAATAAATAATAATAATATGATTAGAATTAATATTATTTGGGCAATCAAAAACTAGGTTATTATGCCCTTTATAGTAAGTATAATACTGTTTACAAATCCCTGTTTTACTTTATGTCTTAAATAATATCAACTAATATATTGTAAATACCGCTCTTGTCATATCCTATTTATATTAATAATAATAAATGTTTAATAATTAAACATAGATTTTCATGCCTGTTTCAAAGTATTGTTTTCACTATTATTTTTTGAAACACTCAATTGTCAAACATATTCGACAGAATATTCTCTTTGCAAATTGAAAGATAGGTTTACAGAAACGTTTTGTCCTATGTTAATTACCATTTCAATTAATTGATATTTGTTTAAACTTGAAATGCTCTTACAGATGTATAATAACAGGAATTTTATATTCTCTTGTTTCAGGCAGTGCAGCAATGATGGCTTCTAACATTTTGATTCTTTTTATAGTATGGATTGCAAAAATATCTTTTATTTCATAAAAATATTAATTGAAAAAATAAATTAAATATTTTCCTTTGTTTATTTCAAAATGATAATAAGACTTATTAGATTAATAGTGATGACAAATGGTTACCCAGTTTTGAACTGACAAATCCTTATTTTGTAAGTTATTTATTTCATTTAGAATTTCTAGCCTTCTAGAGAATCCACTAAAATGTGTATAAAAGTATATATATTTACTATTCAAACATAATTCTTAAATTGTTATACTTAATTAGTAAATTTATAATGGCCTTAGGACTACATGGTAAATTACGAAATAGAAAAAGATGTTAAGGCATTATTAAACATTTTTTAATGACATGCAGCCGCTTATGTATATTATCATGTTTATCTTACTTCAATATTGATTGACTGACCAAATGTGCATGTTTATTACGACCGAAAAAACATAAATAAATATTTAAATACTGATTCATGACCCAGTACTTTTGCCTACTCACATCTTAATGAAAGAGCAGGGTGGAAGGGCAGGCCGAGTTACAGTCATTAGAGGAAGTAAAGCAAACAGCAGAGTATTCAAATATTAGATAACCAACCACGTAAGACTGAATGAGGATAATCATTTTTCTTACAATAATATTTCCTTTTTTGAAATAAAAAATATATGCCATTTGTAAGTATGTAAAAAGACAGCATGTGTGTATATTCATGATCCATATTTATACATAAGTAGAAGCAAAATTTTTCTTTTCCTGAGCCAATAAAGTTAATATTACTAATTTAAGAAAAATAACTATAAGAAAGTTATCAAAAGACCGAAAAATACAAACCAGTCCTTAACCAGTGGTACGATTTAGAGATATAAGCAGCGTAACAATAATTGTATTAAGTAAATATAACATTAATAAAAGAAAAAAATGTTCATAATTTCTGATATTTTTCAATATCACTGCTGTTTAAGGCTACTAAACTGTTTTCCATGCATGCTTGTAATTTACAACAATGAGAGGGTAATGCACTTAATATACCCTGCAAAATATTGTATAAGTGATGTTCATTCATTGGTCATTTTGGATGTATAAATAGAATTACTCTATTCAACATGCTCTTATCTGAAGTCCATAAATGCTCATAGCTAATTTGCTTACCATTGCAATTGATTTAAGGGAAGGCTGGTTTTGTCAAATGAAAGAAATTTAGAATTTGGACATGTGATTAGTTATTATACTTACTAAAAATTACAATTAATAATTTATATAATGTAATATTGTAGGGTTGTAAGTAAAATTTTATTTGATTACTTTGTAAATTATAATGACATTGTACCTTATAGAATTTATAAAATAAAAGTTACTAAAAATGAATTATTTTTCTTGCAGTGAATTTTTATTAACCATGAACATTATCAATAATGTTGCTTGAAGTTGTAATTAGAATATTCGATATAGTATTTTTTTGTTGCTACATGAAATGTAAATATCGGTTCTTATCTATAAATATGAGCTACGAGTACCACCTCAATAGCTGATCTTCCCTTAAGGAAAATCTACTAATTAAAACTATGTGGGAATTTTACAGGGAAAGAACAATTATTTCTGTTGAAGTAGGAGCTTTAATCTACTTAAATTCCCTTAGAAAAAATTAATTAATGTGATTGTTCACATCACTTGATTTTCACAAATCTCTCCCTAATGTTTATCTTTTTTTCAATACAGTTTTAAATAAATACTTGATTAAATTTGATAGTTTAATATTAACGTAAAGCATTTGTTATGATAATTAAGAATATATGCATATGTTTATGTAAACTTAGCTATTTATTTTCAAATTTATCCTAAATTTGTTATCAAACAAAGAGGATTATTAAGTCAATCACGAGATAGCTGCACAAACTAAGCAGATTTCCCACTTGCTGGAGAGACACACTGTTTATCTCATTTTACCATCTATTGTCTATTTCTTGAGTAAGAAGCCGATGCATACAGTTACTAAAATGTACACTGGGCATTAGATTTTTAGTGACTCAGTTACTTAAAGTAAACATCAGACTATTAGAAGTAGGCGTTTACTGAAGGCTGAAAATCTAAAATTACAAATAACTTGCTAAATATTCGATAAAAGAAAAAATGTATTGTACAACAATTGTATAAAGTTGAATGTTTAACAAGATTGGTTTTAACACATTTTTCCATCGGACTCATAATAACGGAGATATTTTGAATTTCCTTACCCCCTCTAAACTCCCTCTCCCCTCCTGCTCCTCATTTCTGTTTCGATTTTAGCCATCAACGAAAATGATATTTATTGTTGTGGTATAGTGAAACATTTTCCAGACATACGTCAAATCTTAACTTGTCATCTCACACGAATCTCATTTAGTAAAATTAAGTTAAAAAAAATTACTTGGTATTTAAGCTTTAAAGACGTTTTTTCACGATATATTAGGACTAAAAAGGGGCTTACTGAAAGCTGATAAAAGTCAAATCTTAACTTGTCATCACACACGAATCTCATTTAGTAATAGATAACTCTACACACTGGTAATAAAACACCACCGAGAATAAATACAAACGGTAATAAGAAATGTTTCATCCAATTTCAATAACCTGCCGACAGGAAGCGTTAGGTTAGATATGTAAACAAACTGGTCTGCCCGCCTCACACCGGAAAGAAAAAGTCCGTCCCGCAGGGGCTGCGTAAACTAAGCAGATTTTCCACGTGAAGTTTTACAATAGAGAAATCTGCACACTAGTAAAACAAATACCACCGTGATTAGATAATGAGAAATCTTTCAGTAAATTAAAATATTTCCCAACTGAAACGGCTTCTGACTTGTAAGAATAATTTATATTTTAATAATCTCAAATTTTTTAGTAGTCCAAGAACTAAAGAAGGGGGGGGGCGGAATGAACAGAAACGTATTTGCATAAATCTCACAAAGTAAAGAAGGGTAAGGTAAGGTAAGGTAAGTTAAAAACGACCGGTTAGAAGAAAGTTTCCGCCTGAGCCGAGAATTGACGAAGATTGCCGACATAATAACGAACCACAGACTTCATAAAAATGCAAATATCTCGGTTAATATTCCAAGATAAAGAATAAATGTATATAACAATATTTATAGTAAATTTAATTTGCAATAATATTGGTTTCTATACAATTTTTCGATCCGATGCATTAATAACGAACAAATTTTGAATATTTCGAAAATCCCCCCCTCTAAAACCCCCCTCCCTCTGGTCCGATTTCAGCCATTAACGAACTTGATCTGTCTTTTTTACCTAAAACGGTTAAATATCGAGTTTCTTAACGATCAAAACAAAAATTGGCGACCGCCTAGAGCGTTAACAGACAAATATAGTATATATATAGATATATATATATATATTTTGAACGGACTCATTTTCGTCATCTCCTGGGTAGATCGATGGACATTTGAAGAAAATTTTCGGAAAATCGCGTCATGGAGGTACTACCTCAAAGCTGATTTCCCTCAAGGAAATCTGCTAAATTGTAACCTCGTTCTGTACATTGATTTTTTTCTCGAAATTTCACGATAACTTTTCGTTTCACATGTCATAGACACCATAACCGCTTTTTGTTTCTTTGGTGTCCTGTTTGTTTGTTTCTTTGTTTGTTTGTTTATTTGTTTGTTTACCTTTTCCAACGCATAAACGGCTGAACCGAATTTTAATGAAACTTGGTATGTATATTACTACTAGCCCAACATAGACTTTAGGCTATTTTAATATTCTCTAAGACGAACAGGAGTGGGGGTTATAAAGGGAGGCCTGAAATTTAAAATAGCGATATTTTCGTTTTCCTAATTGATTTTCAGCAAATATGCACATAACAAAAGTTGTCTCTACTTTGTAATTTAGAGTAACATTTGTTATATGCACATTGCCGTATACGGAAGTATAAATGATTATACGCTAAAAACTATAGCGGGAGTTCCACAATTTTATTTGGCACAAAAGACTCAACCGAAATAAATAAAAACTCGGATATGTGTATTAAGCACTAACGCTTTTAATATAATAAGCCATACCACCATTTCTAGGAACGGGCAGGAAGTGGGGGTTGTAGTGGTGGCCTGACATTAAAAATAGCGCAATTTCCGTTCCTATTGGTTTTTCCGCAAATATAAAAAATAACAAAAGTGTGTTTATTTTGTTATTTGGAGTAACTTTTGTTATAGACACTTTTGTCGTTATACCTAAGTATAAATGAAGATATACGTTTTTAAAACATATAGCGGAAGTGAACAACTTTATTTGGGACAAAAGACCCAACCGATCTAAATAAAACTCGGTATGTGTATTAGCACTAACGTATTCATTATAATAAGCCATACCAACATTTCTAGGGACGGGCAGTAGTGGGGGTTGTAAGGAAGGCCTGAATTTAAAAATAGCGGTATTTCGTTTTCTATTGGTTTTTCTGCAAATATGCACATAACAAAAGATGTTTATTTTGTTATTTAAAGTAACTTTTGTTATATACACTTTTTTCGTATACCGAATTATAAACGAGATATACAGTAAAACTAAAGTAATTTGCGTAGAAATATTGATATGCTCAACAATTCTGTCCAATATGAATAGGTACCTCACCGGGAAAAATTAATTCAAATCTATGTTAATATTTTGTCCTTAATAGCTGAAATCTATGCATAATGCACAGGAGACGGGAAATATGACAATTTGGAGGACAGTGAAGTCTTACAAAAAAAAAAACGGCGGGTAAAGCCTTGCCGAAAAAATACCATCACCATTCAGACTCAATTGAATTCCCGTGCGAAGCTGGGTATCTTAGCTAGTATATATATATATATATATATATATATATATATATATATATATATATATATATATATATATAGATATATATATATAATTTTGAACGGACCTCATTTTCGTCATCTCCTGGGTAGGATCGATGGACATTTAAAGAAAATTTTCGAAAATCGCGTCATGAGTACGACCTCAATAGCTGATTTCCCTTAAGGGAAATCTGCTAAAACAATTACTGAAATAAATCAGAATATAACACATTAATTTTATTGAGAACTATTTACTATATCTAGTACTGTAATTAATAATGAATCAGAATAATTGTTATCTCAATCAATAAAATTTTAGTAGTACAAAACTTAAAGATGGGGGGGGGAGTCACCAGGGCATATTTGCATGTATCTCGTATAATAAAAGTCTCTTGAATACAATTTTTGGTATTTAAACTTCCAATAATGTGATTTATTATGTAGCAGAGTATTGTTTAGTAACATGAGTAGAGTGGCGGTTTGCTGAAAACTGAAAAATGCAAATATCTCATTAATTAATTTAATAAATTGGTTTTTCCGAAACATGAGTAGAATGGCGGTTTAAACTAAAAAACCCCTCTAACCCCCCTTCCCCTGGTCCGATTTTAGCCTTTAACGAATTTGATCTTCATTTTTACATAAAACGTTTAAATATCGAGTTTCGTAACGATCAGACAAAAATTGCGACCGCTAGAGCGTTAGCAGACAAATATACACAGTTTTGAACGTACCTCATTTTCGTGATCCATCGGGTAGGATCGATGGACATTTGAGGAACTTTTTCGTAAATCGCGTCATAAATTCGGCCTCAATAGCTGATTTCCCTTAAGGGAAATCTGCTGATACATATATTTGTCTGTTAACGCTCTACCGGTCGTAATTTTTGTTTGACCGTTACCAAACTCGGAATTTAATCGTTTTATGTAAAAAGGAAGATCAAGTTCGTTAATGGCTGAAATAGGACCAGTGGGAGGGGGGTTTAGAGGGGGTGATTTTCGGAAAATTCGAAATATCTCCGTTATTTTGCGTCGGATCGAATAATTATATACAATCAATCTTATTTCAAATTAAATTTACTATACCCATAAATATTGTTTTATACATTTATTCTTTATCTTGAATATTTACCGAGATATTTGCATTTGTATTCAGTGTGTGGTCGGCTAGAGTCGGCTATGTTCGGCAGTTTCCCCCGAGAGCTCTGGTGACCGTTTCCGTAACTATTCGTCCCTCGTGAATAAGTTTAGAGATCCCTTATAACTACAGTTGTTATTGGGCAGATTTCTCAATTGTAAAACTTCACGTGGGAAATCTGCTTAGTTTACGCAGCCCCTGCGTGACGGACGTTTTTTACTGTTGGAGAGCCTCTTGTAGATCCCAACGAGAATCCACTTTAAGTTCGTGAGATCCTCTTCCATTCCAAGGAAAATGTGACTTCCTTTTAACAGAAATAACGCATCTTGAGTTGCTGTAGATACAACTAGTAATCGATTATATTTTCTTTTATGAAGAGTCCAACAGTTACCCAGTGCAATTCTCCAAGTAATATTTCATTTTATCCAGCGATGATGTTTCATGGGATAAAAAAGTCCGTCACGCAGGGGCTGCGTAAACTAAGCAGATTTCCCACGTGAAGTTTTACAATAGAGAAATCTGCCTAGTAATAACCTATTCTCACGAGGACGAATAGTTAGTGAAACGGCCACACTAGCGCTAGTGCGCTCGGCGGAAACTCCCAAACAGCCAACCTCACTCACAATACAAATCCAAATATCTCGGTTAAAATTAAAGATACAGAATAAATGTATAGAACAATATTTATAGTAAATTTAATTTGCAATAAGATTGGTTCTATACACTTTTCTGATCCGACGTATGGTAACGGAGATATTTCGAATTTTCGAAAATCCCCCCCTCTAAACCCCCCCTCCCACTGGTTCGATTTTAGCCATTAACGAACTTGATCTTCCTTTTTACATAAAACGATTAAATTCCGAGTTTGGTAACGATCAAACAAAAATTGCGACCGCTAGAGCGTTAACAGACAAATATATATATCTATATATATATATATATATATATATATATATATATATATATATATATATAGATATATATATATATAGATATATATATATAATTTTGAACGGACCTCATTTTCGTCATCTCCTGGGTAGGATCGATGGACATTTGAAGAAATTTTTCGAAACTCGCGTCATGAGTACGACCTCAATAGCTGATTTCCCTTAAGGGAAATCTGCTAAAAGTCCGTCACGCAGGGGCAGCGTAAACTAAGCAGATTTCCACGTGAAGTTTTACAATAGAGAAATCTGCATACTAATCGTAGTAACCTATTCTCACGAGGAAGAATAGTTAGTGAAACGGCCACACTAAGCGCTCGGCGCTCCCGAAACTCTCCACACTCACAATAAAAATCCAAATTTCTCGGTTAATATTCAAGATAGAGAATAAATGTATAGAACAATATTTATAGTAAATTTAATTTGCAGTATGATTGGTTCTATACACGTTTTTGATACCACGTATGGTAACGGAGATATTTCGAATTTTCGAAAATCCCCGTCTAAACCCCACTCCCACTGGTCCGATTTTAGCCATTAACGAATTTGATCTTCTTTTTTAAATAAAACAATTATATTCCGAGTTTGGTAACGATCAAACAAAATTGCGACCGCTAGAGCGTTAACAGACAAATATATATATATATATATATATATATATATAGATATACATATAATTTTGAACGGACCTCATTTTCGTCTTCTCCTGGGTAGGATCGATGGACATTTGAAGAAAATTTCGAAAATCGCGTCATGAGTACGACCTCAATAGCTTGATTTCCCTTAAGGGAAAATCTAGCTAAAAACTTTTGTGAGCGCCACAGGGGAGTAAAGGAGAGCGTAGGGTTATATTGAATAGAATAGAAGTAATAAGACAAGACACATCGGTGAAACAATAAAGGTGCTTCATAGCACATACTATAAAAAATGTAAATGTTCTGAATATCATATTTATTATGCTACAAAAGCATTTCATTTAGGAGATATTTATTATTCTCCAGAATCCTAGAAGCACACTTCTTGGCATAAAATACCGGAGACAGTTTTAGTAGTTCTTATGCCCTTCATGTGCTAATGATTTTGGTAAATGCAAATATTTTTACTAACGCTATAGAACGCTTAGGTAATTAATTCAGTACAATTATCCATAGATTCTATTGTATATAAAAATACTAATTATAATATCCTCTTCTTATACTCTTCTATCGTGCAGAATGAACTCAAAAATCACATAGGCGGAAGAAATAACCCAAAAAATAATTGGCCATTGGAATGCGCTAGTGTTAATCAAATTAAAATGATGCGTAATAAATGAATTCGGTACAATTAGAAAAAATTAATACTATGGATTTTTTCCCCAGAGTATTAAGGTTTCACAGTATATGAAAACGTGGTTTCACAATTTTCCTCCTCGTCACATCGAATGTCATTTTATTGTATTACTTACGAATTAAAATAAACACTTTTCGCAGGAAAGTAATCAGTTCTCATTCTGCATATGGTCCACAACAAATATCATCAACTCAAAAATCTGCATTTATAATAAACAACTGTACAAATGTACTAATAAGCACCATTTTCAGTCAATAAATCAAACTCAGCTGATTTAGATAGAACAAACTGTGATCCTTATAAATATCAGCTTTTACGAACAGTTTGTCTAGTTGGTTTCAACAAGGAAAGGTAATGTATCATTTTTAATACAATTTAGATACTCAGCGCAGTATTAGCAGAGTCCGTTGAGGGAAATCAGCTTTTGAGGTCGTACTCATTTTTGAAAAATTTCCTCAAATGCCCATTGATCTTACCAAGTAGATGACAAAAATGAGGTCTGTTCAAAATTACACACACGCACACATATATGTATATATATGTGTGTGTGTGTGTGTGTGTGTGTGTGTGTGTGTGTTTATACACATGTCTGTTACTGCTCTAGCGGTGACAATTTTTGTTTGATTGTTACCAAACTCGATATATAAGCGTTTATGCAAAATTAAAGGTCAAATTCGTTAATGGCTGAAATCGGATAAGTGAGTAAGGGGGGGGGGGGTTGAGGTGGGAATTTCGAAAATTCATAGTATCTCCGTTATTGTAACTCGGATCAAAAAACTGCATAGAACAAATCTTATTGAAAATTAAATGTACAAAAATAGTGTTGTATACATTTATTCTCTATCTTGAATATTAATCGAGATATTTGCATTTTTTCAGTTGTCTGCCTTCCGCAAACCCCCACTTCTACTCATGTTACATAAACAATACTCTGTTATGTAATAAACCATATGATTAAATACCAGATATTGTTTTCAAGCGACCTTTATTATACGAGTTACATGCAAATATGTTCATTCCCCTGTCAGAATAGTAATACCCAGTTATATCATAAGCAACTTTATTCTAAGCGTAAATACCAAGTATTGCATTCAATTGACCTTTATTAGGCGAGATACATGCAAATTCGTTGTGTGATGACGCCATCAATCAATATTTTACGTTCTTGGTTCAAAACGGTTCATTTAATCTATACCATACTCGACGTTTACCCGTTTCAGAATACACTAAAGATGATATTCGATATTAATCGGACATGGAATAGGGGAATTTTAGACGGGGGGGGGGAGGGTTAAAAATATCTCCGTTACAATGAGTCGCTCCGTGAAATGTTGATGAACCAATATTGTTAATCTATGATATTCTACTATTGTTGTTCTATGCATTTTTTCGTAACTTAGGTATTAAGTGAGTTATTTGTACTATCTTGTTTTTAGTGTTCAGTACCCTTTCCTCCCACTTACTCATTTAAACGTCGAAATAAAGAATATGTGGTGAGATGAGATCACAAGTGCATTATACCAAAACGTGGGAAATTTGCTTAGTTTACGCAACCCCTGCGTGACGGGCTTTTCGTATTTATCGGGTCATGTTAGGTTGTTTTAACATTTGAATTGTTTTCTGGGAAAAATAAGTTTTTTTCGGACAGAAGTGTACTCTAAACGCAAATTCAGGTTTTGTTCCACACTTCTAATCCAGTTTCTGAATGTTTGGATATGAGGATATCCCATTCCTTAACTTTTAATGTAGAAGAAGGACTAGTGATGGATTAACTTGAATTATCAACTTTATTCAATAGGTATTATGTATTTTGAGTTTCCATTCTTCTTAAATTGTATTCAAAAACCACTGGACTTATGACAAGATCTCGTTCGTATTTAATAACATTTCACATTCTTTTACCCACATTTTAACAAATCATTTCTCCGCCACAATTAAAATAACTCATGACAATGAGGATCCAATGACTTGCAATTCGAAATAATCAGTCATTTCGTGAAAAGATCACATAATTTAATTAGCAAAAAAAAAAGAATATAATTGAATTCCGCGAAATCCCACTAATGTTTTAAAAACTATTTAATTTTTCTTCATGTTTTAAAACTTATTTAATGTTTACTGTTATGCCGGTAATTGTGGACCAGTAGTGGCAGGACACACCAGTATATAAAACGTTTAAATAACGAATTTGAGTGGACTTCATTTTCGTCCTCTCCTGGGTAGGATCCATGGACATTTGACGAAATTTACGACAATTGCGCCATGAGTACAACCTCAATAGCAGATTCCCTAAGGGAAATCTGCTTAAAGGATATCACAAGTATGACACTGAGGCAAGTACTCATAGGAAGCGCATTCAATGAGAAAGCAATATATTCAATTCTGTTAACAGAACGCCTTTTGAGACGCCTGAAATGATCTCGCATTGAAACCGCTTGTAGGTCAGTGTCAAACTTAAACTGATATCCTTTAAGCAGATTTCGCTAAGGGAAAACAGATCCTACCCAGGAGATGACGAAAATGAGGTCCGTACAAACTCGATATTTAAACGTTTTATGTAAAACTAAAGATTAAGGTCGTTAGTGACTGAAATCCGACCAGTGGGAGGGAGATTTTCGGAAGAGGAGAGGGGTGAATTGCGAAAATTCTTAATATCTCCGTTATTATGAGTCGGATCGAAAAATTGTGTAGAGCCAATCTTATTGCAATTGCGAGGTTCTATAAATGTGTGACTTTTCTCTATCTTGATTGTTAACCGAGAAATTAGCATTTTTTAATTTTCGGCATTTACTAAACCCCCACCCCTACTCATGTCACATTACCAATAAGCTGTTATATTCTGAAGCACTTTATTTGAAGCATAAATACCAAATATTCTTCTCATTGAACTTTTACGTTTTGAGATAATTGCAATTACGTGACGTACGTGGGAAATCTGCATAGTTAACGCAGCCACTGCGTGTCGGACTTTTTTCATTTACCGGTTAATATTTGTGTCTGTTTTAAGAAGGGGATTTTTTTTGCTTCCGTTGTGACTTTTCTGTGCTTGTGCCAATCTGCACACAAATTAAGCAGCCTGCGAATTACACGATGTTGTATTAAATTTATTAATTATTTCTATATTATTTTCTTGACTAGACTGAAAATGAAATCAATTGCTGCCCTTGTACTTCTTGGTCTGCTGGCCTTCGTTGCCGCCCAAGACTTGGACTTGGATGCACTCAGTGCTGAATTAGAGAATGCTCCTTTGGTTGATGTAGACCAATTAAGAACAAGTAAGTAAATGTTAATATATATAACAGTCGAGTATTGCATGCAAAATGAGCCCATTTTAGTAGTCCAATTGTACTCGTAAATAGTAATCATAAAATCAAAATTATTTCATTTTATATATATATATATATATATATATATATATATATATATATATATATATATATGCATAGGATTACAATATTCCAAGAAGAGGTGGTGCTTGGACTATGTGTGGTCGAGCTGAATAGTGGCCTACAAGAGGATGGTGAAATTATCCACACGGTAGAGGAGGCAAATTTCCTGGTTGCAGTTCTAGGATTTGGCAAAATCAAAAGACGAAAAACCCCCAGGATTCATAGCTTGACTGACAATCTTTAAAATGCGGGGTGTACCATTGACGAGACAAACAAATCAGATTAACATGATGAGTTGGAAATAGAACAGAGCTCAGAAAGATGGAAGATAGTTATATTTACCACACTGAGTAAGGATTCCATTAATGACTGAAAATTGCAATGGAATAATTATAAATTCTGAAATACATAACTGGTACTACAATCAAGCTAGTATTAATGAATGCATTTCTTCTTCATTTTTATATGAATAAATACGGAAATATTGACAATAATATTTATGTAGCCATTATTTCGGCGTTGGAGACTAGAAGAAACTCTTATTATGACAAATGTTTTAAAATATAAATTGAACATAATACCACTTATTGAAATAGTGCAAATTGGTAAGTATCTTTTTTGTTATTTAATTCTCTGTCAATAGGTACTTAAAAAAAATCCCCACTGATTCGTTAATGGTGACCAAGATCTGCTTTCAATTCAAAAACTATACATTAAATGGTAATAGTTTAGAAAATTAATATTTAGGAACACTCTGAATAAAATATGCTAATTGTAATACATTTATTTTTGCTTGTTTTCTTTTTGGTTCATGCTTACATGGGTAAAAGATTAGGATTAGGGTTTATTTGGGCAATCAACTGCTAGGTTATGCGCTATATCTTATTTAACAAAGTAATATCATTACTCATTTTGGGATTATTTATTATTTTGGCATAGTTCACTCTGAATTTTCTGTCCTATTATACTCGGACAAAATAGTTGTATATAGCTAGGCCGAAATAATTTTAGTGATTTACTTTGCAGGAAGCTTTGGCAGAAAGCCATCAGCTTCGTGTCAATGCTCTGAAGACAACACCTGCCAATGCTGCGCTTCACCAAAGGTCTTCGGTATCGCCATCAGTGGTAAGAATAAATTGAGTATCCTAATCTAAATGATATGTCATTACTCGGAAGTTATTATTAAAAAGATTTATTTTACTGCTTTCTATCTATTGGGTCATTTTCAGATTATATGTCTCATGTACAAAGGCTACTTGCAAAAAAAAAAAAAAAAAAAAATCCTAACTGATGTTTAGGAAATTTTTAGGAATAAACAAATTCACTTATTTTGGAATCAGGTGTAATATTATATTTTCCCGGTAACTCTTAAGCAATAGAGAGTCTGACATTTAGGCAACAGAAAAAAAAAAAAAATAGTTAGATCACATCATGGAAAACATAGTTAATAAATTTTGTCTTTTAGAATATAATTATTTTATAACAAAAGGGAGAAGGCCTTCAATAACTATTAAGTTATACTATTCCAATTTGTTTAATTAATGATGTACATCATTGGAGATGTTTAAAGACTCGGATATGATCATGCCAATTTATGTCTCAAGACGGGCGTTTTTAAGCAACCTAACTTTCGCTTTGCTGTCAATAAATCAAATAATGAGCAAGGAACATTCAATAACTCCCAGAATTTTGGCTGAGTCAATATACTCAACATAGTGTTGTTATTATATAAAGATAGTACATAAAATATATAATAAATAAATTACATAAAAAAGTTTAATTCAATTTCTTTTAACAGGATGTTTCAAATTTAAATTCGACGCTGAACAGAAAGTATTAACTATGGAACTAAATGCCTTAAACAAGAAGGTTTTTAAGACTGAAGTTTCAAGTGAGTATTGTTGTTTTTATAACCTTTACATCTTTGGAGTACATTGAAATTATTTTATAGAAGAGATTTGAAGGTACATGATTATCAAATAGCTTATTTGTTATTGATTTTCTTTTATATGTGTTTATCTAATTATTGGGAGGGGGCGATTGCCCCCCCCCCTAAGTTCACCTAAGCAATGAGTAATTCAAAGAACGACGCAATAAATGTATATTTTGAGCGCCCATTTACCCAACTTCTAGATTTTCAAGATATTGAAAAAAAAATGCCTTCTGAATAGATTTTGCGACGGTTTGCTCTTTAAAACCAGTCAGAGGAATAGCTCAAATACCATTAGATAAGTTCTAATACATTTAAACCGTGCACCCATGACCCCGAACCACTAAGAACTGATATTCCCAACTTTATAGGAACCTACGACATTCCATAACTAAAATTTCTAACATTTTTATATTATTGAAAAATGTTTGGCTCGACAGTCAACAATCCAGATCATTTCACCGACTTCGGTTGCTGACACTCCTGTGCAATATCTAGCTAGTAAAACATTTATTGACTAAGACACAACGACAAATCTAATCGGTAATCGGAAGAGGGTCTGTAAGCCTGAATAATTATTAACATCAGCCTACACTTCTAAATACTTTAGGTCTTTTATGCCTTAATCATGCTCATAAATGGCCACTCCCCAAGATCATTCACACTCGATGAGCATCAATCCTTAAAAGTGTTCTACAAAGTTGTTTTTGATTACCATCCTTGAATGATGATTTATCTTTGAGCTCTTGCATAAAGCCAAAACTTGATTTTGTAGTGAAGAGGACCTTGTAGATACATATTAGAAAATATCTCATCTCAACATTTGGTAAAGACTGAATGAAAATCAACTTTTTAATGGCCCAAAATATATATATTTTGTTAGATTAGGATTTTAACTAATATTCGATAGCTTAATAGGTAAACCTAGAGTTGGGAGTTCCAGCCAGGGCAATAAGAATGTGTTTGTGACGGAATTCATTAAATAAAATCCTTAGTCCCACCCTGGCTAGAAAAGGGTGGTAACCTGTAGATAACCCGTCCCAATTAGCTTTAGTTGCAATAAGTGGACTTTAATAAATAATTTAATTTTTTAATATTCGTATTAGTTCTACTGATTGTATTAGTACTGCCGAAAATGATTCTCTGCTTCACATATACTCAAGTGATACTTTTCGCTTTTCAGCTCAGAAGTTAGAGCGACTCTGCGGACACCTTCCAGGAAAGGCTAGCTTCCTTGCTTTCTGTTTGTTCACTGAGAACACTCAGACCGAAGAAAATGGTCTCTTGTCCTGTTCTCATTTGAACGTCTACGTCAAGGAGTCAACTGCTGCCGAAATCACCTTTAGCTGCATTTCTCTCAATAATGGCAAGATATCTTTTGATACCCAGCACTCTCCGAGCCAGGACAGCCCTCTTAAAATCAAAGTGAAGAATCCCCTTAAAGTTGCTATTGACTACATCAAGAGATTAATTAAAAAGGAACCAGCAGCTGAAAACTAATTTCCTTTCATAGTTCGTTTTTGAATGTTGTTAATATTGAATTGAGTTTTAATTATATTTTTTATTTCAATTTTTTTGATAGTTTAGTCTCCATTAAATCCCAGTGTCTTAATATAATACATTTATAGTAAACATTAAGTTTAAGACTTACGAAAGTTATTTTTAAATAAATAATTTAAAATAGATCACCGTAAACGAGTTCTACTTGTTGACAGTGGAGGGACTTTGTCTGTCTTAATAGCGATATAGGGGGGAGGGTGGAATGAGGTGTGAATATGTGAATTATGGGTGGTCCTAATCTCACTGATTAAACCAGGTGTCGTGAGTTCGATTCCCGCTTGGGCATTAGGAATTTATTTAGTGACGAATTCACTAAATAAATTGAGTGAGTTTTTAAATTCCCCTCCCTCTATTCCAGGTTCGATTTCAGCCTTAAACGACAGCGATCTTTTGTTTTGAGTGACACGCTTAAATTTTGAGCACGGTGTAAATAAAATAAACAAAAATTCTTAATATTTCTTTTATTTTGAGTCATATCAAAAACTGCTATAGAGCCAATCTTGTGAAACTATTGATGCACTGCAATTTTTATCGGTAAAATATTGTTGTTTTACAATTGTTTCATAACTGAAATGTTAAGCGAGTTACTGGAACTTTCATTATTATACACCTACTTCGACTCATCTGATTTTTACATAGATAGATGAGATCACTACTCTTAGTTCATACGCAGCCCCTTCGTAGCGGACATTTTTTATCATGGCGATGATCGAACCTGCTCCTACATTTTCTCTTATTACTATCTTACTGCGCGAAGAGGAAAATAAAGGGTAACCTCGCCATAACCCAAAGGGAATATGCGCCAGTATTACACAACACGCACACACACACACTCTCACACACACACACACACACACACACACACACACACACACACACACATATATATATATGTCTATGACATTTGTTTTAAATTTTAAAAAAATATCCAATCACACACTGCATGAAAATGAGCATGTTTTGTGATGCTTCTGTCATAATATCATCAGTGTGAACATCAACTTTATAGTATATGAAAATTATTTTGAAATAAATAATAATACTATTGAGGAATTATTGCAGATGAGTATATTCTTTATTAAAAGTTAAAGGCGAACTTGCTTAGTTTTTGAGGACCTACTGGTGCGTAATGGAGGCACTGCTATTTTTATTTCTTCGTTCCTCTGGAGTCTTTGTTTAACGATATCGCTGTTAATGTAAGGAATTACAATCTTTGCACTGCTTTCTAGGCCTTTGTAAAATCCGTTGCTGTATTCGTGTAAGTTGTTGTGCTCCAAGCGCTCCATGGTTTCGATGCGCGATTTCTTCAACATTCCAATATATGTCCTTAATTGATCATTTTGCGTTTTGTCCCTTTTCCATCCTTCTTCCGTGCCTTTAGATTGAATCTCAAGCCGTATATGCGCCTTGGCACTCGGTTGCACTTTAATGTTTTGTTGTCGTTTCTCTTTTGCACAGAAAGGTGAAGGATGATTGAAGAATACTGAAGCCTTTTCGGTCAGTCTGAATTTCCTTATTATAGGCGACGATATGATTTTATTAGACTTAAATTTAGCAATCCTCCGTTCAGTTTTCTTACTTTCTGGAAAATTACGGCCTTTGAGACGTGTGGTAAAAGTTTTTAATTGAGATCTGAACTTCTTTTCTTGTAAGTTGTCATCGCAGAACTTTCTATGAATCTCTTCTTGAGAACTAAGGACATCCGTCCAGTCAGAGTAACACGGGTCCAGATGGAAGTCTGGCTCCCCTAGAGATAGTTCCCTTAACAGGTTTACATTAGATCCTGGGGATTGGTCAGAGTTCTTTCTTGAAATCAAACGCATCACTTTATCTGCAATACAAAGAGGGTATTGACCATAAAGATCAGAGAGAATCTTGTAAGGAACATTCTGTTCATCTATTATTTCTTC
The DNA here is from genome assembly GCA_019009955.1 of Riptortus pedestris. Lineage (NCBI taxonomy): Eukaryota > Metazoa > Arthropoda > Insecta > Hemiptera > Alydidae > Riptortus > Riptortus pedestris. The sequence continues at coordinate 52,810,475 of CM032229.1, forward strand.
GTGGTAATAATTCTCCCTTTCCTCCACAGCTTCGGCTGAGTGTATGGAGGAAGGTTTTTGAGATTTTCGGAAGTTATTCGTTAAAAACTTTCTACTGAACTTCATCAGCAGCTCTTTCTCGGGCTTTTTCTCACCTTTACTTTCATCATCTATAATCTTTGAATTTTTATTCTCCCGTTGGCGTAAAATATTGTTCTTTGTCACATAATGCACCTGAAAGGAATTTTAGAACAAAATCAAAAAACATATAAGTTTAGACCTATAATTTACTTATGTAAGTGAGTATAAACGATTAGTCAATTTCATTCTAATTGTGATCCATTAATTTGCTTAACAAGTTCAGAGATGTTAAAAAACGTAATTTTCCATAACCTGAACTATTATAAATTGTAATACCTAGTAATAATAATTATAAAAACCTTCAATTTGGAGTCCGAATCCTAAACGATTACAACCTCTTCGCGACTTATCTATTTCATTTACCTCACCTCCGTGTCTCTGCTATGTTCATCCCGTTTGTACCATGTTTGCTGCGAAAAGTTAAGGTTTCATCAAAAGTTCTATACCTGGGAATGCACACGCAAAGCACACATTTTAGACCCATTATTCGGAACATTCGAAATGCTGTAGTATCTTCAATGTAGAACAAATCTATTGTTGAAGCTGATGCTTTGGATGTTGGCTTACGAGCCACATTATTGGAACACAAGAAACCGATTGCCTTCTTCTAAAGATCTTCCGCCGGTTCAAGAGTGAACAGCGTCATTCGCCTACTGAATGGAAGATTAAGCCTTAGTAGAGGCATCGCGGAAATGGAGGCATTCCATCCTTTCTAGATACTGTCGTCTAATAACCGATCTACGATCAGTCTCGTTCATTAACAGTAATAACGAAAGAAAATGAAACGAGGAAATAAAAAAAAAGTGGAGGCTGGAACTCTCGAACTTCAAGTATGAAATAATGTTCAGATCAGGAAGTGAACCAATACTGCCGAAAGCTTGCCTCGAATCTGCATCTGGATGAGAAAACTGCATGAAGTGCAAACCATTCTAGTGAACTGCATCGTACGAAGTAAATACCGCCCAACCTACGGTAGGAAATACGGAGTTATTTCAACAAATCGAATTGACGCCGAAGTATTAACTGAGGTTCCAAAAATTAGAAGAGACCCTAATTAAAGCTATAAAACAAGGCAGAGCTACACAACAAGATCTTCGACAAATCGTTACCTCTTGAACCTGTCGCGTAATTTCCGCTATTTTATTTTGCTTTCCAATGACCAGACATATTACCCAGTATAGTAATCTGACACAGGTTCGAGCATTATTTCTCATGAACTGATATCATTCCAAGCAGCAGTTGGTGTTGCGACAAGAAAAACTACTGCTTATAACCCTGGGCAATGCATAATTTGGAAGACTACTGACCTACCGGTGATATAATATATCTCGATAGGGGGATGCTTGTCTAGGAGCATTACGTTCAACCCGTTCGCTCCTCAGCACATAGACGATTGCAATACCACATGGGTGTATGTTCAATTTTCCTCGTCGATCTAGCTTGGAATCTTGGCACATGAACCCCGGTCCAGTCTTAAAAAGAAACTTATTCAGTATTCAAAATTTGTTTCGTATTTTGATGAACTATTTTTTTGGAAGGAATTCCGGAAAATTCAAAGGAACCATTACCTGATGCACGGGAAACTACAATCTGTGAACAAGACATCTTGCACCAATAGATATAGAAGCGATTGACAACCGAAACATTAAATCTTGACATGGATGTCACAGATCAGTCAATTCCCACTTCACTTAGGTGGATCCCTCTATCCCCTGAGAATCATCCAAACATTCCTGAATCAGCTGCTTCTGAACGTCACAGATAAGGCGATTTTACCACCAGACCACCCCCTTAGAAGAAGTAATCTAGGAAGGCATCCTCCAGTTAAATGAATGACTTCACCAGCTAGGAAGGAAGAATGTTGTAATAATTATGACCTCTCCCTCTCTCTCTGTTTATATTTTTTTGTAATAACATGTTTCCTAATGTTACTAATGTATGACCTCAAATATACTATTTTCTATATTTTGTAGTGTTTTAGTCACTGCCATTCTTTAGTGTAATAGGTAAAGCCTAGTTTCTGGATTTATTCTCTGTCTATAACATGGCTAAAATATGAGCAAAGTTAAAAAAAGTCCGTCACACAGGGGCTGCGTAAACTAAGCAGATTTCCCATGTGAAGTTTTACAATAGAGAAATCTGCATACTGGTAACACAATACCACCGTGATTAAATACAAACGGTAATGAGAAATCTTTCAGTTAATTAAAATAAATTCCCAACTGAAAGGGCTTCTGAATTGTAAGAATAATTTATATTTTAATAACTCAAATTTTAGTAGTTGAGAAGAACTAAAGCACGGGGAGGGGGGGGGGCGGATGAACAGAACGTATTTGCATAAATCTCTCAAAGTAACGAAGGTAAGGTAAGGTTAGAAACGACAGGAAAGTTTAGAAGGAGCCTCCCACATGAGCCGAGCAATGACGGAAATGGCCGACCTAATCCGAACTATACCCGACCACAGACTTCATAAAAATGCAAATATCTCGGTTAATATTCAAGGTAGAGAATAAATGTATATGAAAATATTTATAGTAAATTTAATTTGCAATAAGATTGGTTCTATACAATTTTTCGATCCGATGCATAATAACGGAGATATTTTGCATTTTCGAAAATCCCCCCTCCCTCTAGTCCGATTTCAGCCATTAACGAACTTGATCTGTCTTTTTACATAAAACGGTTAAATATCGAGTTTCGTAACGATCAAACAAAAATTGTGACGCTAGAGCGTTAACAGACAAATATATCTATCTATATATATATAAAATTGTAACCTCTGTCTGTACATTGATTTTTTTCGCGAAATTTCACGATAACTTTTCGTTTCACATGTCATAGACACCATATCTGCATTTTGTTTCTTTCGTGTATGTTTGTTTGTTTGTTTGTTTGTTTGTTTGTTTGTTTGTTTGTTTGTTTGTTTGTTTGTTTGTTTGTTTGTTTGTTTGTTTGTTACCTTTTCACGCATAAACGGCTGAACCGAATTTTATGAAACTTGGTATCTATATTACTACTAACCCAACTTAGACTTTAGGCTATATTAATTTTCTCTGAGACGAACAGGAGTGGGGGTTATAAGGAAAGCCTGAAGTTAAAAATAGCGATATTTCGTTTTCTATTGGTTTTTCGGCAAATATGCACATAACAAAAGTTGTTTATTTTGTTATTTAGAGTAACTTTTGTTATATACACTTTTGTTGAATACCGAAGTTTAAATGCGTTATACGCTAAAAATTATAGCGGGAGTCAACAATATTATTTGCCAAAAAAGACTCAACCGAACTAAATAAAACTCGGTATGTGTATTAGCAGTGAGGCCTTCATTATAATAAGCCATACCAACATTTCTATGTACGGGCAGGAGTGGGGGTTATAAGGGAAGCCGGAAATTAAAAATTGCGATATTTCGTTTCCTATTGGTTTTTCCGCAAATATAAACATAACAAAAGTTGTTTATTTTGTTATTTGGAGTAACCTTTGTTATATACACTTTTGTCGTATACCTAAGTATAAATGAGTTATACGTTAAAACTTTAGCGGGCACTAACGGCTGAACCGAACTTAACAAAACTCGGTATGCCAATTAGCATTAATTCTTCCATGATTATAAGTTATATTAAAATATTTAGGTTCGAACGGGAGGGGAGTTATAAGGGAGGCCTGAAATAAAAATTCACCATATTTACATGTATAAGAAACGGGAAATATGAAAATATCGAAGACTGTGAAGAATTATCGAACAAATAATTCTATTATTAGCAAATCACCGGCAACGACGGGTATCAATCCTAAACACTGGGACGGGTAAATGTCAAAATATTGTGCAATGTAAAGCCTGCTAAAAAATACCATCACCATTCAGACTCAAATGAATTCCCGGGCGAAGCCGGGTATCTGAGCTAGTATATACATAAAATTGTAACCTCTGTCTGTACATTGATTTTTTTCGCGAAATTCCACGATAACTTTTCGTTTCACATGTCATAGACACAATAAGTGCATTTTGTTTCTTTGGTGTCTGTTTGTTTGTTTATTCGTTTGTTTGTTTGTTACGTTTTCACGCATAAACGGCTAAACCGAATTTTATGAAACTTGGTATGTATATGACTACTAACCCATCTTAGACTTTAGGCTATATTAATATCCTCTGAGACGAACAGGAGTGGGGGTTATAAGGGAGGCCTGAAATTAAATTTAGTGATATTTCGTTTCCTATTGGGGTTTCGGCAAATACGCACATAACAAAAGTTGTTTATTTTGTTATTTAGAAAAACTTTTGTTATATACCCTATCGTCGTATACCGAAGTATAAAGGCGTTATACGCTAAATATTATAGCGGGAGTCAACAATTTTATTTGGCAGAAAAGACAACCGAACTAAATAAAACACTCGGTATATGTATTAGCACTAACTCCTTCCTTATAATAAGCCATACTAACATTTCTAGGGACGGGCAGGAGTGGGGATTATAAGGGTGGCCTGAAATTAAATATAGTGATATTTAGTTTCCTATTGGGGTTTCGGCAAATATGCACATAACAAAAGTTGTTAGTTTGTTATTTAGAGAAATTTTCTCAACAATTCTTTTCAATATGAACTACCAGGTACCTCACCTAGAAAAATTAATTCAAATTATAATATATTATTATAATATTTTGTCCCTAATAATTCAAATCTATGCATAATGCTCAGGGAACGGGAAATATGACAATATGGATTACAGTGAAGTCTTACAAAAAAAATTAATTTTATTATTAAGAAATCCACAGAAACGACGGGTATTAACCCTAAATAGGAAGGGTAAATGTAAAAATATTGTGCAACATAAAGCCTTGCCAAAAAAAATACTATCACCATTCAACCTCAAATCAACTCCCGGGCGAAGCCGGGTATCTGAGCTAGTATATATATATATATATATATACATATATATTTATAATTTTGAACGGACCTCATTTTTGTCATCTCCTGGGTAGGATCGATGGACATTTGAAGAAAATTTGAAGAAAATCGCGTCATGAGTACGACCTCAATAGCTGATTTCCCTCAAGGAAAATCTGCTAAAACGTTGGTATTACATGTATATTGATCAATTTATGCTTCGAGTAGCTGAATTCCCGCTGTTTAAAGAAAAATGGTTTCCACCCGAAATGTAAAGATTAAATTCATCTATTATCATCACAAACAATCATATTCAGGAAATATCATATTATTGAGAACATAGTTATATGTCTATGTGGCATGAAGAAGTGTTATATTTCTGCTCTAAAAAAAAAGTCAAGGTTTTCTCAGTGTGTTCATTCCTTCGTTCGTAAGGAAAGAATGATTGAGCACAGGCTTGTTCATAAAACGATCGTATAAATCAACAAACAAATATTTCCAAAAGATCTTTGTTACCTTTTGACTTAATCTTTTCATAATTTTTAGTGCCTCTGTTTTCGATTGACAGATTAATTGATTATATGATATGATAAGAGCCATTAAACCTCAAATTGTTGCCCATTAGCCTGTAATCATGTTTACTTTGCCAAAGCAAGTAATGTGAACATTAACAAGTATGTAATGTGAGCAACATCAGGTATACAGACCAATGCATGCTTGGGATCTTTGATTTCGAGTTGATTAGGAGTCTCAGTTAGTCTGATAAGAAGGGTGGATATGTCTTCCATCAGGCCCTCATTGAACATTCTCTGAAAGCACTCCTGATGTTGTCTGGCAGCGACTGATAACTGAGTCTTCATTCTTCTTGTTCTTTTTACAAGTTCGTCTGTCTAAATGCAAAATAAATCAGGTTATACAATAATTGAAACTGATTTAAGTTTTCAAATCTTTTAGAAATACTGAGCTTTCAAGTCCCATTCCAACCTCAATTCCCTGCAAAATGTTGCAGGATGAACATCAAGGCAAGGTTAGGAGTTAAGAAGATGCAAAATAGTTTCATGAGATCTGAGATTTTAGAAAGTACCAACCGCCAAAGGAAAACCTTAGATATAGAGGAAAATGTCTAGAACAAGCATACAGAGCAAACCAGGGAAACCTGAAGCATAGGATTCCATATTAATGACGGGGAAAAAATAATGATTTTTAATTGAAAACATAGATTGCATTAACTTAAGCGCTAAATAATACCCTCATTTTTACCCAATCTGAAAACGTTGCTGAACTATTTGTTTTTGTTTTCTATTGTTGTTGGACTTCCTGAAGTAGTTTTATTGTTTCAAGTCAAAACATAGCGGCACCATTTTAGCATTAGTAGAAAAAAAAAAAGATGAACTTCGGCTCGGGCATTCTGTTGGCCTACCAGAAAGAAATTGTAGAAGATGATGCAGCAAATCAAAATTCATAAATATAAACAACGCTGGACCGGAAAATAAATTCTAAACACAATTTTTTCTATTGTCTCGATAAATCCAGTATTAACAAAATTATTGATGCATATTTGTTTTGTCATCCAAGAATAACCCAACACCCCTGCATGATAGAAATACCTAATTTAGTGCATATTGAAAATATTCATTTCTCAAAATTTACACGAAAACATTAAAGTATTTTTATCAATACAGTGTCACAGAGTGATATAGTGGTAATTGATGTACGAATCCGTATAATTCATCTACCTCTTAAATGCTTTTTTTGGAAGTACTCATCCATGTTAAGTTCCGCTATGAGTTCACCAGGCTTAGCTTATTTTTAAAGTATAAACAACCCATCTGAGAACATCCGTCATTTAAAAGATATTTTAGTGACCATGTAATCAGATGGGGAAAAAATGGAATCGTCAAGCATTCCAGACATTGGGCATGTGTGTAATAGTTAAGACTGTTTTTAAGGACACAACAAAATATGTGTCTGAAAAAAAGGATGGCTAAAATAAATTAAAAAAAACCTTATTTATTATTCCTAAAAGTGACTCTCGTATTTTGAGAATTACATCAATGAAGACTTACTGGTAAATCATACTCTTGCATAAGATTGTAAAGCTCTTTACACTTTCTTAAGAGGAATTTCACTTTTACGTTCAGATCCAGTTCCCGATATGATGATTCAGTCTCACTAGATGTTGAATCAATTTTTGCCGCCACAGCCTCAACAACGGGAGCTAAAATACATATACAAAGAAAGAGAGGTTACGCTTTTGTCAAAAAGATTGGTTTTACATCATCAATTATTACTTGTTGTTGTTATTATTTACTAGCTAAGGCACCCGGCTTCGCTCGGGAAATCATTTGAGGCTGAATGAAGATTGTATTATTTTGGCAAGGCTTGAATGTGTACAACTACACTTCCCACCAGAGTGTGTTGTTAACCCTCAAAGATCAGATAGCGGACTTATAGATTAGAAATTTCAGTTTTGAAGAATAAATGAAAATAAGTTCCTAATCAATCCCTCTCTACTGTTTGACACACATTGAATAATTCAAATACTAATCATGGATAGCATTTAATAAAACTAAATTTCATTTATTAAGTACATATTTCCTGTAGAAATAATCCCGAGTACATATTGTACGTTGTAGTACTAATAAAATTGTTGACTCTACCCATAGTTTTTAGCGTATATCTTATCTATTCTTCGGTATACGAAAATATATATACAGATAGATAGATAGATAGATAGATAGATAGATAGATAGAGAGAGAGAGAGAGAGAGAGAGAGAGAGAGAGAGAGAGAGAGAGATTTATGTAACATGAGTAGAAGTGGGGGTTTGCTGAAGGCTGAAAACTGAAAAATGCAAATATCTTGGTTAATATTCAAGATAGAGAATAATTGCCTATAACACTGTTTATAGAACAATTCATTTTCAATAAGATTGGTTCTATACAATTTTTTTGATGCGACTTATGGTAACGAATGGTTTCGAAAATCCCCCCTCTAACCCCCCCCTCCCTCAGATTCGATTTCAGCCATTAACGAACTCGATCTTTCTTTTTACATAAAACGATTAAATATCGCGTTTAGTAATGATAAAGCAATAAATGATAAACCGCTAGAGCGGTAGCAGACTGGTCGTCAGACACGCACGCAAGCACGCACTTACGCACGCACGTGCGCGCACACACACACACAAACACACACACACACATATGTATGTATATACTAGCTAAGTTACCCGGCTCGCCCGGGAATTCATGATGTTATTTTTTTGGCAAGGCTTTACTTTGCATAATATTTTGACATTTCCCCGTCCCAGTGTTTAGGGTTTATACCCGTCGTTGCTGTGGATTTGTCAATAATAAAATTATTTGTTATGCAACGCTTCACTGTACTCAATATTTTTATATTTCCCGTTCCTGAGCCTGTAGTTTTTTTATAACGTAAAGAACCATATAATTCATAATAATAGAAATTCTTCCGTCTTCCAAACCATGTATGAATAAAACTCCTTTCCCTTGATGCGGTACAAAGCCCAACGTCGACAGCTGTTTTAGGTGCGTCATAACTGCTATATAAAATACTCTTTTGTATGTCTCGATTGCAAAATGTATATTCATATTGGTAAATAGTGTGTTCAGTAAAGTATATCACATATTAACGGAGCACAGTTAATCAATACCAGAATTAACTGGGTGCACCTGCCCAGCATTCATCTGTTTAAATTATTTATTTATGATAATTAAATAAACTAACATTCTTGAAAATAACACGACATTATTAAAAGTATAAGTATCAAGTAACGTAATAACATAGACCAATATGAGGTCGGCAGGGAAGCGGCAGAACTGATAGGACAAAGGAAGTATCTGGACACTTCCCCAGACTCAGCCCTGCCAACCTGCTATTCATTTAGGACATCAATCCTGTAACACATTATATTATATTAACACATCTGATTACATTATCTTCACAATACTAAAACTGTTTGTTCAAATAATTTTCACGTTTTAATTAAATAAAGTATTAAATACACTTACGGACAAACTAGCGTTTCTCATGAATCAATGTTTGGGGAAGAGAAAGGGGGGGGGCAGTATACTTTACTTGTTGAAATCTGTTAATGGCGTTAAAAAAATAACATAGATATGAATCATTAAGGATAAAATATTAACATAGATTTGAATTAATTTATCCAGGTGAGGTACCTGGTAGCTCATATTGGAAAGAATTGTTGAACATATCAATATTTCTACGCAAATTACTTGCTTCATAGATTGTTATACGAAAAAATGTATAAAGCAAAAGTTACTCTAAATAACAAAGTAAACAACTCTTGTTATGTGCACGTTTGCCGAAAATCAAATAGAAAATGAAATATCGTGAATTTTAATTTCAGTCCTCCCTTATAACCCCCACACCCGTTCGAACCTAACAATTTTATTATAGATTATAATCATGGTAGAATTAATCCTAATTCACATATCGTTTTGGTAAGTTTGGTTCAGTCTTTTATGCCCTTTACAAATGTTGACTCCCGCTTTAGTTTTTAGTGTATATCTCGTTTATATTTTGTTATACTAAAAAAATGAATATAACAAAAGTTACTCTAAATAACAAAATATACAAATTTTGTTATGTGCAAATATTTGCTTAAAAACCAATAGGAAACGGTATATCGCTATAAAATGCAAATATGTCGGTTAATAATCAAGATAGTGAATATTCGTTCATACAAAATTTATAGAAATTAACTATTGTAATAAGATTGGTTCTAAACAACTTTTCGATCCGACTCAGAATAACGTAGATATTTAGAATTTTTGAAATTCCTCCCCTCTAAACCGCTCCCCCCTCCCACTGATCGGATTTCAGTCATTAACTTGATCTTTTTTAAACGATTAAATGTCAAGTTTGGGGTAACGATTAACCAAAATTGCGACCGCTAGAGTGGCAACAGATAAATATTCGTTACCAATCTCGATATTTAATAGTTTTATGTAAGAAAGATCAAGTTAATGGTTGAAGTCGGACCAGTGTGAGGGGGGGGGGGGCGTTAGAGGGGAGGAATTTCAAAAATCCTTAATATCTATTGTACGTTATTATAAGTAGGAACGAAAAGTTGTACAGAACCTATCTTATTGCTAATTAATATATATGAATATTTTTATATGCATCCATTCTCTATCTTGAACATTAACCGAGATATATTCATTTATCAGTATTTAGCAAACCCCACTCCTACTCATGCCCTATTAATAATAAGTTGTTATATCATGAACCACCTCATTCCAAAGTTAAATACCGAATATTGTTTTCAAGAGACCTTTATTATACAATCCAAGTAAAGTACCTTAAACAGCTTCTCCATCTTCCAACCAACACTCTTGGATATATACTACGACTGGAATGTGGCAGAGCTTCGTTAAAAGTAAAGGTTTTGAAATTAGCGATCCAGTGGTTTTTTAAACTTGTTGAAATGGACGACTTCAGAATTCCAAAGCACTGCTTCTCCAGACTTCTAACAATTAACCAGCGGGACCGAAGATCTAATTTAAACTGGGTCTCTCATTTTAGAAAAATAATTTCTGAAGCAGGTTACGAGGATGTTTGGACAACTCAGGACTTAAGGCCATCAAAGAAACTGTCTTAACGAGTTACAGTGAAAAATTAAAAGCATTGGATATCCAGCTAGTTCTTAAATCTTCATTTTCCCAGCAATACCAATCGTTCAAAGCACACTACGATGTGGAGAAGTACCTCATTTTTATTAACAACATCCACGTTACAAAAATCATAGCACAGTGAGACTTTCTTCGGAGAAGATTCTCAAATTTATTGGAATGGCAGTTCATACAAGCTTAACAGTGAGGAATTATGCAGCATTTGCAATCTTCATGAAGAGGAAACACTCAGCCACTTCTCTTCCCCTGTCCTATGTATAGCCACATCAGAAATGCATTCATCTCAAAACATATTAACTCTACCGATTCATCATATATACAGCTCAAGCAAATGTTCACAATAGAATACAAATCTAAGGCCTTTGATATCTATAAATTTGTTATTAATGCGCTTTCATAATGTTTGATTGATTTATCACTTCCTACACAAGTAATAAATATTTCATTTATTATTATTATTATTTATATATTTTATTTATCTATTTATTTTTCATAATTAATATTGTTCCTTCGGAATTGATTGATGATTTAGAAGAATTGTCTCATTATTTTGTCTATTATTATACATATAATTTTTATTTCATTTACTTATTATTATATTTTTATTTGATTTTATTATTTTTTTTTCTTTCATTCTTCTCCTTAAATTTTTATTTCAATAAATTATCTTTAATTAATTAATTTTAATGAAATTTTATGTTCTTGTTTATTTCTCTTTTCATTTCTTTCTTTCTATATCTTTATTTTTATTTTTGTTTCTATTAATTTAAGATTACTTATGTATCCAATTTGATGATCACCCAATGTTGAGTAAGCTATTTTAACTATAATGTAATTCATTCTTTATTAATATACTAATTATAGCCAAATTATTTATTTTATCAATCAACAATATTATTGTATTACTTTAGAGAAGTATTATACCTACCTATGTGTTTTATTTTTTTTTTTTTTGGAAAAATTCGGACCCCCTGTAAAAAGTTTATACTTAAATACAGAATTTTTATCTATCTATCTATCAGTGAGTTTATCACAATATAAATTCCTTTTACCCAGGCGGTAATCGAACTCGCCACTCTAGGTTTAACCGTGTGAATGTAAGATCTACGCCTCAACTCACATGGCTAACGTATTAACTAAAAAACAACAACAACAATCTAATTCCATTCAAGCAGGTTAGCCACCACGTGAGTTAAGATGTTGGTCTTATTCGCATTTGGTAATCCTAGAGTGACGAGTTCGATTCCCGACTGGGCAATAGAAATTTGTTTAGTAATGAACCCATTAAATAAAATCCATAGTCCTACTCTGGTCAGAAAAGGGGTGCTGACCTGTATATAACCCGTCCCAATTAGTCGTAGTAGCACAAAGTGAGCGGACGTTAATAACAAATGGAAAAAAAATTACAAATGTGGCAGCACTTTCTTAAACATGAGGCCTGAAGACTACGTTATAGATATTCGCTAGAGAACTGGCCTTAGCTAATACCTTTGAAATTCGATTACAGGTAGGGTAATTCTAACCTTAATATGGACTATATACAAAATTTAGACTTTATAACATTACCTTTGGACATTTCGTTTGTCAATTTTGTTAAATAACTATTTTCATCTAGGAGATCACGGTAGATGATTCTCAATATATTCACAGCATTTATAGCTCTAATTCTATTCTCTTGATTACAATTATCACTAAAAAAAATATGAATATCTAAAATTGCATTTTCGAATAGTTTTTTCCTGTCCATTATAAAAGGAAGATTATATACACTTCAAATGCGCAAAAAAAGCTTAATGAAGTAGAAGTGGGGAACAATTTTCCAGAAATAGATTTTTTTTATAATATAACGAATAATTTTATATTCCAAAGAAGCTGCAGCTGTTAACACAATCGTAGAAACAGAACTGTAAATGTTGCTTCCTTGATTAGGCAAGGTATGAGATCTTTTATAGCTGTGATTGAGCAGAAAACCAATGAATCCTGGGATGTTACAAGTTATTGACTTTTTTTCAAAATTTCACGATACTTCTTCGTTTCACATGCCAAGTGACACGATATCTGCAATTTGTGGCTTTGGTGTCAGTTTGTTTGTTACTTACTTCTTCTCGCCGAAACTACTGAATTTTATGAAACTAGGTAGGCGTACCTAAAATAGGTGTAGTAGTACTAATCCAACTTACAATTTAGGCTATATTAATTTTCTCAGAGACTAACAGGAGTGGGGGTTATTGGGGAGGTCTGAAACTAAAAATCACGATATTTCGTTTCCTAGTGGGTTTTCGACAAACATATACATAATAAAAGTTGTTAAAATAAACAACTTTTTGTTATTATAGTGTATCTTTTGTACATGTACATTTGCCGTATAACGAAGTATAAACAATATATACACTAGACACTATAGCGGTCAACTATTTTAAAGGGCACAAAAGACTAAACCGAACTCAACCAAACTCTGTATTTTTTTTTTTTTTTGACTGTATTAACTCCTTTTGAGTTTTAATATATATTAACATTTTTAGGAACCATTAGGTCTAATGTAGGCGAGAAATGAAAAATCGCCATATTTCATTTTCTCTTCTTTTATTGGTTTCTCAGCAAACATACAAAAGTTGTTTAATTTGTTATTTGTCGTATACCGTAGCATATGTAGACCTTTATTTTGCTAACTTTTGCCATACTTCAGTAATCTATTAAACAGGATTTGAACAGATAACTAAATGCGTTGAGCCTGGTTCTACGATAATGTCAGATTGTTGGAAAGGTTACAATACTGAACAACTGGAAAAAGCGGGATTTTCAAATCCCAAGTAGTAAATAATAAAAATAATTTTTGTTGTCATGCATGTAGGTGGAGACCGTCGTCACTGGCTGATCTTGGAGTACTGCTGGCAAGCGCTTTCGATGCGAGGGCACCATCTTCAAGCCTGTCTAAAGTCGTACTACTCCTTTAGACCTAAAGGAACACGCATTTACTGGCGAAACTAACCCCTTAGTTGATATACCAAAAATAATTTCACTGATCCTGAAACCGGGGCCACGCAAAAATCGTTAAAAGGACGTGGTGTTCTGTTAAATGGAGTAACAAAAGGAGAAAGGGTTCTATTACCAAACAGCACTTGGACAGCTGACTTTGCAGAGTTCATGTGTGGGCGACATCGCCCTCTACTGGGCTATCGCTAATATATAACAACATTTTGCCATTTATAAATTCTAGAAGTGTTATTTTAAATAATAAAGTGATTTGTTATTGTAATTTAATAATCGTCTTTAAATGAGTGGCCTCTCGTTAATCCATAAGTACTATACTGTGCAATGGAAGCACTAAATAATTCATTTTTTGCCTTCATATTAGTCATATTTATAGTTTTGGGCATGAAGAGTGGTATACCTATTAGACGAGTATTGGTGAATTAATTACCGTTCTTGGGTTAAAATAAATCTATTTTCCCCTCAAAACGATTGTATTACCTCAGCATCCAGAGAAAGCATTGTACAATTTTGTTCAGGCATATATATATATATATATATATATATATATATATATTCAATTTTAAATATTATTATTATTGATGTTGGATATCTGAAGATGCCCTTTTAAAAAAACCGTATGTTCTCTCCATAAATAACAGAAAGACTCGAGTGGACTTGGCAATATTATTCATCCTATCCAAAGATTATATATCATTTTCTTAATAAATGCTTTGAATGTTTTTTTTTTTTTTTTTTTTTTTTTTTTTTTTTTTTTTTTTTTTTTTTTTTCAAAGGAAATTCTTTCGGTTTTGAACCTGTTGATGTCCTGGAGACCATTCGAAGATATAATAATCCTCTTCCAATTTCTTTCCTTTGTCATGAAATGATAATTCAAGAATAGATAAGAGAAACGAACAACTAATAGTTTTTAAAGTGTGCTTTATTGCTAAATTACTAACTGAGATCATATCGACAGCCAACAAACAGAGGTAATGAGAGTATTTTCAAAAGGTCTTTAAAAGAGAAGTAGAGGTGGTGGGAGCAATATTCCTTGACTTCTTGCTGATTTCAACAGAACAGATGATACAGTCTTCTAACTATATGTGCTACAGCAGCTTCTTGTCTCTTGAAATTTTGGAGTGTGGCGCGTAATGACCCTTGAGTTGTTTTGGCCGTCATTTTTTTAGCAGATTTCCCTTAAGGGAAATCAGCTATTGAGGTTGTACTCATGACGGAATTTTCGATTTTTTTCTTCAAATGTCCCACGATCCTACCTAGGAGATGACGAAAATGAGTTCTCTATAATTTCTCTATTACAACACTTCACGTGGGAAATCTGCGTAGTTTACGCAGCCCCTACGTGACGGACTTTTTCTTTTCCTCTTAGTCCACTCATTCTATTCTTTTCCTTATTTTGTTTTCTCCTATTTTTTACAATCCACGGTAATACCCTACGATGAAGTTCTATTTCTCCATATCAACAGCTCCCCTTAAAGTAGAATTCAAGTGGGACTATCCTGCTTCTTCCTTGCAGGCTTTACGAGGTTCCACCATTTTCTCATTCAATTCTAGAGATGTTGGACTTCAGAATAAAATAATGAAAAAATAAATCCTTGGAGTGGCTTTATAAGTTCAATAAACTTAACGTACTCATTCAAGATCACTCCTAAATATTTTATTGCCTAGCAAAATAAAGGGTTTTATCGCAAACGTTAATTTTTATAGGGTAATTTCATTCTCTCTTGCACTCTCTCTCTCAAAGAATAAGAAAACAGAAAACATTTGTTGCAATAAGTACTTTTTATTTTAAGGTAATCTTTTGTCTTGGTTTGATTATGTAAAACTGGTAATGCAATATTTACAATGAATATTCAATTCAAATATGAAGATTCCTCTGGACCTAAAATGAAAAATTAAACCCAAATTTAGTATTTGTTTAATTTTTATTTATTAACGTCCACTTTGGGCGAGTTCAGCTAAATAGGACGGGTTATCTACAGGTCACCACCCGTTTCTAGCCAGGGTGGGACTAGTGATTTTATTTATTGAGTATGCCAGTAAATAGTGCTATATCCCAGGAATTGAATAAAAATAAAAACTAACCTGGAAAATCTCCATGTGAGCCACAAAAAAAGCTTCCAGGGAATTTTCAAAATTGTAAGGAATGGTAAGAAATCTTCTAAGAACAAGAACATTGCTGGTATAATGCGACAATATAAGAAATTCATACTATAATAGCTGTGGATGTTTTATGTTTATATTATAATTATAGAGCTACATACCTATTCTTCTGGAGTACATACCTTACATATCTATATTGAAAAAAAGATTCAGGAATCTCGTAGAATGATTCCTACGATACAAGAAAAAGCAGAATTAATCCTGGATGGCAAATGGGGGGAAAAAAGCCTTTATACATATATTAAATACCATAATAATTCCTGGGTTATAGTGAGTTCTAAGTCCACTATCTTCTCTTGGGTTCCTCAGGTGGTGGTGGAGGTATCAACGAATAAATGGTCGGCTCTACATTCACCTGAAACATACAAATCGTCACATTCCAAATTATTAATATTGAATTTTTTAAGACTACTCGCTCTGAATTACCACTGTTTGGCAAACCCGTCTCAAATGGTTGACACGTTGCTCATACATAATATATACTACAATTCTCAGAATTCCCGGATCTCCTATACCGTGGTCGCCAGAAATTTTAAGGACCACCAATATACTTTGGCTGAAGAGAGATGCCATTGAAGTCAGGCTAAAATTGTTAGGGTCTCGTTTAAGTACTTGATAACCCTTGGAAATAAGAGGGAATTTCGTTAAAGCAGTTTTAAACATCATGGTCCCAATGACCGTGATGCTGCTTATATGTCCAACAGCATGTCTTTAAAACGTTCTCCAAGAAAGCAAAATTACACGGTATTCTTGCTATTTATTTATGCAAGTTATCCTGGGGAATGATAGGAATAATTTTGGAGTTTTTAAAAGGCCTGCCTACAGTCATTGAAAGTGCGGTATTATTTGACCCTTTGGTACATTGGTAAGTTTGCCCCATTTTCTTATTGGGAAAATATAGTAAGACACATAGTCTTTCAAGCACGTTCCGCAAATACTGAAATTATTTTCACATTTGCTATATTTTTTAAATATGATGAATCCTTCATTGGTGATTCAATTTTACCTTATACTGTTAACAATATTATTTCTCAAATAATATAGATAGAGACCACATACATTATGAAACTTAGCGCTGCATCCAAGAAATATCATATTAAGAGGAAGCCGTTCTTGTATAAGGCTTACTCGGAATTCAAAATTGTTTCAAAATATGTAATATTCAGTTTTATTGAAATAGTTAGTTGATATTTACCAGAAGCTGATTGATGTAATATTCATATGAGATTCGACCGGAGTCGGGATCTATTGCTTGTTTCAACATTGTCTTGAGTTCATCCTGGCTGAAGCATTCGCCCTCCTTGGTGATGGCTTCTGCCAGGAATTCAGGGGTTAGATAACCCTTGTTCTCCTTGTCCATCTTACGAAAAGCTTTCATGAGCACCTCCGCCGAACTAGGTTCCATTCTGCTCAGGCATAAATCACAGACTTATCTAAATGGTAAAGATAAGACTTTACCACGTAACGAGAATAATTCAGAACACAGGTAATAATCCAAGTGTAAAAGACTTTCTGAGAAGATTACATCAATTTATAAATATAAAGGATTTATGTTAGCAAAAGAAGACAAGTTATTGTTTTTTAGAGAGAATATGCTCTCATGCTGATGTGAACAGGGAGACCTCACATTCTAGCAAATGGATAAAGAAAGGAAGAAGATCACTAAAATATGTAGTATCTTCTTCCTCTTCTCTAATGAAACTATCAAAGGATTTATCCTTGTTGACTTTAGTCAACAGCGATATTGAAGAGAGCTTCACACGAGAACCATAGTAGTACCTTAGTAACAAATTGTTCTTTTATACTAGTTTTGCCTTGATAGCGTCCATCTGAAGCAGAGTGGTTTCTTGTACATAGCGCGAAAAAGCAAAAGTAGATGCTTCAAGTCGAAAATTTCATTCCATTGTTTCTCAACAGATAGAGAACCAAATGAAAACCGTTAGGGGCTGCGTAAACTAAGCAGGTTTCCCAAATGCTGGTATAGCTCATTAGTGATCTCATCACATATCCTCTATTTCTGTGTAAAAAACCTATGATAAAAAGGTTCTGGGGGGGGGGGAGATCATTGAAGGCTGAATACCAGAAAGTACAAATAACTCTCTTAATACCTGAGTTTAAAAAAATGTATAAAACAACAATTGCTTATCAAGATTGGGTCTTTAACATTTTGCGATACGGCTCATAATAAGGGAGATATTTTGAATATTCAAAATACCCCCCCCCTCCATATTCCACCGCCGACTTCAGCCATTAACTAATATCAGGGCCCCGTTACCACATGTGCAAAGTGTGCAATGCACACGGGTGCCATCCTTTAGGGGCGCCAAAACCAAAGGACCAAAAAAAAATGTATATTTTATTCTGTTTATTTCATTTTGATATTTTAGTCTACAAATAAATATGACTTTTAAAGTTCAGTTCTTTGCTTTATTTCAAGCGCCTACCTACCATAAAAAAAATATAATTCAAAAAGCCTTAAGGGGCGCCAAAATCCTTTTTTGCACACAGGCGCCAGTAGCCCTTAAGGGAGTCCTGACTAATATGATCTTTAGTGTGTTTGATATACAGTTAAATATCGATTATGTTATAGAAGAAATCAATATTTTCGATTCGCCCTTAAGGGAAAGGGGGCGGTGGCATTATTGTAAGTATAAAAAGTATAATCTTTTATTAGTAACAGGTCCTTTCAGAATGGAATATAATGGGAGGAGTAACACAAGTTTTTGGAGCAACAGAATTGACTTCCAGGTGGACAGAAAGATCCACGAGCTAGATCACTGATGGTTGCTTGATATCAGAAGATATCAAAATCAAATAAAATCAAACTATAGTTACCCACAAGTAGATGTAGTTAGTGACTTCAAATTAGTATTGCCCAAATGCAGCGTTAGATTGAAAAAAATATAATAAAGTATGTTACAAAAAATGTAACCTTGAGGCATTAAAATATGAAAAAATTAAAGGCGCGTTTCTAGATAAAGCAGAAGAAATGTTGGCCGGAATGAAGGAGGTTCCAAAAGGCTAGGAGAAAATTGAAAAACATGATTAACGTTCGCTGCAGACGAGATCTTTGGTAAACTAACTAATACCCAGAAAAACTTAGATGGCGAATGAGATTCTCGAACTGATTATTTAAAGGAACAAATCTAAGAACTCAAATGATGTCTCAAATTACAAAAGCCTTAAAAATAGGATTATAGGCAAATGTAGGGAAGAAAAGGAAAAATAGGCTATAGAAATTGCACAAAACGTTGATGAAGACACTAAACTGGGAACGACTTATAAAGTATATAGTAAAATTAAATCCTTAAAGTTCAATCCAAAATGAGGGTCTAACAGGGTGGAAAGCAAAAATGGCCAAACACTATTTGATATGAAATGAGTGGCCGGCCGTTGGAGAGAATATATAGGTGAAATTTACAGTGATTCTGTTACAACTGATAGAGTATTAGAGAAAACATCAGCGGTAGATGAATATAACGTAGGCCCTCTAGGTTAACTGGAAATTTATGTTTGACTGCATGCGTAAAATAGGAATAGATTGGAAAGATAGGTGGTTAATTTGGAATATTTACAAAAATCAGAGTACACAAATAATTATTAATAAATGTGAAAGGAAAGCTATTATTAAGAAACGTGTACGACAAGGATGCCCTCTTTCACCTTACCTGTTCAATATGTTTATTCAAGATACAATAATGAAAATAAAAAACACAATCAAAGGTATACAGAATAACGAAATCCATTCATTGCTTCACATTTGCAGATGGCATTGCATTAGTGGCTGAGTCTGATGTAGAGATGAATAGAATGCAGCAAGTCCTAAAAGATGCCCGTGCCGTAGTTAGACTCAAGATAAATGCGGATAATCCAAAAGGTTTAGTTGTAGGAAGAAAGAAAACTAAGGAAATATAAATATTATAATTAGAAACATTATACTTGAAAAAGTGAGGGAGTTTTGTTACCTAGGCAACATCATCACTAACACAATGGTAGTAGAGCTGAAGTCAATAGAAGATAGCACTTGCTAAACAAGCCTTCCAAAGGAAAAGGAATATTTAACTAATGAGCAAATACGCATGCATACCAAAACAAAATGTGTGCTAAGTTCTTCGTATAGAGTGTGCTGCTTAAAGAGACCGAAAGTAAGACTCTCCCAAAAAGGAGACTTAATAAATTGGACGTATTGGAAATGTGGATCTGGCGTAGATTCAGTAAAACAAGTTGGACTCAAAAAAAATCCAAGATGGAAGTTCTAAATGAGGTACGTGAGAGCAAAAGTCCTATCAAAGCCAAGTGAAAGAGGAGAGTGAAACTTCTTGTGCATGAAGGCTCAATGACTTCATCATAAATCTATTTGAAGGTAAGGTCCTTGTGTATAGGGGAAGAGGGAGGCCTATGAAATTCCGTTTTGAAGACATCAAACATCTTATGGATTTCGGTGGGTATCGTTTCAAATGAGCATCTTCTGAAAGAACACCTGGTTGCACCTACAAGGAGTAGCCTCTAGATCATTTTGTTACTCACTTATATTCTGAAATAGCTCCCCCCACCCGAGGAATGAATCTCTTTATGTTCACCATGCCAGAATCATCAATTTCCTTGAAGGTGTCTTGTATTTCATTGAGCTCTTCTTCAGTTGGAACACAACCTATACAATAGAAAGAAGCAGCTGATTAGATCTAAGTAGTTTGTTTATATGGAAATAAATACTTTAAAATTATTTAATTTATATCGAGAAACCGGTTCGATATTGGTCAAAATCTAAACTAATATTGATACATAATAAGGGCAACAAAAACGATTTTGGCAACCACCAGTTGATTTCTACATACTACATTTCTGGACTTTAAGAAGCCTTTGATTCAATAAACCATGAACTCCTGTGGCATAAGTTATATAATTTTGGCATCAGTGGGGAAATCATAAGACTAATAAAGTCCGTCACGCAGGGGCTGCGTAAACTAAGCGAATTTCCCACGTGACGTTTCCCAGTAGATAAATATGCCCAATAACACCTGTAGTAGTAAGGTATCTCTAAACCTATTCAAGAGGGACGAATAGTTATGGAAACGGCCGCCAGAGCTCTCGGCGGGAATTCCCGAACATAGCCGACTCCTGCCGACGACACACAGAATACAAATGCAAATATTTCGGTTAATATTCAAGATACAGAATAAAAGTATAGAACAATATTTATAGTAAATTTAATTTGCAATAAGATTGATTCTATACAATATTTCTTCGACCCGACGCATAGTAAGGGAGATATTGTGAATTTTCAAAAATCCCCCCTCTAAACCCCCCCCTCCCACTGGTCCGATTTCAGCCATTAACGAACTTGATCTTCCTTTTTACATAAAACGATTAAATTCCGAGTTTGATAACGATCAAACAAAAATTGCGACCGCTAGAGCGTTAACATACAAATATATATATACCCGTATATATATATATATATATATATATATATAATTTTGAACGGACCTCATTTTCGTCATCTCCTGGGTAGGATCGATGGACATTTGAGGAAATTTTTTGAAACTCGCGTCATGAGTACGACCTCAATAGCTGATTTCCCTTAAGGGAAATCTGCTAAAAGCTCTGTACAATGCGGCAACTAAATAAAATCTGTAATGAATTGTAGGAGGAAATAGATGTAACTTCTGGTCTTTTACAAGGTGAAAGGTTAAGCCCAACCTTATTTATTATATCCATAGCTGATATTATCGTTGTTTCATTTCTAACGGTGAAACTGGAGTTAAGCTCCACATTATAATTGAGGTAATATTGCTTCTCCTGGCAGACGATAGTGTATTTCTCAGCGACTCATGCCATAGTGCGCAAACTATTAGATAGAAACATATTGCTTCCAAAATTCATTAATTCTCAACCCTGAGAAATCAAAAGTCCTAGTTTTTCACAAGTCGCCAAAAATGAACACATAAAACCATTATATTATAATAACAAGTCGCTTAATTATACAAAAACATATACATATTTTGGAGTACCATTTTCGTCTTCAGAAAAATTCAATAAGCAGTAGGACATTTTATTCAGAGATCTAAGGTTGTAAGAGCCAAGGTCAGAGAGATTCTTAGAAGAGTCAAGATAGGCTTAGCAAACAAAGATATAACTATTTGAATCCATGATCTCGTCAAAAATTCTCTATGCCGCAAAAAATTTGGATTTCCGAAATATTTAGAAGCTATTGAGGTAACACAAATTCTATTTTTAAGTATTTATATTTCTGGCCAAGATGTACTCCTGATTATATATTCAGACTGGAATCAGGCCTCTGCCCGATAGCTATTCTTCTTCTAAAGAAAATAATTAATGTTTTAAATATTATCCTCCCCAGAACATCGGTGCAGGTGTTTGGAATAATTGGTTATATTGGATAGTATGGAGCTTGACAAATTTAACTGGGTTGCTCAAATTTAAATGTTTGCAGCTTCAAATTTTGTACAGAAATATTTTTCCAATTTGTCTAGGGCTCAAATAATACTTGCTAATAAAAATAATATAATAGTAAACACCACTCTTGAGTTTCCAGAGATATTGACCGGGCACTTAACTCAAAATATAAACCCTTTTATAGACTATTCTGGAACTTTTCAAGTTATCTTCATTTTAACCAGTCAGGACCGAAAAGTTTAGGACCATAAGATAACAGAGATTCAGTAATAGCGAAAATATAAAAATATCCCATACAGATAAAGTCCATATCATAAAATCAGATGAAAGGTGTAAGTGGTGTAAAAAATACATTTATAATAGTTTAAAGCAAACTCTTGTATGTGCCAGCTTCAAACTACGGCAGGAAATAAGTGCAAAAAAGAAAAGTATGAAATATATGACACTATAAATTCCCCATTGTCAAAGCAATCTGCGATCATTATTCTTCCGTAGAAAATTAATCTTAGGGCTGATTTCTCACATTCCTAATTCTGACATTATTAGTTTTTACATCCTCATTTAATCAGAATAATAGCAGGTTAATTTGTACATCTACATTTTTTTTTAATTCTTTCTTCTGTTGCTGAGATAAGGGCAGGCCCTATCTATGTTTGACTCCGTCATGATCAAAAATTAAAATATGATCTAATACCTGAGGCTCACACTGTATACAGTGTAATAACCACTGTATAAGTTACAGTTATAATTGCTTAGGTAGACTTTTTTTTTTTTTTTTTTTACCAAATCAGGACTCATGAAAATCATTGGGGGCCATGAACCTATGAAGCTTCAGATCTTGATAAGATTAACCAGTCAGGCCTTGATAATTGACCTGCGATCAATAGTATAAATATATATGTATGTATGTACACTCACACACACACACACACACACACACACACACACACACACACACACACACACACACACACACATATATATATATATATATATATATATATATATATATATATATATATATATAGATATATAAAATCGATTCTTACCAAGCCCCCTGATTACATTCGGGACATCTTGGATATCGATGCTCCTACTGCCAATAGTATCAAACATTAAAAAAACATCGACGATTCTCTTCTCAAAATCATTCGTTGCCGTTCCTGGAAAAATACAGATTATTTGAAAGAAATTTAAAAAGTAATAAAAACATTACAAGTTTTGTAATTATTGAACTATTTGCAGAAATCTCTTGAATTACTAGACTTAAATAATGAAATTTAAATTATATAATGATTATTATTATTTATTAATGTCCACTTTGTGCTACTATGCCTTATTGGAACTGGTTGTCCTACCCAGGACAAATAAATTCGTTTTGCCCAGGAGGGAACCGAACTCGGCGCTCTTGGTTTACTATCTGAGATTAAGGCCTACGCTTTAACTCACACGGCTAACCTGAGTCCCTATTTAATAATGAACTATTATTACTATTAGACTTAAATAATGAAGTATATTTTAATCAGTGATTTGGTCAATATTTAACGTTTCAAAAAATAAAAATGTACAATCTCAGCGACATAATAACAATTAATTTGATTTTCAATTATATACGTACTTTGGACATAATGCTTATTAGTGTTACTCGAAACTTAAAGTGTAAAAGCACACAACAAAATACAAATCGTTCAACCTTGAAGCTGCTATAGATAAACCAATAATTTTCCTGTAGATTTTAGATTGTTTATACAATTGCAGGGATAAACATTTATTCAAATGAAACATTTTACCCACAAGTGGCTTCACCTGTATTTTTTCAGGTTTGGCAGAATATCTGCCGGTAATTTCCCCCCCTGCATTGGCCCATGTTATATATTAAACTTAATTCCATGTCAGGAGTGCCTCTAGGTTCACAATAATGTTTACACCAAGTTTATGTATATCTTTATTCCCCCAACATTTTTTATTTCAAACCATTTCCCGAGCAATACAATTTTCTGCCCTACGAGATACATGTTTATAAAATCTTAGGCTGCATTGTATCATTTCCCTGGTAGTTTGTTAGTTTCGTTCACGTCTCCATTGACCCTCTCATACTCATTGAGCTCCGTACCTAAATACTTGTTGAAATCTATCACTTGCACTCAGAGTACAATTAAGTCAAACCATCTTACACTTTTGTGTCTCTTTTCACTTCGTATTTCTATTCACCTGTTTCTATTTTTGAAGATTTCCCTTATGGAGTATCAGGTGTTGAGGCGGAAATTTTCGAAAAATTTCTTCAAATATCCATTCATCCTACCTAGGAAATGACAAATTCCCAAACAATATATATACGTGTGTGTGTATGTGTTACTACTCTAGTGATTGGTGAGCGGTCGTAATTTTTGTTTGATAATTACCGAAATTACTATTTCTTGAATGTTATTAGATTCCTTGTGAAGATCCTGAGTGGTTACCAAAGCGAGATTCTCCCAGGTGAATCGATCGGTTCATCTCTTCTCTAAAGCTACTGCTTGAGAAGGCAAATGAATGTGGGGTTATCTGCATTGTCTTTGTTGACTTTCAACTGTTGTATGACAATGTAAAGAAGTTGAAAATGTTATCGTGATTGCAGTTAGTGGGTATACCTCATAAGAATGCTTAAGATGATTCTCGAAATGTCTTTTTATATTGTCTGTTAAGTAAATATCCTTTGGTGTGGGTAATATGTAAAATAATAAGAGAGAAGTGAACAAAACAATTTAATAAGTGTATCAACAATGTACAATGTTTTTGTGGCAGTTTCACACGGGGCACCGATTCGTTCTCTGGTCATTCATCTAACCTCGATGAACATGTTATGCACGCAGTGTTGCCATTAGCCCGCGCTCGCTCCCGAACCACTATTAAATTTTAAAGCGGGGGGGGGGGGCAGGTGACAGCTAGACACAAGTTTATATAACTGTTACAATCCAATAATATATGTCAGCTACCTCTATGCTGGTATTCACGCGTGATCTATTTCCCTGTACCTAAATCCAAAATGGCTGGGGGTCAACCTCTGATCACCCGACCCAGTGCTGAGCATAGGCCTTATCAAATCAGCAGTACAATTTAATAATTTATATTCGCTGACCGTCACCACTTTTCACATTCACAATCAGCGGTTTTCTAAGTTCACTATTGGGCAACAACTCTTCCTTTTCTTTCCATCAGTGAACAGGGTATCTCTCATTGCAGCGCTGAAACACTCAATGTGACTTTCGAGCCTTTTATTTGTTGTAGCTTAATTCGCTGTCATTGTTTTATATAAAATTTACTGTTGTTAGAAATATTAATCTAGAATGGATATTTAATTGTTTATTTATACTTTTCTCTATCTCTCATTCGAGCAAAATACTCCTTTATTTAAGCTTGCTTCTTGAAAGAGTGATTCTAACAAACAGAATGAGGCTAAGACTAAGGTTCCTCCTAAAACACATAATCACTTCACCGAAGATAAGAATAACTTGTTAGCCCCACAACCGGAGTTTATCAATCCCTCTTAAGGATGGCAACAGACGAACAGACTGAGATGGACTAAGCAGGAACTTTCGGTAGGTTGAACGTAGAAGGGGCTTTGATTAAATTACATTACATCTTCACGGGTATAAAACGCGAAGGTTTATAATAGATAAATATACATACTGGTAACCACCGCGAATAAGTGAATAAATACAAACGGTAATGAGAAATCATTCTTTCACAAGTTAAAACTCTACAACGGAAAGCGTCTGAATTGTAAACAAACAGCCAACCTGAATTCTACACCGGAAAGAAAAACCGCTAATGAAATATATCTGAATATAGCATATTAATTTTATTGAAAACTTTTACTATAGCGAGTACTGTAATTTGTAATGAAGCAGATTAAGGGAAATCTGCTAAAACGGGAAAGCATTTCAACAGGGTTATAGAAATCCTAAAATTCTGGCTTATATAAAAAATATGTTACGAACTCCAATGAAGATAATTAAAACTATTTGCCTGAAAAAGAGTCTCCCTCTTTCTTTTCCAGCTTCCCAGCCTTCATTGTGTTAATGTATGTAAATCAAGAGTGTACACTTTGTCTAGAGATAATTTAGTCATGTGTAATGAACAGCTGGTATGAAAATTTATGACAGCCATTTCATCAGTTCAATTCCACAGATGGGTTTTGGAGTTACTAATTTCTGGGTACCATTTACATATTGATGTAATTCAAATTGTTCCACAAAATGAAATGTATAGAGAGAGTAAAAAATAAAAATTATAAAACCTAGGCTTATTCTACCCCCCCCCCTTCTCTTCTTATCTACAATTAAAAAACAATCAATAATATATTCCAATTTTAGGATAAAATCATTGACTTAAACTTTCTAATGATTAGTGTGTTTCATATTATTAATACAAATTTTATAAGTCTCTTTCCAAACAAACAAATTTATTTTTTAAAAGACATTTGAACGTATCAATATAATTGCCTTCTAGATTATTTGTATTTTATATTTTTATTTTTGTAATAAAATTATTGAGGAGCGGCCGATCACCCCCCCCCCCCCTTCAGCCTAATCCAAATAATGAAATGTTTTAGAATTGGGCATACACCCCTTTCGGAGCTACATTTTTTGGCACTTATAAATCGAATAAGTAGTTTAAATATAATTATTTACAATTAGTTACACTACAACGCTCCAATCAACATGGACCAGTCGTTTGCAGCAAAGGTTTTCTATTCGACCAAAGAGTTTGATTGACAAATTGTTTTACAATTCATAGCAATACTCAGGTAGGTATATATATATATATATATATATATATATATATATATATATATATAAAATTGTAACCTCTGTCTGTACATTGATTTTTTTCTCGAAATTTCACGATACTTTTTCGTTTCACATAGACCCCATATCTGCAATTTGTATCTTTCGTGTATAATACGCATAAATGGCTGAATTTTATGAAACTTGGTATGTATATTACTACTAGCCCAACTTAGACTTTAGGCTATATTAACATTCTCTAAGACGAACAGGAGTGGGGGTTATAAGGAAGGCCTGAAATTAAAAATAGCGATATTTCGTTTCCTATTGCTTTTTCAGCAAATATCCACATAACAAAAGTTGTTTATTTTGTAATTTAGAGTAACTTTTGTTATATACACTTTTGCCGTATATGGAAGTATAAATGAGTTATACGCTAAAAACTATAGCGGGAGACCACAATTTTATTTGGCACAAAAGACTCACCCGAACTAAACCAAACTCGCTATGTGAATTAGTACTAACGCCTTCATTATAATAAGCCATGCCAACATTTCTAGGGACGGGCAGGAGGGGGGGGGGGTTGTAAGGGAGGCCTGAATTTATAAATAGCGGTATTTCGTTTTCTATTCGTTTTTCTGCAAATATGCACATGACAAAAGTAGTTTATTTTTTTTATTTAAAGTAACTTTTGTGATATTCACTTTTGTCTTATAACAAAGTATAAACGAGATACAGTAAACAATAAAACTTTAGCGTGTGCCAAAAATTTTATTGGGCACCAACGATTGAACCGAACTTAACAAAACTGGGTATGTCAATTAGCATTAATTTTTCCATGATTATAAGCTATATTAAAATTTTTAGATTCCGACGGGAGTGGGGGTAATAAGGGAGGCCTGAAATAAAAATTCGGGATATTTCGTTTTCTATTTGTTTTTCGACAAACGTGCACATAACAAATGTTGTTTACTTTGTTATTTAGAGTAACTTTTGTTTTATACATTTTTTCGGGAACAATGTAGGAAGCAAGAAATTTGCGTCGAAATATTGATATGCTCATCAATTCATTCCAATATGAACTACCAGGTACCTCACCTCGAAAAATTAATTCAAATCCATGTTAATATTTTGACCTTAATAATTCAAAGCTATGCATAATGCACAGGAGACGGGAAATATGACAATATGAAGGACATTGAAGTTTTACACAAAAAATTAATTTTATTATTAAAAATTTCACAGCAACGACGGGTATAAACCCTAGACTGGGACGGTTAAATGTCAAAATATTGTGCAAAGTAAAGCCTTGCCAAAAAAAAAAATACCACACCATTCAGCCTCAAAAGAATTCCCATTCTGTATCTGAACTAGTATATATATATATATATATATATATATATATATATATATATATATATATATATATATATATATAAATTTGATAGGATGGCATCACAGGGGTAAGATGGATGGATATTTGATGAAAATGTTCAAACATCGTGAACAACCTCTACGACGGAAGTCAGCTAAAAATGATTAATCGTCACACATATCGTCGTTAAACATGTGACACCTAGTTTCCCGAATAACAAGTTTTGGTTAGCTCATTATTTTAATTTGTTCCACTTCTTTAAACTTTTTATTTATTTATTTTATTATATTTAGGCACAGAACTCGCGACAGTTATTTGTCCCTAGGTAGTCAAAATTCCATTTTCGTTATCCTTCATTTTGTTCGGTAGTCCCGCTCTTCAGAGATCCCGTCCTCTCCTTTGCCCTCCGTCATCCTCGCCTATGTTGCATCTCTCCTATTTTTCTCCCAGATTCTGTGACAAATTACAAAAACTGCAATATGTTGAAGTCCTATATTATATTTCTTTATTTAGACCCATAATTATTAAAAATGTCAACAGTTTTTTTGGCTATGGCGGCATATTAATACTTCATCCCTCCTATTAGTGCTTATTGTGGCGCAATTCATGCCATTGCTCAAGTGCCAGTCTTTTGCATGGGTGATGGCATTAGCGATCGCAACATCTAACATTAGTGTGCCTTCTGTGATAGCTTTTGGGTCTAAGGTGTCAGCCTTTATATTTCCGTCTTTGCCACAATGTCCTAGTATCCATAGAAATTCTACATCAGGGGTGAGCAACCTTTTTAATCAACGGGCGAATTCAAATTACACATTTTTTTTTGGTGGGCCGCACAGAAAAGTAACACTTATTAATAATCCAGAAAACTTTCTTTATAATGACATTTGAATAGAAAAATATAAAATTTAAAAAAAGTAAAGATTTCATATACAAATTTTAATGCAAATAAAAACAAACAATAAAATAACTGAAAAACGAATTTACTTGCAATTTTAAAACAGACATTTGGCACTGTTTTTCGATACAAGCGGATTATTATCAGCGGAATTGATGAAGTAGCTACATGTATGTAGCTTTTAGCAGATTTCCCCTAAGGGAAATCAGCTATTGAGGTCGTACTTATGACGCCAGTTTTGAAAAATTTCTTCAAATGTCCATTGATCCTACCCAGGAGATGACGAAAATGAGGTCAGTTCAAAATTATATATATATATATATATATATATATATATATATATATATATATATATATATATATAGATATAGATATATTTGTCTGTTAACGCTCTAGCGGTCGCAATTTTTGTTTGATCGTTACCAAACTTCATATTTAAGCGTTTTACATAAAAAGAGAGATCAAGTTCGTTAATGGCTGAAATCGGACCAGTGGGAGGGGGGGGGTTTAGAGGGGGGATTTTTGAAAATTCGAATTATCTCCGTTATTATACGTCGGATCGAAAAATTGTATAGAATCAATCATATTGCAAATTACATTTACTGTAAAGTTTGTTCTATACATTTTTTCTGTATCTTGAATATTAACCGAGATATTTGCGTTTGTATGCATGTGTATGGTCGGCAGGAGTCGGCTATGTTCGGGACCCTCCGCCGAGAGCTAGTGCGGGCCTTTTCGGTAACTATTCGTCCCTCATGAATAGGTTTAGAGATTCCCTACTACTACTGTTGTTAATAGTGAAATAGTCCTGTTCACTTTAAACTTGTACATTAACAATAACACAATAACCTCATGGGAATGCAAAATTTACACAAAACAACAAGTCAATTTATAAAATTTACAATTCGCACAGTTTCGATGGACACATTAAAATCGCAGCTTACTCAATATAATAAAGTTGCTGCTAGCGCGAGACACCAGATATTTACTTTCGCACTCCTAACTTTACACTCGCTGATGTAATTTGTAACTCGCTATTCCGCTTAACCTTTTTGACTAACTGTATTTCAAAACATCTGGCATTTTTATACCGCGAGGTTAACTTATTTATGACTCACTTAGGAGTATGTGAGTCGCTGCAATACTACATTCCAACAATATCAGACTCACAATCAGCTTTAATTTAGGATCCTTTGGTTTTATCAAGAAGCCCTTTGGCATCTGCAGGTATATCACTTTTAGAAACACACAAAAATTTAGTCTGTAATGGTTACTTTATTATCCATTGTTATTAAAAAAAAAGAAAAAAACAAGTGTGCATTGTAAATATTTCTGTTGGTCTTCCAATAAAGCTCCATTATAACAAATGTCAAGGATGCCAACTTTGATCATTCATTTTCATTAGCAACAAAGGCTAGAATGGAGCCTCTCAATTATTCTTCACAGCCATACTATTTTAGTGGACTAAGTGGGGTGAAATAAATAGTTCTGTTCACTTTTCAAGTTGTATATTAAAAACAATAAAAACTTCTTGGCATAAAATATTTACAGGTAACAAATCTAGTAGTTTCACTATTCACTATGGTCCAGTTTGAATAGCCACAACTCAGTCACAGTTAGCACGAGGCACTAGATATTTTCTTTCGCATTTCTAACTTTGCACTCCCAATCCGGTTAACTATTTTCACTAACTGAACATATTTTATAAAACCATCTGGTATTTTTTTATACCGCCAGGTTATCATATTTGATAGCGAACGACTCACGAGTACGTGATTCGCCGCTACACTATTTATTAGGTATATGTAATTTTAATTATGTATTAGTTGGCAAACCTGCCTGTAATTGCAGCTATGTACTTATCTCTTCATATGTCGTCCATGAGTTTTTTTTTTCTCTTTTACAATGTTTCAGATTACTGATTTTTGTAATTTATTAACTTTTCTTTTTTGGGCGTTGCTGGAATGTTTTCAGTACCTTATTCTTAATTTTTATTGTTTTGAGACATTCTTCATCAAGCCATGATACATAATTTGGTTTTGGGTGGTCTCTTGTGTAAGGAATTGTGAATGCAGATTCAATTATAGAATTAGTAATGTGTACAAATTCTAGTAGGATTTGATTAAATAGATTGATTTGATAATGTGTCCTTCCAGTAGGCTTTCTTTATCAATTATCCATCTAGGGATTTTTTTTAGTCTCAGGTAACCTTTAAAGATTAATTTCATAGAGAAATGGTCACTTCTGTACTGATCTTCACATACTTCCCGAAATAAGATAATGCAAGATCTACTGCTGTTGATGTTCTATTTTTGGTACAATGTGTATAACATTTTTTTTAATAAAGTCTATGTGGAAAAAAGGAGTTTATGGTGGGTATTATTTGTAAGACATGGCCTACTGTTTTTTAATTATAAAACATTTATTCACCAGACTAAAATTACAGTTTAATTTTGTGTTTTTATCAGCAAGATAAATTTTAATTGGCATTCTCTGTTTAATTAATTATGTAGTCTCCATTTTACCATGACTGAGTTTATTTTCACCTTTATTAGTTTTATTTTTTAAATGTGGAGATGAGTTGTCTTGCACAACCTTTCAGCTGGAAGTAAGCGTTCTGAGAATGTGGGATATAGGCGAGGGTGATAGAGGCAAGGAGGGCTAGAGGGGTAAGGCTGCTAGGAAGATATAGGGTAGATGGGCCTATCTCTGAAGTATTAGACCTAATTAGAAGAGGGTTATTATTATCTTTTCAAATATACGTCTATGTTTGCCAATCTATATTAACACCTGTATCTCTTTTCCTTACTGCAAGAAAATGTTCTTGTTGCTGTAGTACAAAGACTATCTTAATACATATTTTTTGCGGCAAAGAATCAGATACATTTTATGTCTAAATTATGGTGGGACCACTTCCAATTAGCACAATAATACATGATAGTTTTATACTGCCTACCATTACGTTATGGTTTAGCACACAACCAATTGAAAAGTAAGATCTTCAAAAAGTATTTTTAATAAGGATTAAGGTGAAATTGTGGAGACAAAAAAAAAAAAAAGGTCAATCTTCTTCAAATTTAAAGATTAACATATTTATTTCTAAGGAATACTAGATACAAGCTTTCCAGAATAATGTACTATAGCAATGTGATAATTGAGGTCAAAGAGCTTTTTTACCTTATAATCAAATTAACAAACACCCTATAATGCCTAACTTATAGTTTTGTCTATTAAAGTATGGGAAGCTACCTCCTAAGGGAGATAAACATCATCAATTTTTACACTCTTCCCATTGCAGGTTGTCATTTATTGTGAGGCACTATATACCAACCATATTCTATCTACATTCTTACCTGAAGTACACCTTGAAGGAGGAGCTTCAATATCTTATCAGGTTGACACTTTAAAGCTAAAAATATAGTTTCTTATCTTTTAAATGAAAATGAAATTTCATAAAGGTGTAAATATGTTAAATAGCTAGGTATGTACAGAATCAAATCTCTATTTTCAGCCATTATGCAAGTAAGGAGAAAAAAAATCCTTCATTTATGCCAAAAACATTTTTTTCCTTTATTTGTAGTTAAATTAATGAACAATAGGAAAATAGAGAAAAACTACTTAAAGATTCTTCCCCTTAAACCATAGGGGGCTGCGCAAGGCTAGTTTGATAGGCTTTTTTATGGAGCACTTGCCCTGATGCTGCAGCTTGTAGTGCGGAAGTCAACTCACTCCTGAAATGACTTGATTGATTTAAAATTTTACTAATATTTCATGACCACAGGATCAAACTACGATTTTAATATCGAGAAATATTTCTACTATAAATTGTATGGCCTTTGTAACCTCTTGAGATAATTTGGAGAACTATTGGTAGTTGTGAAACCACAGAGTGATCACTTTTGAAGCAAACCAGGTGTCCTGAAATAGTGCCAATATGTGCATAGTGGGTTATTAATTGTTTTTGCAAAAATTTTTCCCAATAAAAAAGGGTTTATTCTATGAACTGACCAGTTACTATCTCACCATAACCATTTTAAGTTATCCACCTATTTTGCCATCCCCTAGCGAAGTGAATATGTATAAACAACTGTTAAAAATACTCATTCAGTAATTTCTGGTTTCTCTAATCAGCTTATTTACAGATACGTTCATAATGTCATTTCTAATTTCTTTGGGAAATATAGAAGGATTAAGTAAAAATAGTATTGAAAATTAAAATTCAAATAAAAATTGTATTTTTATTTTCTCTTCAATAAAATATATATTTTGGATATAATGTACAACAGTGAGTGCTAACATCTAAAAATATTCAAGTTCATGAATTCAGTCTTAATATGAGCACATTACTGTCAATAAAATTATATTACTATCAGTCTTAATATATACTGTAATTAATACTAATGTCAACATTGAATTCAGTCTCATACATATTATGGAGTCTCAAATTATCAGTTAATTGCAATATTAACTAAATTAAATACAATAACTTATGGACTTTTATGGTTAATGGTTCTTGGTTATTAAAATAAAGATAATTTTTGTAGAGCTTTTAAACTATGAAGAACTCTAAAAAACTTAAGCGCCTAAAAAAAAAAAGATATTGAGATAGTGATTTTTAACTTATTTACCAAACGAAAATGACTACACCACAATAGTAAGCCTGTTGTTGCACAGTCTGAACAATCCTAACAACTTCAAATCAGATTCTGATAAAATGCAGGAAAGATTCGTTGACTCTGATAGAGTGACAAAATTCTTCAGATCAACAAATTTAATAGTGGAATAGAAACACAAACGCAATCTAAGGACACGTTGTTTTGAACTTTGTTGCTGGGAATTTATTACAGTTGTCAGGTGTGGTGTATCTCCAGCGATGTCATTGCTGTGGAAGTCAACAATTTTTTCGCCTATTGGAAAAATTCGCATTACTGTGTATTTAGATTAAAATGTGGAGGATATTTTCCAGTGTCCTTTTATCTTATGTAATCTCCCTTATAAATTCTGAGTTCTACCATCCATTTATATGAATTAAAATGTTCTAGTGATTACTGTGCATTTAGATTAAAATCTAGAGAATATTTCCATTGTCCTCTTACGTATTCTACCTAATCAATTCTGAATTCTGCAATCAGTTAGTATAAATTAAAATGACATATAGTCATTACTGTATATTTAGATGAAAATGTAGAGAATATTACCATTGTCCTTCTCCCTTATGTATTCTCCCTCATAAATTCTGAATTCTACAATCGATTAATATAAATTAAAATGACCAAGTCATTACTGTGCGTTTAGATTAAAAAGTGGAGGATATTTCCAATGTCCTTCTCCCTTATGTGTATGTTAACAAAACCATCCAGCCATTAAAGTTTTGCAAATTCAGGTGCAGGGCTCTTTGTCGCATGAGCTGCTGAAGCATTCATGAAGTCTTCACTTTGGAGCATGGTCATATTCAAAATTGCCTGAAAATAAATGCAAAACATCAGGAAAGTACTTGCAGATGTATTTAATTTATGTCAATGTTTATTACTTTAAAACAATCAAAACCTAATTCAATTAGATTAACCAATAAAAAAACATTCATAAGTACTATATACATAAGTACTACTATATTCATAAGTACTATATATATATATAAAAATGAATCCATATTTTCCTTGATTACGGCATGACGCATGAACAGCTGACCAATTTTGCTAATTCTTTTAGCAGATTTCCCTTAAGGGAAATCAGCTATTGAGGTCGTACTCATGACGCGAGTTTCGAAAAATTTCTTCAAATGTCCATCGATCCTACCCAGGAGATAACGAAAATGAGGTCCGTTCAAAATTTTATATATATATATATATATATATATATATATATATAATATTTGTCTGTTAACGCTCTAGCGGTCGCAATTTTTGTTTGATCGTTACCAAACTCGGAATTTAATCGTTTTATGTAAACAGGAAGATCAAGTTCGTTAATGGCTGAAATCGGACCAGTGGGAGGGGGGGTTTAGAGGGGAGATTTTTGGAAAATTCGAAATATCTCCGTTATTATGCGTCAGATCGAAAAATTATATAGAATCAATCTTATTGAAAATTAAATTTACTATAAATATTGTTCTATACATGTATTCTGTATCTTGAATATTAACCGAGATATTTGCATTTGTATTCTGCATTGGGCGGCAGGAGTGAGCTGTTTGGTACTTTCCGAAGAGAGCTCTGGCGGCCGTTTTCGTAACTATTCGCCCCTCGTGTATAAATTTAGTGATCCCTTACTACTTAATACACTTGTTATTGGGCAGATTTCTCTATTGTAAAACTTCACGTGGGAGATCTTCTTAGTTTACGCAGCCCCTGCGTGACGGACTTTTTTTTGTTGTTTTTTACTGTCAATAGAAGGTTCTTATGAAAGAAAAAATTAAGAAAGTTACACTGAACATTCGAAAATTTAACTTACATATAACTTTTCTAATGCCTGAAATAATGTCGTGCTATATCATTTCCATTGGCATTTTTGGTAAACATAACAGAAGTTGTTTATTTTGTTATTAAGAGTAACTTTTATTAACGAAGTATAAACGAGATATACGCTAAGAACTATAGTGGGAGTCAACAATTTTTTGGGCACAAAAGACTGAACCAAACTAAACATTTCAAGGGAAAGCAAAGCAAGAGTGGGGGTTAGAAGGAAAATTTGACATGAAAAATCACAATATTTCCTTTCCTATAGGTTTTTCAGCAAACGTGGACATAACAGGAGTTGTTTACTTTGTTATTTAATGTTGCTTTTGTTATAATCACCTTTGTCGTCTAACGCGGTATAAAAATTATATATACTAAATACTATTAAAGAATACCAATTTTATTAGTACTAATTTTATTAGAGTAAAGTTTAATAGATATAGTCATATTATGACAAATGATGTTATGTTTTTAGTCTTATACGATAGTGTTTTATATCAGTACATTGTATGAATATGTAATGAATGGCTTATTGTGCTGTATGACTATGAAAATAAAGTGGTGTATTTGAATATATTACATTGAGGATTAAAAAATAAAGAGAGGGCAGAAGAAAAAGAATCCCTAAGTACAGTTGGGGTAGAAGAAATGAATAATGTGAGTAGCCAAAATTGTATTGGTCATGTAGGAGAATTTTCATTAAAAGTTGATTTGACTATTTCTAAAATGCAATTACACCGGTATTTTTTTGTGTAATAATATTGTAGACAGAATTCATTCACAGAAGATGATTTTAGGCTAGTGAGGAATTGCTTAATACCAGTGTGACACACCTGTGATACACCTTTAGAAGGTATTATTGATTGTCTTGATCAACATTTTATGTGTAAGAAATCCAAGTTTGCTAAGAGATATAAATTTTACAATAGTTTTAAACAAATGAATGAAAGAGTTAATTA
Source organism: Riptortus pedestris (assembly GCA_019009955.1). Taxonomy (NCBI): domain Eukaryota; kingdom Metazoa; phylum Arthropoda; class Insecta; order Hemiptera; family Alydidae; genus Riptortus; species Riptortus pedestris. Next base: position 52,847,181 of record CM032229.1, read on the forward strand.
CTGGCTAGCCAGCATTACTGGTTTAGTAGCTGATTGTGACTTTAGGGCAGAACTAACGGTGGTACTTCATCACCATTTTATAATGGGCTTAGGAAAAGGTAAAACTGTGAAAAGGTTGTTTGAAGAAGACACAAAAACGCTAATGCTTCAGTGTACTGTAGAATTAGCCTCAGCAAAAGAAGAATACACTCATGATTATGAGCTCCCAATTGAATCCGACATTCAACAAGAAATGACAACACAAACTTTGGAACAGAAAACTAGACAAGCTGTACCTAGTCACCTGCCAAGTTCACAAAACAAACAGAAGATGAAATTCGGTTTGCAGCTTTAAAGGACATGATAAACTGAGATGTAAATATTAGAATTACTCCTGTAATATTCGCCAATTACAAGTCATATGGCTCGATTATATACAAAACGACAACAGACAAGATCAAACAATAGAAGCACATTTTAACTAAAAGAAGAAGATGAAGACGAAGAATCGTAGATCGAACATATTGATTCTGTACTGAATTTAACTGATAAAACTCTCTTTAATACTAATGATGATTTAAGTAACTATGCTGGTAGATATAAACTTTCATTATGCTTAAACGACAATAATATTGAATTTTTAATTGATAGTAGTGCCTCAGTTAGTACACTGCCCAATAAATTTTTTTTACAATTATATAGAGATAAACAATTGTCTCAATAAGACAAATCGTTGAGTTATAGCACGAATAAGATTCCTGTATTAGGTTTGCTAAAACTAGATGTACGTATAGTTCTAAGAATTATAAAGATGTTATTTTCTATGTGGTAATTACAAATGGTTCGCCGTTATTAGGTAGAGATTTAAAGAATTTATTAGTCATCCAAATAGTTATACCAGATAAATGTTGTTTTACCAATCATATCAATGAGGTGGAAGGCTTAAAAAAAAATTGCCCACGGTTATTACAGATAATTTGGGACTTTTTAATAAAGGGCCTATAGCATTAAAAATCAACACCTAAGTTTTTCAAGGAAGACGGACGAAGTGGTAGAAACGTTAAACAAAAACATAGTAACCCCACAGGAGGAAAACTTATGCTGTGAAGGGAGATGATGATACTACTCCTGCCATTATTAAAACTAGGTATTTTGAAAGAGCTAGAAAATCTGTCCGTTTTCTAGCTAGACCAAGCAGCCGTGTATCAAGTTTACTACATAACGGAGAAAGTCATCATAAAGATTATACAGGGTCATTAGCAAGAAGTCTTGTCATAACATCCTCATTTTTTGGAAAGAATTCACACCAGAATACTGGCAATGTTAAGGATGATAAATCCGAAAGTGAACCAGAAAAGACGATACTTGTATTTCTCAATAGTCTTCTGAAGAAAGAGTTGATTGTTCCACATACCTCCATCCAATTGTGAGTGCAAAAAGTACCTTGGTGAACTCTCTCATTTGAGAAACATTCTGAAATACCCAGAATGCCTATCCTAATGCCTCTTAATCGTATAAAGGTTTAGAATTTGAAGGAATCTCATTTATATCATCTCTTGGGTAGGATTGTTGGACAATTTTTGTTTGAAGTTTTTTTTTTAAATTCACAACACAAATACAAAAACTGAAGGGAAATCTCTGTCATTGGAGTTGTGAAAATTTAGCTAATTTCTTACATGGTAAAATGAGATACAGATCATCACACATTCTACACCATTTTTCCCTTAGTAAGAACTGTACGTAAACTAAACTATCAATTTAAGCTGGGCATAGGATAGCCATAGAATAATGTAATTAACACTCTTACCGAAACATGATTTCCGTGACGTAACCGAATAATCTGGTCACACCGGCCTGGAAGGGTTAATAGTAATTCCCATCAATAAATTTGTTATTTTTATTTATTGATTGAATAACTTGTATCACATTTAATCTATTATTGTCATTTTTAATGTTTTCATTGAAATCACTGTCATCCGTACGATATATAGATCATGACAATGAGCATATTATTGGTCCATGGCTCGTGGAACGCTCCATAGCAAATCATATACTATGTAAAACACACAAGAAAAGAATACGAACAAACAGTGTCACAAGCTATAATGAAAGGTACACAACATAAATAATCCGAATTACCCCCTATCGTAGACCTACAATACGTAGGCTGTTAACTGAAACAAGAGGTACACTAGACCGGAGCAAAACGAGCAATAGCTAGAGGAAGGAAAGACTCACAGCTAATGAGGTGGAGAGCCCACCAATACATGAAATATGAAAATCTCTACCAGCCTCTCAGACCGGTGTTTCGGTAAAAATGTTAACACATGAGAAGGAGAGGGGCGTATTGCAGGTTGAAAAGAAAAAAAATACAAATAAGTCCATAAATATTTAAGTTACTCTATAATTTTTAAAATGCAATTGTAATAAATGACTTGATTAACAAGATTGCTTATATAACACTTTCAATACGATGTTTAATAGTCTAGATATTTAAGATTATTCTTTGTGAATGTGGAAGAAATAATTATGAAACAGGTAAAAAATGCCTCGAACCTACACAAATATTTATTCCAAGCTCGGAAGCTATGGCTGGAGTTCAGCGTTGGTCAGCACAAGCTGGAAATGATGATGAAGTGAGTTCTATGAAAGTGATTTCTTATTGGAATTATATTTATGAAGAAACAAGGCAGATATTTCTATTGATTCTAACCTGTAATAAGCTTATTAAAGTGAAAGTTTCAATTTTATTACTACTTTATGAATAATCTAAACCCTTTCTTGTTTTATCAATAAATTGAACATAACTTACAATATGGTCGAGTCCATCTTGAACAGAATGATCTCTTGAGAAAATTAGACTGCGTTTTGTGACTTGAACAGCAACTGGACTCTTTGAGGCTATTGTCTCAGCTAGCTGTAGCCCAGCCGACATCATACTAGAAATTCAATATATGTACAATTATAACTTTATTCTTTTAATATACTTCATTGTAAAATATAATTTCAAAAAGTCATCCAGGGGCTGCATAAACTAAGCAGATTTCCCACGTGCTTGTTTGACACTTTACTAATCTCATCACACCATATATTCTCTATTTCTAAATATACATCTGATGAGTAGTGTGCGTTTACAGTATGCTGAAATCAAGAAAATAAAATAACTCTCTTAATATATGTGACATATAAATATATAGAGCAACAACTCCAAAGCATCAATATTATAAAATGTATCAATTCGACTCATAATAAAGGAGATATTTTGAACACCTCTAAACCCCCCCTATTCCTGGTCTGATTTTAGCCATTAATGAATATGAACATTATATATAATGTCACTTAGAACTGACCTCATCTTGTGAGTAGAATTGATAGATATTTAAGGAAATTATGAAATTTGCCCAATTATTTGAGAAAATTCCTTACTGTTACAGGACCCTAGTTAGGCAAACCAAAATTTAAGAGCATTATTAGAAAGCCATCATACTATAATATATCATTTGAATGATACCTATGGGGTGGTAATTTATTTAAAACATTTAAATAATACTAAAGGTAGCATAAATTTCATACATTTAAAAAAATAAAAACATGTATTTATATTTGTATCGCAAAATTCACAGTACAGTAGACTCCCGATTATCCGAAACCCGATTCTCTCGCTTAACCGAAACATTTTGAGTTGCTAGGGAGGGGAAAAAAATTATGTACTTCGTCCTAGCTTCGCGGAAAGTGACGTGAGAAGAGGGTGTGGGAGCGCATCGCAGACATTGTCTCCAAAGAAGAAGAGGATTATGATCCCGTCGAAATTGGAACAGAAGCTCGCATTACACACACCCAAGCGACAGATGCTCTGGAGACGATGCTTCGATCATCGAACAACAACCTACCTCCTGCCGTTCTGATATACTTACCCTTCAGAAATGGCGTGACTACGCATCGACAAAAAAAATTTCAGAAGCTCGGTAAAGAAAAATCACCGACTTTTTTAAACGATGAAGTTTTTTTTTTTTCTTTCATTTTTCTTTTTAAGTCTATAGTTTTATAAATACATATGAACGTAGTTATTTTAATTGTTAAATAAAATAAGCTTTTTTTCAAGTACATAAACGTGTTTTTTATTCTAATTGATCCATTTTCACGCAGAAATTTCGGACTCCCGTTTAACCGAAATTTTCGCTTATCCGAAACCCCTCGGTCCCGAAGGTTTCGGTTAATCGGGAGTCTACTATATAATCTTTTTTTCAGAAAAATAGATTTTTCACATTTTTTGCACTTTAAAATTTCACCTTGTAATCTAGAGATGTAAATGACATGCCCTACCTAGTAGCTAAAGTAACCATGACTTCTTCAAGACTGTTTTAGCAGATTTCCCTTAAGGAAAATCAGCTATTGAGGTTGTACTCATGACGCGATTTTAGAAATTTTTCTTAAAATGTCCATCGATCCTACCCAGAAGATGACGAAAATGAGGTCCGTTCAAAACTGTATATATATATATATATATATATATGTCTGTTACTGCTCTAGCGGTCGCAATTTTTGTTTGATCATTACCAAACTTCATATTTAATCGTTCTATGTAAAAATAAAGAGCAAGTTCGTTAATGGCTGAAATCGGACCAGTGGGAGGGGGGGGTTTTTTGAAAATTCGAAATATCTCCGTTAATATAGTCGGATCGAAAAATTGTATAGAAACAATCTTATTGCAAATTAAATTTACTATAAACATTGTTCTATACATTTTTTCTGTATCTTGAACATTAACCGAGATATTTGCATTTGTATTGTGTGTGCGGTCAACTATGCGAGAGCTCTGGCGGCCGTTGCCGTAACTATTTGTCCCCCGTGAATAGGTTTAGAGATTCCTCACTACTGCCATTGTTATTAGCCAGATTTCTCTATTGTAATACTTCGCTTGGGAAATCTGCTTAGTTTATGCAGCCCCTGCGAGACGGACTTATGACAACCCAACAATGGTTGGGTGAAAATAAGTGCTAATGCCTTTTATGATATGGATCTTTAAGTGTTCCAAACAAAATACTTCGTTAATATTTAGTTAACATATACCTATTAGTTTTTATACAAGATAGTTAAAATCAAAATAATAATAAATAAAAAAGCTTCTTTGAATTATAAAAGGTAGTTAATTCAAGAAATATTAACAAACTTATTTTGTTCTGGCAATCTACCTGAATATAAAAAAAAAGTCCGTCACACAGGGACTGCGAAACTAAGCAGATTTCCCACGTGTAGTTTTACTATAGAGGAATTTCACGAGAGCCGACCTAGCTGTTGGCAGGAAACTCACTATCATCCGTTATCCACCCAGATTTCATAAAATTGCAAATATCTCTGTTATATATGCAAGATTGAGAATAAATGTATATAACAATATTTATAGTAAATTTAATTTGCAATAAGATTGATTCTGTACAATTTTTCGATCCGACGTATAGTAACGGAAATATTTCAAATTTTAGAAAATCCTCCCCTCTAAACCCCCCTCCCACTGGTCCGATTTCAGCCATTAACGAACTTGATCTTTTTTTTTACATAAAACGACTAAATATCGAGTTTGGTAATGATCAAACAAAAATTGTGACCGCTAGAGCGATAACAGACAAACATATATATACACAGTTTTGAACGGACCTCATTTTCGTCATTTACTAAGTAGGATCGATGGACATTTGTAGAAAAATGTCGAAAATTCCGTCATGAGTGCAACCTCAATAGCTGATTTCCCTTAAGGGAAATCTGCTAAAAGTGACTAAGAGCTTTTGTGAATTTCATAAAATTTGCTGGAATGTGAAATTAGACTTATTAATATTATTACATTTATTACAAAATCAGTAATAAACGTTGTACATTAGAGTTCTTTTGGATAGCAAAATTAAACACACAAGCTTCACAGTTTTTATCACTGCACAATTTATTTAACAATGCACTATTCACTTGTTAAATTATTCTTAAGTATTACTCACCTTATGCACTGATTGCTTCAGATTACACAGTCCAATAATTCACTCACGATCACTGAAGTTAATAAAAACATGGCACTGCACTGTCCTTTAATTCGCTAAGTTAACAGCACTGCACTGTCTTAAATACGGCACTATACTGTTCCTTACAGAGTCACGGCACAACACTGTTCTTCACATAAAACACTTTACCTGCTCTGCAACTAAGTCGCACTGATGATCACTTGAAGACAGCTGAGAACAAACTAACTGTCAGCCGAGCTGTACATTTTTTATAGAGAAGCGGCAACATCAAAGCGGAATTGTCTGGACTCTTCGAGATCTGGACTGGTATTGCCACGGATGGGTGGGACCATATAGCGGCACCCTTTTATCTCCGTACTCCCCCAAATACGTGACTACCTCTGTTTAATATTTCATGTATTTAATTTTTGCAACAATATGGAATGTGTAGACTCAGTTGTAATTTAACAAAGCAAACCAAATACTATTAAGTATAAGAACATAGCTGTTGGTTATATATAAGAACAAGCTGGTTGCAGATTACCAAGCTTTTCTAGATAGTAAGAAAATAAGGATTTTATGTAGTGAGTTTGTTACTAACTACATAAATATTGGCCATGTGAAAATGAAATCCATAACGAAGTTGCCAAGTGTATTAAAACCAATGCATTAACTCTCATGTTAAACATGAGCCCTTTTCCTTATGTAATATGTTGTGCTTGGCAAATTAATAATAGCATTTAAAATGCCCAATGAAGTCACACACCATAAAAACCCACTACACAACATAAAAACCATAGTAGATACATGTTATATCACTTCAAAGGAAGCCTTCAGAGAGACACAAACACGCATGCACAGAGAGAGAGAGAGAGAGAGAGAGACATATTTAAAATAGTAAGATTTCCAATATAGAATACGCATTTTTCTCCTTTATAGTTGACTTTTTTATTTATAATTTTTTTAGACAATCCAAATGCACAGTAACTCATGTCTAATCAACCCAAAAATTAAAATACCTGTCTTGATCCTTGAAGACCTTCGACACAAGACCACATTCCTTTGCTTCTGAAGCAAGCATTTTACGAGCAGTCAAGCAGAGTTCATAAGCGGTGCTGGCATTACCAACAACCCGAGGCAACCTCTGAAGAGCACCCACATCAGCAGCCATCCCTATAATTCATGTTCAGCTGTTTACTGTTTTATATTTAATATTCTACTAAACTAACATGTATTTTATTAAGTTTATAAATGTTATAATAAAAATATATTCCTTTATTATTTAAAAACATAGTAAAGGCATAAAAATTCCAAAAAAAGAATGTTTGAATATTAAAAAACGAGAATGTTTTAAAGCAAACGTGAAAATCTTTTTGCCTAAACAGTCTGTCAAGAGTTACTGCTTGAGCCACATACCTTTGGTGAAATTACTCGACATCTCAGTTGGTTCACTTAACACTCCCGGGTTTGAGGCATAAGAAACTAAAACTCATTAATTGTTTATTTAAGTAGCTGCTCCCATTGCCTAATGATGCTGAACAGCGGCCAGGACATCCATATGCATAATAACCACAATGGATTCATATCACAACATTTTTAGTGCTTACATCCAACTTAAAGAACTATAGGTCTTCCAAAAAATGTAAGTAGTAATAATGTTTAATACTAATACATTATTATATTAGTTCTGGCTCATAAGCCAATTGATTTGTTGATCCAACCACCAATAATCGATTGGGTATCCAGGCATTGGTCTTAATAAACTTTTGTTACATTACGTTTCATATAAAACTAAAGAAATATTTTTCTGTTTTTTTTTTTAAATAGTCCGTTAAAAGTCAGATCAAAAACTTGTATATAACCAATCTTACTGTAAATTTAATTACCTATAAATGTTCTTATAAACATGTTTTCTCTATAATGAATAATAACCGATATATTTGGATTTTATAGTTTTCAGTCTGAAGTAAACCCCCCACGTCATTTTAAAAATAAGCTGTTATATCATGAACCACTTCATTCTAAGCTTAAATGCCAAATGTTATATTCAAGGAACAAGCTGAAATCGGACATGGAATGGTGGGCGTTTAGAAGGGGAATTCGAAAATTCAAAATATCTCTGGTTTTATGAGTCACATTGTAAAATGTTTATAGAACCAATCTTGTGTAAACTGTTGATGGTCTACAATTGTTGTTTTATGTAATGTTATGTAACTCAAGTATTAAGCAAGGTTTTCATACTTTCTTGTTTACAGTACTCATCGGTTTTTTACATAGAAACAGAGAATATGAAGTAAGATGAGATCACAAGTGTATTATACTAGCATGGGAGAAATATGCTTAGTTTTTCAGCCCCTGTGTAATGGCTTCTTCTTTTTTTATCTCAGTTATGGCACTGAATAATTCGCATAATTGTGCGGTTAGCAGGCTTTGAAATTGGATTTCTATCCATCCCTCAAGCCCACGATTGTGTAGTGAATAAAGAAGTAGTGATCTTTGGTCTAATGCCATGAGGTAGGGAAAAGCTGACCACTTGAACTCCTACAAAAGCTATGTGGCTAGCCCTTGCTCTGGACTGTTAGCCAAATATTTTCATTTTCCTCACTAAATAAATTCCTTTATTTAATGTTAAAAGGTATGACAAAAATTATTCATAGGATAACATGAAAATCAAGATAATATTATCACAAACCTATATCAACCTCTTTTAGCTGAAAGATAGCATCCTCAGTGCAATATCGAATGTCAGCTGCAGTAATGAAGTTCACTCCAGCTCCAATGCATTGGCCATGAATTAGAGTTACTACAGGCTTGGAGCACTAAACAAAAAAAGAATAATTCCATATATCCATGAACAGTTAGAAACAAATTTTAACTTCTAAAAGTGTTTTATTCATGAAATGAAGTGCAATTTTATGATATTTTTAATAGATTTAAATTGAGTTTGTACTTATGATGAAATTTTCCCACTTTCTTTAGATATCCCTGGGTCCTTACCTATTAGATAATGAGATCTGTTCAAATTTTGTGTGTGTGCTTGCGTGCGTATGTGGTAATATCAACAGTTTCTTATATTAATAACTGGAAAAGTGTTACGGGCAAATAATATTAATTAGGGTTCATTAAACAAACAAGTAGGTATCAATTAAAAATCAAAAGTTCATTTGCATAAAAAATATAATTTATATAATTGTAACAGATAAAAATATATTACATATATCTTTTAAAACCATCACAATACATTAAATACAATTTCACACAGATCAGGATAATTCAAAAATATAATACCAGTTACAAATTACTACCACAACTATTCATCACTTAAAGAAATTAAAAAAGAATCAAAGTAAACTCTTTCCATATAGAAACGGGAAGTCTTTTAAGGACCTAGTATCAGACCCACTATCTCATTAATAATAAATGATCTAAACAGAAACTCATTCATATATTCCAATCAATGAATACAAAGTCTTTCCAAAAAAGCTTTACACTTCCTAATTTTTTTATTTGAGCAATAAGTAAAAACAATTGTGGCATATAAATGTAAAAGTGAAAGTGGATCACAAAGGAACAATAATTCCATTCCTTTACAACTGAAAATTAATATTCCATCAATACAAAACTAATATATATTACAATAATAAAAAAGATACTAATTATCATTAAAATGCATTTCTAATGAAGCTGTTGATAAGCAAAGTGGATAAACTGGTAAAGTATGTTTACAGGAACAGACTGCCAGTTATAGTAACATGAAGTCTTAAGAACGGATGAAAGGTGGGGTAGGTTGAGAAATGTGATTGAAGGTGTGAGGCACTTACGACCAAATAGGTACTGCAAGAAACCCATGGTTGACCATTTGTTGGAAGTCAGTTCAGACAGGCGAAAGATACTGGAAAAGTACCAGCCACAATTCCCCCTGGAAGATTACCTCTTAATTGACTTCAAACACATATGACAGTGCGGATAGATTAGAGTTGATGGAGGCACTCTAGGCAGTGGGAATAACTAGTGAATTTATGAGATTTACATGGATAACTCTGGGAAAACCATTTCTAGGGTCAAAACTGGAATAGCCTGAAGGCTTTGAGGAAGTACTAATTTATGACAAGGAGATCCTAAGACTTCTTCCTACTGCAAGAGGTAATTAAGTTTCTGCTTGGAATACTTTGCACTGAATAAAATAATTTATCTGATCTTGCCATAGGTCAATTTTCCTTCCATTATCTTTAGTGTCTCTTAGTGAGATATTTTTTTTTTTTTTTTTTGACAAGGTATATCTTTAATATAGTGTATTTCCAATGTAAGGTTTGATTTTCTTTGCAACATAATGGGCTGCATTCTGTTTGTTTGAGTACCACAGGCAGTCCAAAGAAGAATGGAGGTACTCGATTAGACATGATCAACATCATTGTTTCTTCAGGTGGAAAAGATACTCTTCACTGTATTATGAGCTCTCTTCTTTACATCCTTCGTTATTCATTATATAAAGTCTGTAGTCCCACCCTGGCAAGAAAAGGGTGGTAACTTGTAGATAACCCGTCCCAATTAACATTAGTTGCAAAAAGTGGACATTCATTTTTTTAAATGTAATAAATACACCCTTCGTTGGATCAGCCTTCAATTCCTTTTAAATTCCATCTTTCAGCTAAATTAAAGCAAGTCTGTCACTAAAGATCTCATGTCCAACTTAAATTTCAAATCTCAATCACATAGTGTTCGAAAAAATTGCATATTATAAAGGTGGGGGGTTATTACAACCAAATACTTACTGCAAGAAACTCATGACTTGCAGAAATACCATCAGAGTGCCCTTTCAACATGAGATAAATCTGCTTAGCAAGTGACCCATGACAGACTTTATTTAAATATTTACAGTGGACGTTAATAAAAAAAAAAAAATAAGCTTATCTTCATAATATGATTATATTATCTTTAAACTTAACAGTAATAATAAGTTAAGCACACTGGATATCCATGAATTCACAAACCTTCTCCAATTTAGAAACAGCCTTTTGATACTTAACAAGCCTCTCTGTCACAATTTTACATCTTCGAGCAACATCTTCAACATCAGAAAGTTTTTGGGCTACAGCCATCATAGATGAAAAATCAATTCCTAAAAAAAAATATTGCAACAAAATAATAAAGCTAAGAGTACAGAATATTCATGATTCCATGAGAAGTAAAAGAAAGGGAGCATAGAGAGATAATTTGATGTCCTCAATTTGACTTTTAGAGTTTGGGTGTTTCTGTAGCATTATTTAGGTCAATGATTAGTGAAACTTAGAATAATTAATTTAGAGTGAGAATTAAGATGAGATAATTAAATCCGAAAGCTCATCCCCTTTACTATAAGTAGTATAACTACAATTCATTTTAACAGGTGTAAAGGGGATAAAATTTTGAAACAAAAAGGAATGGCCCCTGAAAAGTAGGCACATACATCATGAAACATGTGGGGTAATTGTGAAATAACTTCTCCATGTCATAAAAAATTGGAAGAATGGTGGAAACTTAAGGGATAACCAATTACAAATAGAAAAATACCAAGAGGCAACTGTTAGATAGAATGATTTACCTAAACTAAAATAAATCTATTCTAGAAATAATTAGCAATAAAATTGAAAGAAGTAATTCAAAAATTACCTGCTGTAAATGTTCTACCCTTTGCAGAGAGTAAAACAACTCTACAATCTTCATTACCATCTAATAAATTAAAACAGTCATACATTTCCCTAAAATAAAAACAGTTATGGATTATTTGGTAGTTTCAATGACATGTCAAATATTCAAACTGTTATTAAAAGCTCACAGCCACATATTATGGCTCATGGCATTATGTTTGTCTGGCCTGTTCAGCTGGATGTGATATACAAAAGGTTTCGGCACAGTGACTGCTATTGTTTTGTAGCTAGGCATATTTTGTAGTTGTGGTTCATTCAGTGTTGATTGAGACATTCCTACAGGAAATGAAATACAGTTTAGTTGCAGACTACAAGCAAAACAAGCAGTAAATAATGAAAAAATTAATTACTGGAGTATCTCTCTAAAACATTATTGGAACTAAACCTCAAAAGTGGTCTTAGGAAGTTGCTTGAGAGCATTTTAAGAAACTTTCAACTTTAACTGGTACGAGTTAAGTGTGACAAATCGTAAAAATATTAATTAGTTGTATAAAATAGCAGTTGTCAGAAAGTAAATATAACCCGGCAACAGGTAGTTTTGTGTAATTCACTAAAGATTGTCATTGACAAATATGGTGGGTCTATTACGTAATTATGAATGTTCACAGTTTTACTTATATACAAGGAACAGCTCTCACGATACCATTAGTATTGACAGTAATTCAAATAATTTTTAATGTTTTGTGTAAAATGGTCAGAATTTATATTGTAACTTTATCCGTTTTATTTAATTTAATTTAACTCACAGGGTACATGTTTAATTGCATCAAAATGTTTCCGTGGATATGATCTTTGGACTATACATTTAATCCCATTATCTAAATCCTATTCATGCCCCAATTTCCCACTGGCCTCATCTGTGTTTCAGGGCAGTAAGGAACTTGCTCTATGTCAATTTTAATGTTTCCACAAATACAAATTTCGTTAATGGCTGAAATTTGACCAGTGGGAGGGAGGGTTTAGAGAGAGGGATTTCGAAAATTCTCCGTTATTATGAGTCGGATCGAAAAATTTTACAGAACCAATATTATACGTGTTGTTACGTACGTTTTTTCACTATCTTCATTATTAACCGAGATATTTGCATTTTTTAGTTTTCGGCATTGAGTAAACCCCACTCATACTCATGTCAAATTAACAAAACTGTTATATGATGAAACACTTTATTTGAAACTTAAATATCAAGTATTGTCCTTATTAAACTTTTTCTTTTTAAATGCAAATATGTTGCGTACGTGAGAAATCTGCTTAGTTAACGCAGCACTTGCACGACGGACTTCATATTTACCTTTCCACGTCTTGATTACCACACTGAATTTTATGAAACTTGATGCCTATACTACTATTAATATGTTATACACAAGAATTATGAATATTGTTTCTTCGGGTATATAATAGACTACTTTAACTAATGATTATAATTATCATTTTTGAATGTCTACTTTTAGCAGATTTCCCTTTATGGGAAATCAGCTATTGAGGTTGAGGATAGGATTTTCGAATCATTTCTTCAATATCCATCGATATATGTTATCCTACTCGATAACAATAACGAAAGAGGTCCGTTCAAAATTGTATGTATATATAACCAGCCCCTTTCTAGAAAACAAATACTGATGAAACGGGTGGATAAAAAATAAATAGTTTTACTCAGAATAGTAATAGATTGGAAACTTAAAGGAGACAGACGTATAGTAACGGAGATATTTCGAAATTTCAAAATTCTCCCCCTCTAAACCCCCTCCGCCTGGTCCGATTTCAGCCGTTAGCGAACTAGATCTTTCTTTTTACATAAAACGACTAAATGTCAAGTTTGGTCACGATTAAAGAATAATTGCGACCGCTAGAGTGGTAACTGACGCCACACACATACATATACAATTTTGAACCTTTAAAAATCTTGTGCCTGAATGGACTAGTCCATGTTTAAAATAATTTACTAACTTATATTCCAGTATCTGGATATCTTAGTTTATTGCTTGGTTAGTTTCAATGTTATTAACTTTAATTTGTTTGTATAATAGTAGTCATTACTGTTTTCATGTTTTGAACATTTCATCTTATTATAGTAAAGTTTTTCGTTGTATTGTGTTAATTACGATTTTTAAATGTAAACGAGCATATCTAAATTTTAAGTAACTACTATTATGTATTTATTTTATTTCAAGTAAATTATACTTAACTAAAATAATTTGTATCATTTACAGACATGTACCATTTTAAAAATTTTGTATTCAACAAATTAATTAGAAAACGGCTTATATTGATCGTGTTTTAGCTGGTCGGCTCAGTCTTGGATCCTAGTGACGTAGCAAGCTTGCTGCATTCTGATAGGCTATTCGCCAAATGGGCCTACCTTATAATATAATGTCATCTTTAAGCATCGATTATCGCCACTGCCGACTTAATTGGCAAGAGCATTTCCACTACAACTTATCAACACTGCCAACTTAATTGTTAGGTGAATGTCTGCTACAAAATAATGACGATGCATTGGCAATTTGCGCATCACCGCAACCTATACACATCAAATTTTGCTAGGTTACTGTCATGAGGGGCTCCAGGTGCCAGGGTTGTCAAACAGTTAAATTAATTTGTAATCATTTTTTTCATCTCTGAGTCAATCAGCTGTTAGCCCGACCTGCAGTGTGAGTTTTTAGTTAGTATGGAGAGATTTTTATTAATTATATTATATTATAATGTCATCTGCAAATCTGATTTAATGAATGGATTTACTGTTAAGCTGTATTTCTTCAGTTCTTTCTTTTATTTTCACTTCTTCAAAGAACATATTAAACAGAAAAGGTAACAGGGGCACCCTAGCTCACGACTAAAAGGTAGATCGAATTCAAAATTTAAAGATTAGAAATTGGTTGAACCACTGGTATGGGGCTGTCCTGAGGTATAGCTGGGGTAGGATAAAAAAAGGGGGAGCACTCTAGTATTGCATGGTTCTTCATCCTAGCTTCCTTATCACACTCAGTAATAATGATTTGTGTTATAACCTAATAAATTTCACATAGGATGCATACCTAAGTGAAAAATTAATCCTCAGTAACCTCCCCTCCATTCTGACCATTAATAACCTCAATCTTATTGACTTGTCTAAAAGGTTAAATATTAAATTTGGTTTCAATATCTCAAAAACAGCAACTGCTCGACAGTGCACACAGAAACAATCATACGCACATACATTAGGTATAAAAAGGCATACTAAAACCACAACTATCACCTTGCTGCGTGTACATCTTGAGGCTTTTTGCTGCATGGTATTCAAGGCCCATTTCAAGACTAATTTGCAACACTACTTTCAACATTTTAAAATTTATGAAAGAATACTCACAGGTTCAGTTTATTTTTAAAGATTGATTGAGGTTACACTGAGAAAATGACACATTTTATTGGCTACATCTTTTACTATTCTATGTCTGACACAATAATATAAAATATAAATTAAGTTGTAATATTTTTTTTTCATAATATTTGGTACTATACAGAAATAAAATGCAAACAAAATCGTACAAGACTACAAATAAAAATGATTTTGGATAAGCTAAGAATGAGCATAATTTGTTTGATTTGTTTAGTTATGGAATTTTCTGCCAATAAATAGATAACAATGTGGGAGTAGATAAATAGTACCATTAGGGTATGCTAAGGAAGAAATAATTTTTAAATGGTAATAAAAAGCATAATTAATAGTTATGTTTAATGGCATGAGTAAGTAAAGATAAAAAGGAAATTGAAAGAAAAAGAAACTAAAGGAAACTGAAAAATGTAATAGTATTTGTACAAATTTCGAATATTTAAAATACACTTAAAAGGATTAATTTATAGGATTTATAGTGAAAAACAAGGGACAGGGAAGTTTATTCAATATTAGTGAAACTTATGTCTTGCGGCTCTATACATTTTTTAAATAATTTTGAAAATGATCTAGATCTAGATGAGATTGGAATGGATATTACATATAAAAATTTACATTTATACAATTTAGTAACTTCAGCGTGGAATAAATAATGACAGGAGGAAATAAAATAAAATTCTCTATATTCTTCTGACTTTATTAAATATAGCCTGGTGTTAAAGTTCTCAAAAATCGGCTATGCTCTGTTAGTTTTTTTCTCTAAAATTTAAAATGAATTTGAATAAAAGAAATGTTAAGCCTAGCATTTTGTAGCTCTGTTTGAAGGCTGAAGAACTAGAGGACAGCTGCTAATTATAGAAAGTGACATTCCCACGATAGTCGGCTGATAGCCATTTTCATCCGCCTAACATCTGAGTATCCCCATTTTATATAGCACAAAGTGAAATTATTCCATGAAGCTAAGAAAAGAAAAAAACCCTGGTGCTCTCAAAAGATTAGAGATTGTTTTACATAAATTTAATAATGGACATCAACAGATTTATGAGGGATAAGAGCTCTGACAATGTAAACTCCAAAGGTATGCATTGAATTTTAATCTGTTCTTTCCCTCACAATATATTATAATTTTTTAATGAATACAAACGTTATTTATACTTACTCAAGTCTGCATGTTTTATTAAAAGCAACATTTAAGAGTACCTAATATTCGGGATGAGTATTTTTCTTTAGTAATGTTACTATTGACTTGGGTACAGAAGCCCAGTGTATAATGTTATTATAATATGCAGGGCTGCAATGCCCAAAAGAACAGAAAGATGGATCTAAAGGTGTGTGGAGCAAAGACAAGTGGAAAAATTCATCTCGTTAATAGTGGCCGCTTAAGAAAAATGCTGATCCCTCAATGTTAGAACTACTGCCCACAGAAGATTGTATTTATATCTTTGAAGTATTAAGAAGTTCTCGTTTTGCCCCATTTCAAAATAGCATTTTTAGTATTCTGATTGCATGTTTTTATTAAAATAGTTTTTCTTTTGTTTGTTTCAAATTTTAATCAACTGCTCGACAGAAAAATTTCTTGATATAAATTATTTATTTGGGTGCTCGTAATGTATAAGTACTTATTTATTATAATGATAACATGTTTTGATTAGGTTGTTAAGAAGCATTCAAGATGGAAAGAGAAGTTTTCAAAAGTTCTTAGCACTCAAATATTATAGGGAAAGGGCTTTTGTTTTAGAAACCTGTATTTGATGTCCTTTACTTCAAATAGTACCTTTGGATGTAATAAATAATCAAGCTTTGAAGCTTCCAGAACTATAGAAGGTTCCCAAGGAAATTAAAGGTCAATTAATAATTTTTGAAATGTACAAATCTGTATTAGCTAATTTCCTTTAAGAGAAATCCTACTAAGGAGATGATGAAAATGAGTTCCGTTCAAAACTAAATAAATTCCAACTAACATTTTAATTCCTCTTAGACTTCTTACTAATGGAGAAATATGGAATAGATGGTGATATGAGATCATCATTGCATCACATTCCAATGAGCAGGAGACTTATTTTTAAGAACACATGGAAAGGCAGAGTATATTAATATACTCTAAGACCGAGGACTAATATTAGTTTGGGTATTGAGTTCAGCATTTTAGTATTCATCCCATCTATGTATGAGTGGCTCAGCCTGAGATTTCCTGTATTTACAATGTATTGACATGCTGATGATGTTAGTTATGATGTTAATGTGACTGAAATAAAATGTTTTGTGATAAAACTTTTCCCTAATAAACTATTAATATTCATCTGTTTACTTAAATGCAGAAACAGGAGAGGGCACTTAAGAAATTGAATATATGTAGGAATCAGTTAATGCAAGTCATGTCATTTTTTATGGCTTCCAGAATTGTGGAAAGATCTAAAAAAATTTAAAAGTTATCAACATATTCGCCATCAGAAAATTAAACTATTAGTATATATTTTATATGCATTTAACAAAATGTTAATAACTAGTGTGAGTTATTAACATTTTTTTAAAACTAAAATTTTTAAATAGCTTCTATAAAAAACCCTCTACTTCTTTTCTAGAAAATAAGAGAACCCAATCTCCCTACCAGCAGTCCATTTATGATTTTATTAGGCACTACCCATCTAAAACCAATCAATATCGATTTCAGTTGCTAGAACATCCATAATTTCCACATAATTCGTAGATTTCACACAAACCAATTATAATATTGTAGATATTTTTAAAAATGGTTGAGTAATACTGAAGCAAAGTTTTGCATGTTGTCTTTCAAGCTTTTATACCACTCAGTGATTTGTATTGATATTTTAAAATCTAGCCAATTGTCCTATTATTTTAGATATGTGCAGTATAGAAATTTATTTTTCTGTAAAGAGTGAATAATGAAAATAAAACCAAGACCTAGTCTGTATCCCCCCTCCCCCAATACCCTATGCCAATGTATAACTCCTTAGTGGCAAATTAAATAAAAGTACTCAGCTAACTATATTAAAATCATTCAATCATTAATAAATTATAGGAAGAATTGTACATTCCTTACTCATGCCACAAAAAAATGTTGAATTATCTATGTAATGCTGACCGTAAAATTTAATTAGCAAAAAGTGACAATGATATGAGTAAGATTGAGCATATATGTAAATTGAAAAATTATTCCATTTCATCATATAAAATTCATACCCTAATGTGATCTATTAGAATATAAATTCATTAAGTAATGTATAAAAACTAAATTCTTTTTACAG
Source organism: Riptortus pedestris (assembly GCA_019009955.1). Lineage (NCBI taxonomy): Eukaryota > Metazoa > Arthropoda > Insecta > Hemiptera > Alydidae > Riptortus > Riptortus pedestris. The sequence continues at coordinate 52,865,467 of CM032229.1, forward strand.
TAATTCAAAAATTATTATAATTCATAAAATCTCTTAGATACATAATGATTTACTTACAATTTTTGAAATAGCTTGATTATAGTAGTCTATCACTACAGATATATATTGAATAAGAAACAGTATATTTAAGTCAAAGAATAATTATATGGATTCAATTTTCTAAAACAGAATATTAATAAACAGCAATGTCAAAAAATAAATCAAAAATAGTCTATCATTCTTTTCATTTCAGTGAATTCTAAACCATTTAAAGATAGGTCTATCAACAATTTTAAAAAGACTTTTTAATAAATATTATCAAATTATTAATATTGACCAGAAAAGCAATGAAGGAAACTTTATTTTTCACATATAAATTTAATAATTTTTAGCCTAAATTTTAGATACTATTTCAGACCCACTACTGTGCAATTTAGTAGTAAAGTTAAAATAATACTATAAAAGCAACCAAAACTTCTAAATAAATAGTTTTGTTTATTACAAAAGATCTATTAGGACAAAAATAATTTGGGACAGCGGGAATTTCAATTCACACAGGTCTCTTCAGACTTTTAAACATCGTTGTCTCTATATTAATCTCACAACACAAAATTATAGCATTTTGAAATAATAATAAAAATGCATTTAAATGGAGGGATTTAAATGTTAAGTGCATTTTAAAATAGTCATTAGCTAACAATGAATAACCAAAAACAAACTAAAACATTTTTAGGAACTCCAAGTCGTGCCGGAATTCTTAAATTTGAGCATTATTACATGATTAAGTTATGTTTTTACTGCTATATAAAAATATAACTTCCATGCATATTAAAATCAAATCCATATTTAAAGTAAGCTATAAGAATATTGAGTACCAAAGTACCTACGTCCTATGATTAATGAAGAAGTAGAGTTTTCCTCACTCAAATTCCCGAAGTTTTGGTTAAATAGAGAGTAAGGCTGCATAAAGAATACATTTTTATAAAATGTTATTCTTATCAAATACTAAATTTCAAAAAAATGCAGAGAATTATTAATGATAATAATGTTTAAAAGAGATTAAACTTTGTGAAAGAAATGGGATTTAAATATGAAATATTATTAATAAGTTGTTTTAAAGTTGTCTTAGTAAACATTACATGAGTGCATCATGGAAGACTTTTACTGTATATGAAAATAATATAAATAATAGGATGTAACAAAATATAAAATAAGAGAAGAAAAACAAGCTAATATAACATTGCAATAAAGCTATCACAAAATTCATCAGACATATACAACATAATAATACAGTCGTATTTAAAAATTAAATGATTTAAACATCAACAATTAGGACATGTTAGAAATAGTATTTTAACAAATACAAGATTTTCAAAATTATTACACTTTTCAAACAACATTGTTAACAAAATGAAAACACATTGTATGTAGATATCTTGACATTAGGACCAATTCAAATGAGTAAAACTGTTAGTTTATACAATCTATTAAGAAATGTTTTCCAAATTATTAAAAAATGAATGAAATCTAATAATTTTGAGCAATTCTTTATAACTGTAAGTACTTGGTCATGAAAAGTCACTGAGTAGAGCGTACTATGGCATTTTTCAAATACAAAAAAAGGCATCAGTATTTACAAGAAAACATCAAGTTTTACATTGCACATATATTTAGGTAAAATCATTTTTAAAATTATGTTGCATATGGAAAAAAAGACAAACAATGTTACTGGGCATAATTAATAATTTTAGTTTATAAAGTAAAGTAGATCATAGCCAATAGTTTTGTACGACATAGAAACAGTAAATAACTGTAGTTGGTATTCAACAATGTATATCTGATTTTCTAATAGAGCTCATTGATTCACACCAGAGTATTGGACAGTTATAATGTTTAGAGTAAATAAAGAAGTCACTAGGATAAAACATGTCTATAGCATATTAGTGTTAAACCAGAAACGCCATTAAGAACAAAAACAAATCTTTCAGGACACTTTATGTTTAACTACCCATCTTATCAGAAAACTGGAGGGACATGTTTTGGAGATTCAAGATTCAAACAGACATTGTAATTGGTCCTCACTCAACATGTACATCTTTCTCTCTTGATGATGAATGGATGTAATGATAAAAAATACTAAGTGTCCCAAAATTCTGTAACACTGATGTAGGGGATGAGGACTATACTTCACAAAAAACTTACACATTCTGAGGGATGGAAAGAAAAGTTATTTCTTTATGAAATGGAAAATTATTTAAATATTTTATATGTAGTTTTTTTTATAGCATAATGGACCATGCAATTCATAATCGTAGAAAGTATTCTATCTTCTAAACCATGTATGAATAAAAGTTCCTTTCCCTTGACGCGGTACAAAGCCCAATGGTGATAGCTGTTTTAGGTGCGTCATAACCGATATAACCCCACTCCCGTTTGAACCTATAAATTTCAATATAGCTTATAATCATGGAACAATTAACGCTAATTTACATACAAAGTTTTGTTAAGTTCAGTTCAATCGTTAGTGTCCAATAAAATTGTTGGCTAGCTGTTTAGGTTTTAGTGTATATCTCGTTTATACTGTGTTATACGACAAAAGTGAATATAACAAAAGTTACTCTACATAACAAAATAAACAACTTTTATCCTGTGTATATTTACCGAAAAACAAATAGGAAACGAAATATCGCTATTTTTAATTTCAGGCGTCCCTTACAATCCCCACTCCTGATCGTCCCTAGAAATGTTGGTACAGCTTATTATCATGGAGGAGTTCACATAGGGACTTTTGTTTAGCTCGGATTAGTTTTTTGTGTCAAATAAAATTGTTGACTCCTGCTATAATTTTTAGCTTATAACACATTCATACTTCGGTATATGATGAAAGTGTATATAACAAAAGTTACTCTAAATACCAAAATAAATAACTTTTGTTATGTGCATATTTGCCGAAAACCCAATAGGAAACGAAATATCCCTATTTTTAATTTCAGGCTTCCCTTATAACCCCCACTCCTGTTCGTCTCAGAGAATATTAATATAGCCTAAAGTCTAAGTTGGGCTAGTAGTAATATACATACCAAGTTTCATAAAATTCAGTTCAGCCGTTTATGCGTGAAAAGGTAACAAATAAACAAACATACACGAAAGAAACTAATTGCAGATATCGTGACTATGACATGTGAAACGAAAAAGTATCGTGAAATTTTGAAAAAAAAATCAATGTACAGACTGCGGTTACAATTTTATAAACATATAGATTAATCAACCAAAAAAATTCCCAACTTTTAAGTGATAAAAAATTTATAACATCAACACAAAATATATTTATGGAATTATTTATTCATTTTATATAAATGTATTATGCAAACATTCTGTGCAGCTGATTGTTATTAATTTGGAAAAATTATTCTTGCTAGTTCTACAGCACAAAATTATCTCACTTAGATTACTATTTACATATTATTACTAAATGATGGTAGTTTTGGCTATTATTTCTTTAATACTGATTAAGAAGTCCTCATACAATGTGTTTCATAACAAAAACATCTATTGAATTATTTTTATAATATAAAAATATAACAATGACTAGCTTTAACCAACACAGAACAATAATATTAATTTGAGCTTAGTCTTAGAATCTACACATAATTTTATTGTTTTTCAACAACAGGTATCTACAATTATGACAAAACCTAGTAAATAAGAGTATTATAAAGATATATACAGAGTGTGTTGCATGTTTTCAACATTATCAAACTATTTACAAAGCAGTATGTAATAAATTATCACAAATATTTGTTCTTTGAATGAATATCAGACACCCAAAAACATTATTTAAATAAATTAAAAAAAAAATTAAATAAGGTAACTTTTGTTTGAAAATACTCTTGTCATATATTTTTCTTCAGTTGATATATCCATCATTCCAAAAAAAAAAAAAAAAAAAAAAAAAAAAAAAAAAAAAAAAAAAAAAAAAAAAAAAACAAAAAAAAAACCAGTGGTGGAAAACACATGGCTGCAAGAGACAAGCTCCTCAACTTATGTAAATCTTGAAATGGTAAAACTTTCAAATTTGTTTTTTAAAGCAGATTAGTAAAGAAAGATATAGAAAGAAAAAATGTCCCTTACATTTACTTTTGTAATAAACATAGCATTGTTCTGATAATACTAAATAATGCCAAATCGTAAAATTTTGATATAGTACTCTTTATTAAACTGAGTTTAAGAAATTTATATTTAAATCAACCATTATCATAGCAATTTAATTTTATATTATAAACTGGTTTACATAGCCTGTTTGTGAGGAGCATTTTTTGTTGTATGTCATAACTTAACTCACCTGACAAAGGTTGTTGATGGCATGAATATTTGAAGATGTAAACTCAAAGGGTATATCTGATGGTGAGATAATTGAAAGAGTATATTAACCCTTTATGGAGCATGGGCCACTACTAAAGTGACCACCTACTGCTCTCTTTCAAACTTGGACCGAGAATAATGCTAATAGTTACAAGGGAGTCAGGAGAAAATGAGGAATTATTCCTGCGTGTTCGCACCTCTGAAGCAGAGATCCCTTTTCCTGGCCTCTAAAGCAGCCCTTGCTCATTCTAGGTACCTGCTCAGTTAGTACTGATTTGGACACTCACAGTGCATTACCTGTTATCACCTACATTCTTCTGCTTTTACACTACCAAAAAGGCATGTAATACTTTACTAAGATATTCTTGATCATGTTTCGGTAAATATAAATTAATAATGTTTTGTTGCATGCATGTTCTTTGTCAAGTAATTAAAAAAATATGGCTCCGGCCTTCCATTTTTACCGAATAGAAAATCAAGAGTATTTATTTTTTATTTGCTTATAGTATTTTTTTACGATGTTTACAAGTTAAACAATCAAATTCAAAATTATAATTAAATTATACTTTTTACCAATTTAGCATTCTCAAATATGTTTATTAGAGTGATAACAAACATTGCATGTCTTGGCTCAAACAGAAAAGAGCAGGTAATTGAAACATTTTACGAAAAAATATTTGCTGAAACTATTCAGAGAGAGACAAAAAGGACAGGAGCAAACAATAAGCCAAACCCTTTCCCTTGTGTGAGGGGTCAGGTAGAATTCTGTACCCATCAGCTGGTAATCCCCGGATAGGCCGATCCCCTTTACAGGCAAAACCGCTATAGCGGCTTCTCCAATAACTTATTCTCCAATTGTTTTAAAACTATTCTGTTGTTATTAATAGCCATTTATAGTAGACTCCTTAATACCATTTTTAGAGGAATATCATTTTTCTGATAACCAGAGAAATGTGTCCTATAAAGGGTTAAAATATTCTGAGCCTTCATTAAAATACATGTTTTTAGTTATTTCTTAACATCCATTTTGTGTTACTATGGCTAATTGGGGTTGGTTATCTGCAGGTTACCACCCTTTTCTATCCAGGGTAGGAGTAAGGATTATTTAATAAGTCTGTCACTAAATAAATTCCTATTGCCTAATGGGATCGAACCCCCCACTCTAGGTTTACCTTGTGAGATTAAGAACACCTCAAGTCACAAGGCTACCCTGAGCCCTGGGGAGGCAGGGGGAGGGGGGCTTCGAATTAGATATTAAGTGACATACCATCTGAATTTACACATGATTAAGTCAACGAGATTTAAGAGTTAATGAGAATAATACAGATTCTTTCATTTGTAGTAGAAAGGATAAAGTATTTTTGTTTCTGAAGTAGGCCATATAACATAAAGAATCTCATTTAACAATGTATAGCATTGCAATTTTCCAAATTCTTTTTAAAATATGGATTAATATTTCTGCAAATTCAAAGAGAAGAAATAGTATACAAATGCAAAAAATAAGACATAAAGAGAGATAGAGATCTAACATTTCAAAGGGAGAGACATTGACATTTTTAACAATCACATGAAAAACACTCTGTACATACGTAGGCTCAAAACTTTCTCATCTTATTAAAACGAGAAAAAGGAACATTATTTTAGTTGAACAATTTCATACCCTTGACTATTTTTAAAATAAGATAAGGAAGTTAAAATAAGCCTTGGGAACCTTAACTTACACAAGTGGATTGACAATTCACATTGATTAAAATAACATCTTACAATAATTTCTATTATAATCCTTTGTGACAAACGTCAAAACTATTATTTTTATTTTGTAAAATTAATTTTGTTACCATATGAAAGTGTAATGATTAAATGATAGTACTCGTAAAAGAAAGCTTCTTAAAGAAAGTGTACATTTAAACCCAAATTTATGCAGGAGTAGCACTTTTCCCGCTACATAAATTTATGAACTACAATTTAAAATAACAGAAAAAATTATCTACAAAAAGTTCTGGTAAATTAGAAAAAAAAGGGGAGATAAATTCTTTATTAAATTTTTCTAAGAATTGCTGGCTCAAAAGTATGAATTCACATTGTTCACTTCTTTCAATTCCAAGATTAAAAGAAACTGAAAATTCAAATATGAACCACTTGACAAGATGTAAAAAACTTCTAGTACGAAAACAAAAATGCAGGAAAACTTCTGAGCCTACATCTACGTTGTTAATTTATTAAATATTTTAGCACCTTGAGAATCTTCATTATGGAAAAAAAAAAAGGAGGGGAAACAGTAAAAATAGGAAAGGATTAATATTTATTGGTAGTCCTTCATGTAATTTTATCACAATTACAATTAGTTTTGGCACTTTTACCTAAACTATAGAACTTGTCCCAATTAAAAACAAAAACAATTAATACAATAGTATATCATTAAAAAAATAATAATAAATACATCTGGATGGAAATATTTCACATGGCATTCTTGATTACACAGAAATTACAAATCCTGCACAAAACAAAAAAATGCCCCAGTGGTAATAAAAAAAGGCATATTTTTATATAAATTAAATAACTTGAATGAATAATTTTAAGTAAATGATTGTTATAACCACTCTAACATGAAAAACTACAACTGATGACAAATAAATCATGACTTAAATTAAAAATTAGATATTGATATGTTTAACTTTATAATTGTAATATTCAGTTGCACTTTAGAAGAATATAATTCGTATATAGATGTATAATGTCGGGGGGGGGGGGGGGATGGCTTCCCATCCATTTTGACTATATATCCTCAATTTAAGCAGGTTAAACATCCTAAAAGCCTTTCTTAGCTGTCTAGATTCAGATAATTTTAATACTAAAAATCATTGTTTTTTCCTGTGTTGTCAAAAGGCTCATATGCCACAGGTTTTTCTGTTAAAGTTTTTTTTTAAAAGAGTTATTTTATTATCTTTTGACCTTCCAGCATTTTTTCTTTAAATAGAACAATTAAAAAGGGATGTTCCAAATAATATGTAATGTAAGAGTGATTAAATAACCATCATAACACTATATACCACTGATGCAAGAGAATTTGACCATCTTACTTAATATTAAATATTTATATTTTAAACTTTATTATTTTAATAAATTTTTATTTGAAAAAATATATTTATTTTTAGATTGATTCTCTTTCTTTTTTTTTAAATTAAATCACAATATTTAGGACCACCAATAACTAATCCCTACAAGAACAAGGTCATGGAGATACTTAACAATAAAGTATACTTTTTTATAAACTTCTCAAACAAGAAATTAAAACGATATTAAAATGACTTTGCACAACCTTCGTTATAACATTAAAATTGGTATATATAATATATACTTAAAATATACTTACATTATATAAACACCTATCAGATACTACACTGCCTAAATGTGTTCATAAGTGTAAAACACTGAAAACATAGATAACAGGCAGTTTCCCCCAAATTTCCTTTATAAAAGTTTTTAACTAGATCTTGTTATAAAATCACTGTTTCTTAATATATTTTTCCTTCAATTCTTCATTCATTTTTTCTTCAAGAGATGATTGCTTCAAGGCTTTTACTCTTACATCTAAAACAACAAAGCAAAACAATAAAATTGTTTGATAATGCTTAAAAATTAAGAAAGGAAAAAGGCCAAACCATTTTGGTGTTTCATTAAAAAGAAAAAAAAAGCGTTACCGTTTTAGTTAGTGCTCCAAACTGTATTCTTTTTTTCTTGCTATTATTTTATTAATTTATTTTTTGGCCTTTCAAGCTAGAATGTCAGTCCAGTAAGAACATTTTTTTTTTTTAATATATTCATTAGATACGATTGAACTTTCACTTCATGAATTTTCAATATTATAAAAACAAATAAGAATATGGAATACTACTAAATGGGATAATGTAATTATATGATGCTAATTATGTCTTTAATGATCGCAGGCTATCTTTAAGGTGTAGTTGATGCTTAAGGTCTTGGCTACAGACTAACTTAACAGATTAAACTGTTTTTACAGTTATGGCATTAACTCCTTTATTAAGAGTCCTTATTCTAAATAATATGCTCTCTGCATTTTCTCAATAAAACGGATATTAACAAAGCTATTGACATAAATATGTATTCACATTGAAGTAAACACCTCCCCTCTCCTAAATGAAAATTTAAATTCTCATATAGCCTATATTGTACCGTGGGATAGTCGACTCACAAATATAAAAAATAGAAATCCTATAAGTTTTATTTATATAGACAATTCCTTACCAAGAGGTTTCTGAGTACAAACATTCACTGAGTCACTTTGGAAATCAATTTTCAACGAAGTGGGCCGTTTCTTTGGGGTAGCAGGGACAACAAATTCTGTACTGTTATTCCTAGACAGCCCAATTCTTTCTGGCAAACTAAAAAAAGAATGACTACATTAATGAAGATATTGTCATCATTTTAAATTTATAATGGTATTAGATATTTTTAAATTCATAGTGGCACATGTTCATTAAACCACAACTAAGTCATTTTGTTTAAGCTTAATTCTGAGATTCACAAGATTTCTTCATTTGTCTACATTAGTGTGTCTATTTTAAAAATGTAATAAATAAATATACAATTTGACATCTCTTACGATTTTCACACATATAACCAAGATTTTCATCTGAGACTGTTTCATATAAATTAGAACAACCCTAATTTGGAAGGTTATAATGTGAAGTAGGACCTTGCTACCTATCACTACAGTATAATATAATATTGTTGCGAAAATTAAATACTTGAAGGAATTGGACAGAGATGTTCACGTGTTTGGTGAGTGTGGATGAGATCAAAGGGTGCCGCTAATTGGTCGAGCTCATACTAGTCCCTTCCAGTCCAGACGTCGGAGGGTCCAGCCAATTCCCCTTTGATCTATGCCGACGACCTAAATAAAGAACCGGCCAGCCACGAGCTAGTCAGTTTATTCTCAGCTGTCTTGTTGATGACATCAGTGCGACAAAGTGTGCAGTGCGGTAAAGTGTTTTTATGAGAAGAACAGTGTTGTGCCGTGACTGTAAGTAACAGTTTAGTGCCGTGTTTAAGACAGTGCAGTGCCGTCTTTTTGTGTACTTCAGTGACCGTGAGTGAATTATTGGACTGTGTAATAACAAGAACAGTGAAGCTATCAGTGCATACTGTGAGTAGTAGTTAAGAATAATTAACCAAGTGTATTGTGCATTGTTAAATAAATTGTCCAATGATAAAAACAGTGAAACTTGTGTGTATTTAATTTTGCAATCCAAAAGAACTCTTATAAACAACGTTTATTACTGATTTTGTAATAAAACGTAACAATATTTTGTTGAAAAGTTGCTTTTAAGTACTCCGTACAAGTTTTTAATTTTTGAAAATCCAAATGGCAAATATTTTAATAACTGAAGTTCTGGTTGTATTGCCCCACTATATGTGGTCTCGCCCACAATCAGAGATACTTTTTCTAAAGCCTAACAATAACCATCAAAATGAGGTGACAAAACAATAACAGGAAACTCCAGCTATAAAGAACTAGAGTGAGTGTGGATTTCTTGCAGGCAAAGGATCTCTCTAAAGGCAAAAACATGTATATGTATCTAAACCATCATAAGAAATAAATTAATTTCAGGGAAAAATATTGGTGATAAAAGGCATGGAACAATTTGTAGCCTAATACTGATTTCTCAGCTGTAATAACCATGAATACAGTACTGGGCCAAACAAGCAAAATTTATGAATAAATTCCATGACCACTAAAATTATAAATTCTACATGAAAACATAACCCTGGCATATGTTGGCCATTAAAATAATAAGGTGGACATTTACTGACATTTGAGAGCCTAATACACATCTATTCTAGAAGCTTTAATTTGTAATTTACCTTGAGTTAGCACATTCCTCTTCACTGCTTGACTTCATTGTGAGCAACATTGTTTTTCTTAGTTCTACTTCCATTTCTTCACACTTCTTCCTCAAGGATTTTTCATTTTTCTCTTTAGCTTAAAAATTAAATAATTCTGAATTAAAATTTATGAAATGTTGAATGAATGATAAATGCATAATCTTAAGTTAAGAACTAAATTTCACATAATGTGAGTTAATAAATTAAATCAAATTTAATCATTGATGCTATTTTTAACTCAATTCACTGTAACTCTCTTTAGAAATAATTTATTTAATTATTTATTAAAACCAACAGTATGCTACTATGGCTGATTGGTAAGGGTTATCTACAGGTACCAAGAGTTTGACTAAGGGTTTCATTTAGTGAGTTATGCTAGGTTCTTAATAGTTTCACAGGAAGCAATCATTGATTAAAAAACTTTTCTTGTAATTTTTTAGCAGATTTCCCTTAAGGGAAATCAGCTATTGAGGTCGTACTCATGACGCGAGTTTTGAAAAATATCTTCAAATGTCCATCGATCCTACCCAGGAGATGACGAAAATGAGGTCCGTTCAAAATTATATATATATATCTCTCTCTCTCTCTATATATATATATATATATATATATTTGTCTGTTAACGCTCTAGCGGTCGCAATTTTTGTTTGATCGTTACCAAACTTCATATTTAAGCGTTTTACGTAAAAAGAGAGATCAAGTTCGTTAATGGCTGAAATCGAACCAGTAGGAGGGGGGGTTTAGAGGGGGGGATTTTTGAAAATTCAAAATATCTCTGTTATTATGCGTCGGATAGAAAAATTGTATAGAATCAATCTTATTGTAAATTAAATTTACTATAAATATTGGTCTATGCATTTATTCTGTATCTTGAAAATTAACCGAGATATTTGCATTTGTATTGTGTTTGTGGTCGACGGAACCCCGCCATGTTCCGGACTCTCCGCCGAGAGCTCTGGTGGCCGTTTCCAGAACTATTCGTCCCTCGTGAATAGGTTTAGAGATCCCTTCCTACTACAGCTGTTATTAGGCGGATTTCTCTATTGTAAAACATCACGTGGGAAATCTGCTTAGTTTACGCAGCCCCTGCGTGACGGACTTTTTATTAATTAACAACTCTAAATGCTTCATGGTCTACATATCACCTCTTCAGGAACAGTTGCCTACCCAATGACTGGTTAATTTTATGTTAAGTTTAGCAAATACTTTGCAGTTTTTCACACACGAGGCATGTAGATCATGAAATAAGATACAGACTGTACAAATCCATGCACTTCAAGGAGAAAAGGGCATTTAATTGTGGATTCCTTGTGTGTTTCTTTCCTATGTATTAGTTGAAGATGAAAAGAAAGAGTTAAGTGTACAAGTATAAATGTACTTATATGAGTATTTTAGTCTTTTCAAAAACCTTATTGTTCATGAATTAGCCTGTCAACAAGGATTATGTTTCATTGTAAGAAGTTGAAAAAATAGAGAGCATATTATTTTGATACCTTTCAGAGCAGCTTGAATTTTTCCTAATTCTATTTGGAGAGTATTACTTATATTTTCAAACTCCTGTTTGATAGACGATTCACTGTTGGTTCGGATTTGTTCCAGCCTTGCTTGCTCATTCATCTATAGAGAGGGAAATATATTTAACGTTAGCATATAAAGCACATTAATTTTCTTGAACTATTAAATAATAGATAAGAAATACAAATTTTCCCTTATGGGATATATTATTAACTTAGATCACACGGTAGACCATTTTGATGCTCCTAGATGACAAAAACACAACTCATTCAATTAATTGGTGTGGGCATGAACATGCAAAAGTGTGAGTCTGTGTGTGTGTCCTATAACACTTTGTGATCTGATTAAATAAACTGAAATATTCAACCTCAACCTATGATCTCTCCAGCTTAAGAAGGCTTATTAAACGTTCAGCTAACTGCATATATTTTACTTCTCCTTCCAAAAAAATTAAATATCAAACTTTTTTAAATAAGTCCAAAATTACTATTAGGGGATTCACATCCAAGTATTTAAGCACTGATAGTGGTAAATATAGATAAAAGTCACAGAGTATGCAGGCTTCCAGTGAAAGGGTATTAATATAAAGTTGGGGGAAAAGTAATTTCGGTTTATCCCAATAGTCGCATATGAAAGTCGCTATATCAGTGAAGCCATACTATACCACGTTTGAAAGGTCATAGTCCATAGAGTATTCCAAATATCTCTACAGTTTCATTCATTTAGTCAGTCAATCGTTATTGCGCTTTGAAAATGGAGATTCCAGAAGGCCATTTTCGTCATGTATTGCTTTTTTACTTCCAAAAAGGGATAAATGCAGCTCAGGCTCATCGAAAATTGTGTGGTGTTTATGGTGATGTCTGTTTAAGTGAACGTCAGTGTCAGAACTGGTTTGCTCGATTTCGTTCTGGAAATTTTGACCTTAATGATGAACCTTGCCCTGGAGGCCAATTGTTGAACAAGTCGATGAAATTCTTCAAAAAATCGAGGTAGACCGACACATTTCATCTCGTGATATTGCTATGGAGCTAAACATCAACCATAAAACAGTTTTGACCCATTTACATAAGAATGTATACCAAAAGAAGCTCGATATATGGGTTCCACACGAATTAACTGTAAAAAATTTAATGGACAGAGTTTCCATTTGTGAATCGCTGGTGAAACAAAATGAAATTGAGCCATTTTTGAAAAGAATGATTACAGGTGATGAAAAGTGGATCACGTACAACAATAATGTGCGAAAAAGATCGGGTTCGAAACCCGGAGAAACTTCACAAACAGTGGCAAAGTCTGGATTGACACTAAGGAAGGTGATGCTGAGTGTTTGGCGGGATTGGAAAGGCAATGCTCATCATGAGCTGCTCAAACCTGGCCAAACCATTGATTCAACTCTACTGCCAACAACTAATATGGTTGAAGCAGGAGATTCAAGAAAAACCGCCAGAATTGATCAATAGGAAAGGTGAGTCGGCACACATCTTTGGTGATTCGGCAAAAATTAGGAGAGTTTGGCTGGGAAGTTTTGATGCATCCACCATACAGCCCGGACCTTACACCATCTGACTACTACTTGTTTCGTTTTCTTCATAACTCTCTTAATGGTGTAAAGCTCGAATCAAAAGAGGCTTGTGAAAATCACTTGGTTCAGTTTTTCGCCCAGAAATCACAGAACTTCTATAGTGAAGGTATAATGGTTTTACTGAAAAAATGGCAAAAGGTCATCGATCAAAACGGCGCATATATCATTGATTAATATCTAAAATTTATATAAATAAATGTGCTTTGAAAAACATGAAAAATACCGAAATTACTTTTACCCCAACCCTATATTTAGAGGCACTTATCTCACCCTAATCAACAAACTTTTTTCAGCCAAAAATCTGTATTCCCTATTAAGAATCAATAGTTTTTATGTAATATTAGTTGAAGTTAGCCCTTAGTTTTTTTATTTTATATTATATTCGTGAATTGGACTATTACCTGGCTCTGAATAAGAGAATTAATTTCTGCTAATTTTGAACTCAATTTGTTGTCAGATTCAATGATCACTTCTTTTTTAATCCTTTCAAGAGCTTCCTCATGCATGTACTTAATTTCCTCTATCTCTCTGCGTGAAACAAAATCTTTTTCTAATCTTCGATGCATGCTGTGAAGTTGGAAACCAATTTCAATTCTTTGCTGCAAATAGAATATACATTATATGCTAAATTTAAAAAAACATATTGACTAATATAGAAAATTCATAGTAAATAAATAAATTTATTTGATTTTATAACTATTTGTTATATACAAAGTAAATAAATACCAAAGTATTTATTGTAAATTTTTGAAATTGACCAATAATAAATTTAGTTAAATCTTAAAAGTTAAAAATAGTTAGGCATTGAAATCATTCATATAAGGAGAAACAAAGAATTAAAAAGACAATAAATTATATTTAGCATACCTGTAATTCGTTAAGCATTCTTCGCACTTGGTTTTCTAATGCTTCTCTCCTACTGATTTCTTGTTTCAATTTTTGTTGCAACTCAAATACCTGTAAATGTTTAAAGTATATTTAAATTTAAAAGAATTAGGCAAAGACTAGGCAATAAATTCACTTTTATTTAAACACATTTGTTTTAACCAATGTTTTGCATAAATTTAACATTAATGCGCTCTGGTTTTTGAATTAGATGGTTAAAATTGCTATTTTGTTTTCTCTATCTCTTAATTCCACTGTTGTTAGTGTGAAAAATAAAATATTTAGCATAACTGTCAATGATGGGGTTGCCATGACAACAATAAATTATTATTATTATTTATTAACGTCCACTTTTTGCAACTTAGGCTAATCGGGACGGGTTATCTACAGGTTACCACCCTTTTCTAGCCAGGGTGGGATTTTAGGATGTTATTTAATGAATTTCGTCACTAAATACAACAATAAATGATGTAGTCTGCTTTGAGTAAGCCATTGTAGTAAACAAGTCACTACCTAAGTCAAGTAGCTCCACAATTGCTTCAAAATGCTGAGTAGGCATAAAGTATGATGGAACATAATATCATAACAAGCATGAAGAAGTATTTTATATGAATAATTTTCTAGTGAATCTTCCATTAAGACATGCAGCCTTGAGAATGTTCACATGATTAAATTTTCTCAAAAATCCCTTTAAATCATCACAAATTCTAGTAAATGAGTGCCACAAACAAGATCTGTCTGATTCTGGAAATGGGGCTCAGGTTAGCCAAGCGAGTTAAAGCGTTGACCTTTATCTCACATGGTAAACCTAGAGTGGCGAGTTCGATTCTTGCCTGGGCAAAGGAAATTATTTAGTGACGAAATTCATTAAATAACGTCCTAAAATCCCACCCTGGCTAGAAAAGGGTGGTAACCTGTAGATAACCCGTCCCAATTAGCCTCAGTTGCAAAAAGTGGACGTTAATAAATAATAATAATTCTGAAAATGGGGTTCTATGTAGTCATGTGAGTTGAGGCTAATTCTTGATGATCGTGCTAAACCTAGAGTTGAGGGTTAAATTTTCACTTTGGCTAATATGTGGTTAAATGGAGATAAACTCACTAAGTAAAGTCACAAGTCACTCTCTGAATAGAAAAGTGTGGTAACCTGTAAATATCCTATCTCAATTAGCCATAGTAGTATGAAATGGATGTTATACAAAAAAAAATAAATACAATAAAACATCGATATATCTACCAATAGATTGTTTATCTATTCATTCTCTAGTAGCTTCAGTTTTTAAGATTAACTATCATATTTAAGCCTGATGAGATTGAGTTTGTTAATTGTCAGAATATGCCCAATTGGAAAGGGGGGGGGGAAAGGAAGTCGCAGGAAGATAAAAACATCCAAAACAAAAATATATAGGTCACAGTCGAATGGAAACTAAATTAGCAAGTTTTGTCACTTAAATGAAATTACATTTACATCCAGTTCTGAAAATGTTCAATGAGAATGCCACTTAAGGACATAAGGAAGTTTTTTTAAGGAAAAACAGCTATTCAAATAGTACTCATGACGTGATTTTTGAAATATTTCTTCCAATGTTTATCGATCCTACCCACAAGATGAAAAAAATGAAGTCAGTTCATAACAATATATATAAGAGTAAATATATAATTTTGTCTGTGAATAGTCTATCGATCATGCAATTTTTGTTTGATCATTACCAAATGAGATTACTCTATATTTAAACGTTCCATGTAAAATTAAAGATCAACTTTGTTAATGGCTGAAATCAAACCAGTGGGTGGCTGAAAACATTTACTAAAATAAGAATTATTGATATTTTTAATACCTTGTTATTATTCTCTCCATTTTTGTTGATATCTGCTATTATTATTTGGTCTCCCTCATGAGGTTCTAAAAATTGTTGACAATTTTTCAGTTCTTTCTGTAGAAAAGCAAGAGTTATTTCGGAATAAGAGTTCTTGTCTTTCTCACTGAGTGAATCACTGTCAGATAAGCTAAAATACTGTTTTCTTGGTGACGTAGTACTTGTTGATACATCCTGAAACATTAAGATCAGATACTATATCTAAACAATAGATAATGCTATCCATAAAATGTATGGACACTATTCAATTTCATTAAATCAAAAACTCACAACACTAATTGTTTGATTTATGACATTTTATTATCATTATTATTGTGTAAATCTCTGATGGTTTAAACTATTCAAGCACTTTTATGACTAATTGTAAGATCAATTAAAATAAAAACAGCTCACTACTTTTGAAATTATTTAGAATGCCCTACTTATTTCATACTCTCTCTAACACCTCTAGACTCTTCAGGTTAGGGGTTAGCCATTCTTAATGACTAAATGGAGCTGTCAAGCTGAACAAATCCTCTTAAATATTTAGCCCCTGAAGAGGAGTCAGAAATAATGTATTAAAGAATTTCAAAATAAGGTATTTATTTTTAATTTAAATGGTTATTGCCATAAAAGTGTTTGAATATTAATTGTTACGCCATTCTTTAATTAATACATTAAAAATGTTGTACTAAACAATTTTTTTTTCCACACTAATCAAAGTCTGAGACAAATGCAGGATTAAAAATTTTCCGTTTCACTCGAGTTGTAAAATGATCTACTTTCGTCACTTGTATAATAATAGTTATTTATTATACAAGTGACGAAAGTAGATCATTTTACAACTCGAGTGAAACGTTTACCCACACGAGCGAAGCGAGTGTGGTAATTTCACGAGAATTGTAAATTCTACTTTCGTCACGAGTGTAATATTAAATTTTTTCTGTAATCGTGTAATACATGATCAGATCTAACCAGAATATGAACAAAATTAGGATGTTGTGAAGATTATGGTATGTTGTTGGTAGGTTATAAGCATGGTTGTGAAAGGTTATAAGCATAGTTATAAAACAACTAGTGATGATTGTGAAGTAGTGCAGTTATAAACAAGAAAGGTAATTATTATTATATTTAAATTTTAAAATATATTGATTATTTCCACCAATAATTCATTCACATTTCAATTTATTTTGTTAAAATAAATTCTTACAATGTTAAGAAACATTTAAAAGCATTTAATTTCCAACTTCAAATTATTTTTTAATTTATACTTATTACTAATTAAGGAGGCAATTCACTTTC
This sequence comes from Riptortus pedestris, assembly GCA_019009955.1. NCBI lineage: Eukaryota > Metazoa > Arthropoda > Insecta > Hemiptera > Alydidae > Riptortus > Riptortus pedestris. Next base: position 52,882,855 of record CM032229.1, read on the forward strand.
TTTACTTTATTGCAAAATGTTTCACTTTCTTCACTCATTTCAGTTTAGTAATGTTACCATTATTCAACGATTACAGAAAAATAACTATTTTACATTTGTAAGAAATTAGGTATATTAACATTCACCGACCTGAAAGCAGTGTTGGTTCTACTTTTTGAAAGGAAATATGGGTAGCAATGAGGAGGATTGGGTTGTGGTGGGGTGCCTATGATGTGCATAACATCCTACATTGTTTTCTTAGAAATGCGAGTTTTGATACCGGGGATCAAACACAAAATTTTATTAAGTTGAGCAGTTACATGGTTTTGAGGATGGGGTTTATTTGTTATCTTGCTGGCAATTCAATAACATGAAGCTATTGAGTAGCTACATGAATATAATAAAAGGTTTATGTAAAAAGGTATTGAAATACGAGCTGTACATAATATGTTTAGAGACTCGGTTACTCAAAGTGAAAGTTGTGCGAGTAGAAATGGGGCTTTACTGGTGCTAATTACCAAAAAAATGCAGAGATCTTGGCTAATGTTCAAGATCCAGAACAAATGCACAGAACTACATTTTTAGGAAATTATATTTAGATGTGTTGTTATATACAATTTTTGGATCCATCATATAATAACGGAAACAATACAAATTTTCAAACTTTCCTATCTCTAGACCCCCCCCCTTGGTTTGATTCCAGTCATTAACAAATTTAATTTAAGATAAAATGTTAAAATATCAAGGTTGTTAATTGTCAAACAAAAATTAAATTAAATTCCCTTAAGGTAAATCTAGTAAAATAAAGGAATGTCAACTGAGATGGTTTAGGCATGCATCTTGGATGTCAGAAGGCATGGAAAGGGGAAAAGTCACTAGTCACCTGTCTATCTGACAACGGAAAAAAAACTCACAAGCCTAGATCCACCATATGGCCATGGATAACATGAGAAGAATGGTGAAAATGGATGTTGCTGAAGGGCACAATGAGCATGAAATAAGAGAAGAATAAAAGAAAAGCTTGAGAATATCATAAAATCCTGTATCTTACATAAAATTTTGGAAAAGTAGTTTTCTCTTGTTGTAAAATTGCTATTGTTCTTTTGAGAGTAGCTATAGTATCTTGAGCCTCTAGTAGCCTAGGATCTTGTTTTTTATCCATCATTTCTAATTTGGCAGCACATTCTTCATATCTAAGAATGAAAAAAAAAGTGAAAATGTGATGTGATAGTTAAGATAATAAATAAGACATAACAAAAAATGACAAGATTTCAAGATAAAAAGTCAATTCAAAGGGGAAAAAAAACTTGCAATTGGCTTTTCTTAATATATAGTAGATATGTGGTTTAAAGTTTGAAAATATTTGGAGAAATATATAAAATATTTAGGAAATGTGTCTTCTATTATCAGGATCTAACTAAACTAAACATATTTACCATATGCTTTGTATTACTTACAGATGTCATCTCACATTCAATGCTCTACTTCTTCCTAAGTAAGATTACTCTTTGTAAACAAGCCTCAACATTTTAGTAAGAAAAGAGGTATATAGTAATATCATAGTAGTACTACAGTATAGTAATATATTTAATTATTTAGGCTATTTGGGGAGAGTGATAACTTTGGAACCCACACAGGGCTGCTACAGTTACTTCCCAGAGTTGATTAAAATTTAAAAAAAAACTGATTAATACGTATCCCAAAAACTTCTTAATGTATATTACGCTAAAAGCCCAATTGGTTTAATATTATTTTTCCCAAACTAATTTGTCATTTATATAACTTAATGTATCATAGCATTAAATACACACACACACACACACACACAATTTTTCACATACTTTTTTTCCCAAAATTCCATTAGGTAAGATATTTATAATGGGTTTAATAAAACACTGAATAAATTTATGAATAGAATATTTCTTCTCTCTTTTAAAATTATTTAATACTTTTTCAAGTTTCCCCACTTATTTAAACTCACCACTCCACACTTCTTCTGTAAAAGTAAAAAACTGAAAATTTTTCATCTGCTTCTAGTAATAAGATAATGTAGAAAACAAACAGAGAAGAAGCCAATGCTGAAAACTTCTTAGACGTAATATCAGCTTGGTAATAATTCAAAAGTAGATTAAAATGCCCCAGAAGTCTAACTAGTGCCATAGTTAATATTAGTATATGAAAGTTTTCATTCAAGGAGCTCTTTGGACCAGAAGTCCCAATTGTGAAAAATCATCCTGTCAAACCAATAAGCTTGAATTGAATTTTTGGCTTCCAAAACAATGGAGTGCATTTTGAGTAAATTAACAGAATAACTAAAGATGATCTAACTTAGTCGACGGGAATGGTCACTGTTAAGAAGATTAGCATAGAGGCAGCTCTCATAATAGATCTAACCGGTGTTACGGCCCATTTTTATTGTCGCTGAAGACGGCTGATGGAGATAGAAGATAAGGGAATCACCTTAAGGGAAATCAGCTATTGAGTTCGTACTCATGTTGCAATTTTCAATATATATTTGTCTGTTAATGCTTCCGTGGTTGCAATTTGTTTGATCGTTACCAAACTTGATATATAACGTTTCATGTAAAAAGAAATATCAAGTTTGTTAATGGCTGAAATCAGACCAGTAGGAGGGGGAGGGGGTTAGAGGACGGTAATTTTGAAAATATGAAAAATCTTCATTATTATACTTCGGGTCGAAGAAGTGTATAGAACCAACATTTATCCGGGTTTAAAGGGTGGGGGAATTCAAAAATTCATATCTCTGTCATTATTATGAGTCAGATCATAAAATGATGAAGAGTGAATCTTATTAAACTATTGTTGCTCTACAATTGTTGTTTTATGCATTTTTTCGTAGCTCAAGTATTAAGCAAGGTATTGATACATTCTTATTTTCAGCCTTCAGTAACCCCCCCCCACCCCTTCTATTTGTCCGTTTTTTACATATAAATAGAGAATAAGTGGTGAGATTAGATCTCAAATGTGTTCTAATCTCACCAGCATGTGAGAAATCTGCTTAGTTTACGCAGCCCCTGAGTGACTGACTTATTTTTATAGGTGTCTGTATGTGTGTACATATCACTGACACAAAAAATCAATTGGGAAAGGCAAATTACATTTCACACACAAAATAAAATTAACTAAAACATTCAATTAACTAAAATTTACCGTTCTTTCCAGCAGATTGTGTCCTCCTGCAATTTCCGGACATCTGCAATGTTTTGAGCAATAAGACCTTCCCTCTCAGTTATCATGCTTTGGTTTGTCATTAATACCTCTTCTAGATGCTGAACTAGTTTTTTATTCTTTTCTTCTTCAAGCTTTTTCTCTTCTTCTAGATGTTTCTAATTAACAAAATTGTATAATTTTATTAATTTAAAGAATAAGTAAATATAATTTAACTTATAAATTACAAATTTGGCAAAGATATTAGCAGATTTCCCTTAAGGGATATCAGCTATTGAGGTTGTACTCATGACGCGATTTTCAAAATTTTTCTTCAAATGTCCATCGATCCTACCCAGGAGATGACGAAAATGAGGTCCGTTCAAAACTGTATATATATATATATATATATATATATATATATTTGTCTGTTACCGCTCTAGCGGTCGCAATTATTGTTTAATCGTTACCAAATTCGATATTTAGTCGTTTTATGTAAAAAGAAAGATTAAGTTCGTTAACGGCTGAAATCGGTCCAGAGGGAGGGGGGGTTTAGAGGGGAGGATTTTCGAAAATTTGAAATATCTCCGTTACCATAGGTCGGATCGAAAACTTGTATAGAACAAATCTTATTGTAAATTAAATGTACTATAAATATTGTTATATATACATTAATTCACTATCTTGAATATTAACCGAGATATTGGCATTTTTCAGTTTTCAGCCACCAGCAAACCGCCACTTCTACTCATGTTACATAAACAATGCTCTGCTACATAATAAATCACATTATTCGAAGTTTAAATACCAAAAATTGTATTCAAGAGACCTTTATTATAAGGTTTTCGACTACTAAAATTTGATTGATAGGTATAACAATTATTCTGACTCATTATTAATTACATTACTCGATATAGTAAATAGTTCTCAATAAAATTAATATGTTATTTTCTGATATATTTCAGTAATAGTTTTTCTTTCCGGTGTGAAGCGGGCAGACCCGTTTGTTTACATTTCTAACCTAACGCTTCCTGTCGGCAGGTTATTGAAATTGGATGAACCATTTCTTATTTCCGTTTGTATTTATTTGCGGTGGTGTTGTGTTAGCAGTATGTATATTTATCTATTACTAAACTTCACGAGGGAAATCTGCTTAGTTTACCCAGCCCCTGCGTGACGGACTTTTTTTGTATTGTTGAAAGGTAACCTAGCAAATTGCCTAGGAGTATAAGCTTAGCAAACGACTTTGTTAATCAAGAATTATCTACAAAGTAAAAGAGACATTGTAGCAAGCATATGGCTTATATATCCAAAAAAGCATTGTAATACTTTTGCTATCTGAAACTCCATCTAGGTTTCATAGCAAGAGTTTTAGTTTCTAGATACTTGGAAGAGGCACTACTCTTCAAATATTATTCTGCCTTTATTCTATTGCCAAACCAAGCTGTCATGGCTAAAACTGGACCAGGAGGAGGGTTGTTCAAAGGGGGGGGGGCAAAAATTCAAAATATCTGTTATTGTAAGCCTAATCAAAAAATGTTATTGAATCAAAATAATTCTATAATTGTTGTTCTATGCACTTTTTTCATGTATCCGATATTAAGTGAGCTATTTGTTATTTTATTGTTTTCCGCCAATTGAATGCCTCCAATTAACTCATCTCATGCTAGTAGTAATTTAGTATATTATGACTACTCTTATTCTAAGCTTAAATACCCAATATTGCTTTCAACAGATCTTTACAATATGAGATACATACATATATGTGATGTGTGACATCATCAATTAAGATTTTATGTTCAATACTCAAATATTTGTATATGATCAATACCATACTCTCAATGATGGCTGAAATTTGACCAGGAAGAGGGGGTCGGGGAGTTAGATGGGGATAGAGTCGAAAGTTCAAAATATTTCAGTTATTGTGAGTCGGATCGAAAAACTTATATTAATTGAGTTTCAAATTTTATTTTCCACGACTAATGTTTTCTACATGGTTTCCCCAAATTCGAATATTAAGTGAGTTATTTTTAGTTTTTTGTTTTCAAGACTTACAAAAAAATAACTCATCTTCTACTCCTCCGATTTTCACTTGGAGTAACTGAGTCATTGAACATCTTATATTTTGATTCCTGTTTATATTGGCATCTTTCTATAGAGAAATAGATAATAGATGGTGAAATGATATCACCAGTGTGCCATTCCAGCATGAGGAGAACCATCGGTATGCCAAACTTTCAACAGATTTCTCTTAAAGTTTGTGCTCATGATGCGATTTTCAAAATATTTCTTCAAATGCCCACCGATCCTTTCTAGTAGATGATGAAAATGAGATGATGATGATGAATTATCCTTAGTTACAAAAACTGGACGTTAATATAAATAAATAAAGAATTATGAAAGCACAAGACAAAATTCAACTTGGTACCCCAAATAAATCACCTATGATAATGAACAATAAATATTATTATGTATTACTTTATTATTTATTTGTTTATTAATTTTATATCATTGTCAATTAGGATTCTATAAAATTAAAAAAATGTTTCCCTAACAGTTCACAATATCTATTATTAACAATGAAGTCCTTCCAACTTGAGGCACTTTACTCACTTAGCAAATAACTTTATCATATTCTCAATTGAATTATTTATGAAAAAAAAAAAAAAAAAAAAAGGAAGAGGCTCAGAGATTAAGTTCTGTAAGGTTCCTTCTTCTTTTTTTCAATGATTATGTTCAATTAATACTTGTAGTTTTATTAACACTCCTTTGGAATGGGTTTTAACCCTTTCCACTCCAAGGCTGTTTTTGTTTTTATTCCACCAGCTCCACGCTAAAATTGCGTTTTTTTACTTTTAGTGTTTTTTGTAAAAAAAAACGACAGTATGGAGGGTTATTATACTTATATGCAATTATAATCGACCGATCACTACTTTCAAAACGCGTTACTTGTTGCACCATTAATCCGTGTCCGTGTCCCACAGCAAATTGATTCAGTCACAGTCTTATCCGCCAGGAAAATTCACACCATACATGACATTACAGGTCTTTGCATGAAAACAAACACGATGATGCACAGAGATAAGTTGTTTACGACACGAACAGATAACGGTGCGATAACAACTAGTTTTATTATGTAGCATCGATAAAATTTAATTGAATTATAGTATCTTACGATTCTAGAATATGTTTCATTCATTCATGACTCAAACATTTCAGTAACAAAAATCCCTCCTGTTTTAAAATTTTCTGCAAAAAGAGGTATTACACCATGTCGAGTATCACTCGACATTGGAGTGGAAAGGGTTAATTGGAATCATCATGAAGATTGTTCTTATCACTGATAAAAGGAAAGAAGAAATATTGACCTATAATCAGCTATCCTAGCAATTTCTGAAGACGCTATACATTCAGCAATTATTTTAAATGATGTTTAAAAGAAAGTGTAAATATCCATTTAAACCACTAAAGAAAGTGTTCCAAAATGGCAGGTTTACAAATTATCTTAGAATGTGCTTCTGCCTAACTTTACACATGTAGGGACTTACGCACATACAAAATTAAATTATCATGAACAATCTAGAGAAATAAACATTTAAATGATTATTTACCAACTTATACTTACCAGCATTATCTGAATGTTCCCCACTGATGTATTTTTCCATGAATTCAGGCTCCCAGATTGTTGAGTTCTTGAACATTGAGTTTCTAGATATGTATTTAGTTCTCTGTACATTTCTGATTTATCTTTGTTAAGCTGAAAATATTGTCTTTTGTTACAATTTGTTTGAATATGATTATTTTTAAACAATACTTATTTTAAAAAATATTACTTTGCAGGGTTTCTTCCCATTCCTTTAGATTCTATTGCTGAGAATGGCAAAACTTCCGTCAGGTCTTGAATGGAATTATTTGATTATCTGTCCTGTTCTGAATTAGCTTTTAATCCTCAATTAGCAATGTTTATCAGAAAGAGAGGCTTTCAAACAACAATTGTTCCATCCAAGCTCAATATCGAGCAGAAATATGCCAACAACTGCTCACAAGTCCCAAAAACACTTGTTTTTTTTTTTAGAAAGAATAATCCATTTTCATGAGAAATAGATATTTTACCTCAACTCTGACTTATACAAACTATGGCTAACACCAGGTCAGTTACTGAATTTGGTTGTGACATTGTAGGTTTGCACAAATAGTTATGTCGTGTGTTTAGTAGAATTTTGAAAATGTGGTGCACATTGACTTGATGGTCATGCTATAACTGCAGATTTTTTCCCATTCTCATAAATTCTTCCTCATGAGGATTCTCATGAAATGCATTTAATGTAGCTAGATCTAGAGCTCTGGTGTTGTTTATTTAATTGAAACTAGCTTTTCAGTTGCCTACACCTCTATGACTATCACCTCACACTCTCAGTTGCCCTACATATCACCACAGCAGGTAGTCTCTCTCTCTCTCTCTCTCTCTCTCTCTCTCTCTCTCTCTCTCTATATATATATATATATATATATATATATATATATATATATATCTCTCTCTTCCCGGGAAATATTTGTAGACTCACTAATGATAGTATTTTTATAGCAAGACTTCAATGTGTTCAATTACACTTCCCTTAACGACATTGTTTTTCCGAATTAGCTAATCCTAAAGGGTAACTTTTCTGGACTAATAGAATAGAAATTTTAGTTATGAAGAATAAATGAAAATGTGTTCCTAATCTATTCCTCTCCAATTTTTGTAACTCACCGTTTTTAAATAATCCACACCATAATCATGAATAGCTTTTATTATAATTAAATAATATCTATAATGAACATATTTCCCTTCAAAACCAATCCGAGCACACATAGTTTAAGCATAATTTTGTATATAAGATTATATTCGTAATAGTAAATCTCACAGTCAGTGGAAATCACTTCCAGTAATGCCAGAATTTCACAGGAAATAAGTTAACTCAATTAACTGATTTAGCCTCCCATGGAAGTCTGCTCCCGTATCAACATTGATTTCCTTAAATTATTGATCCAAAATATTATTATAATAATTTATCTACCTGATAGAATTAAATAATAGTGGAACCCTAAAAATAATTTCATTTATATCCAAAAAGCTAGGTTAGGGGAAGATATCACAGCCCTCCTTGCAATCAAAGTAATCTTTAAACAATCATATCGAGTTTAAACACATATTGTCTTTTGTCATAATGATATTACCATTGTTATGATAGTACATATTTGTTTCAATAACATCAAGATATCGGGAAAAAAATAATATATTACCAGAACCAAAGACGTTGATTCCCTATAACTTCTCCTATCACCTGACTAATCCGAATCATAATTAAAACTATCTATTAAGGCTAAAAGATAACATCATTTGTCATAATATGCATTTATTAAATACACTTGAATAAGCGCTAATAAAATTAATGACTCCCTCTACAGTGTTAGAGTATATCCCGTGTTTATTTCATTTTACTACAAAAGTGAATGCAACAAAAGTTACTCTAAATAACAAAATAAACATCATTTGTTATGTACATATTTGCCAAGAAACGAAAAATCACAATTTTTCATTTTTGTCTTTCCTTATAATCCCCACTCCTGTTCGTACCTAGAAATTTTAATATAGCTTATAACCAGGGAGGTTTTAATACTAAATTACATACAGAGTTTCATTGAGTTCAGTTAAGTCTTTTATGCCCAATAAAATAGTTGGCTCCCGCTTTAGTTTATAGTGTATATCTCGTTTATACTTTGTTATTCGACAAAAGTGAATATAACAAAAGTTTTTCTACATAACAAAATAAACAACTTTTGTCATGTGCATATTTCCAGAAAACCCAATAGAAAACGAAATACTGCTATTTTTTATTTCAGACCTCCCTTACAACCCCCACTCCTGCCCGTCCCTAGAAATTTTAATATAGCTTATAATCAGGGAGGTTTTAATACTAAATTACATACCTAGTTTCGTTGAGTTCAGTTAAGTCTTTTATGCCCAATAAAATAGTTGGCTCCTGCTTTAGTTTATAGTGTATATCTCGTTTATACTTTGTTATTCGACAAAAGTGTATATAACAAAACAAAAGTTACTCTAAATAACAAAATAAATAACTTTTGTTGTGTTCGTATTTGCCGAAAAACCAATAGGAAACGAAATATCGCTATTTTTAATTTCAGGCTTCCCTTATAACCCCCACTCCTGTTCATCTCAGAGAATATTAAGGATGTAATTAGAGGAGAACCAGAAGTTTTAATAATGTTAACTGTAACTCAAATGAAGGGATTTGAAGAAAGGCTAAGTATTAAATACATGAGAAGATAAAATGAATACACATAAATATTTGATAGGTGTGTGAAGTAAGAAAGTGCGAGAAATATATTCGATAGGGTAAAAGCATGAAGTTGGAGATGTCATTATACTCTGGCTTGATTGAGCATTATTTTGACTTCAAGCCTGTAATTTGTTAAGTGGATTGGAGTGTTGATTAAATGAAAAATCTAAAAATACATCTACTTTCCTAATGTGTGATGATATACAACAAAAACTGATATGACAGATCATAAGACTTGCAGATAATAAATAAATAAATAAATATATATATATATATATATATATATATATATATATATATATATATATATATATATATATACTAGCTCAGATACCCGGCTGCGCTAGGGAATTCATTTGAGGCTGAATGGTGATGGTATTTTTTTGGCAAGGCTTTACTTTGCACAATATTTTGACATTTACCCGTCACAGTGTTTAGGGTTAATACCCGTTGTTTCTGTGGATTTGTTAATAATAAAATTATTTTTTTATGTAAGACTTCACTTTCCTCCATATTGTCATGTTTCCCGTTTCCTGTGCATTATGCATAGATTTGAATTATTAAGGAAAAAATATTAACATACATTTGAATTAATTTTTCCCTGTGAGGTACCTGGTAGTTCATATTGAAAAGAATTGTTGAGCAAATTTCTCTAAATAACAAAATAAATAACTTTTGTTGTGTTCGTATTTGCCGAAAAACCAATAGGAAACGAAATATCGCTATTTTTAATTTCAGGCTTCCCTTATAACCCCCACTCCTGTTCATCTCAGAGAATATTAAGGATGTAATTAGAGGAGAACCAGAAGTTTTAATAATGTTAACTGTAACTCAAATGAAGGGATTTGAAGAAAGGCTAAGTATTAAATACATGAGAAGATAAAATGAATACACATAAATATTTGATAGGTGTGTGAAGTAAGAAAGTGTGAGAAATATATTCGATCGGGTAAAAGGATGAAGTTGGAGATGTCATTATACTCTGGCTTGATTGAGCATTATTTTGACTTCAAGCCTGTAATTTGTTAAGTGGATTGGAGTGTTGATTAAATGAAAAATCTAAAAATACATCTACTTTCCTAATGTGTGATGATATACAACAAAAACTGATATGACAGATCATAAGACTTGCAGATAATAAATAAATAAATATATATAATATATATATATAGATATATAAATATATATATATAATATATATATATATATATATATATATATATATATATACTAGCTCAGATACCCGGCTGCGCTCGGGAATTCATTTGAGGCTGAATGGTGATGGTATTTTTTTGGCAAGGCTTTACTTTGCACAATATTTTGACATTTACCCGTTACAGTGTTTAGGGTTAATACCCGTTGTTTCTGTGGATTTGTTAATAATAAAATTATTTTTTTATGTAAGACTTCACTTTCCTCCATACTGTCATGTTTCCCGTTTCCTGTGCATTATGCATAGATTTGAATTATTAAGGACAAAATATTAACATACATTTGAATTAATTTTTCCCTGTGAGGTACCTGGTAGTTCATATTGAAAAGAATTGTTGAGCAAATTTCTCTAAATAACAAAATAAACAACTTTTGTTATGTGCATATTTGCCGAAAAACCAATAGGAAACGAAATATTGCTATTTTTAATTTCAGGCCTCCCTTATAACCCCCACTCCTGTCCGTCCCTAGAAATGTTAGTATGGCTTATTATAAGGAAGGCGTTAGTGCTAATACACATACCAAATGTTTTATTTAGTTCGGTTGAGTCTTTTGTGCCAAATAAAATTGTTGACTCCCGCTATAAGTTTTAGCGTTTAACGCCTTTATTTTTCCATACACGACGATAGTGTATATAACAAAAGTTTTTCTAAATAACAAAATAAACAACTTTTGTCATGTGCATATTTCCAGAAAACCCAATAGAAAACGAAATACTGCTATTTTTTATTTCAGACCTCCCTTTACAACCCCCACTCCTGCCCGTCCCTAGAAATGTTAGTATGGCTTATTATAACAAAGGCATTAGTGCTAATTCACATACTGAGTTTGGTTTAATTCGGTTGAGTCTTTTGTGCCAAATAAAATTGTTCACTTCCGTTATAGGTTTTAGCGTATAACTCGTTTATAATTCGGTATACGACAAAAGTGTATATAACAAAAGTTACTCTAAATAATAAAATAAATAACTTTTGTTATGTGCATATTTGCCGAAAAACCAATAGGAAACGAAATATCGCTATTTTTAATTTCAGGCCTCCCTTATAACCCCCACTCCTGTTCGCCTCAAAGAATATTAACATAGCCTAAAGTCTAAGTTGGGTTAGTAGTAATATACATACCAAGTTTCATAAAATTCGGTTCAGCCGTTTATGCGTGAAAAGGTAACTAATAAACAAACAAACATACACGAAAGGAAAAAAATGTATTTATGGTGTCTATGACATGTGAAACGAAAAGTTATCGTGAAATTTCGAGAAAAAAATCAACGTACAGACAGAGGTTACAATTTTATATATATACTAGCTCAGATACCCGGCTTCGCCCGGGAATTCATTTGAGGCTGAATGGTGATGGTATTTTTTAGCAGGCTTTACATTGCACAATATTTTGACATTTACCCGTCCCAGTGTTTAGGATTGATACCCGTCGTTGCCGGTGATTTGCTAATAATAGAATTATGTGTTCGATAATTCTTCACAGTCTTCGATATTTTTATATTTCCCGTTTCTTATACATGTAAATATGGTGAATTTTTATTTCAGGCCTACCTTATAACTCCCCTCCCGTTCGAACCTAAAAATTTTAATATAACTTATAATCGTGGAAGAATTAATGCTAATTGACATACCGAGTTTTGTTAAGTTCGGTTCAGCCGTTAGTGCCCGCTAAAGTTTTAACGTATAACTCATTTATACTTAGTTATACGACAAAAGTGTATATAACAAAAGTTACTCCAAATAACAAAATAAACAACTTTTGTTATGTTTATATTTGCGGAAAAACCAATAGGAAACGAAATATCGCTATTTTTAATTTCAGGCTTCCTTTATAACCCCCACTCCTGCCCGTACATAGAAATGTTGATATGGCTTATTATAATGAAGGCATCACTGCTAATACACATACCGGGTTCTATTTAGTTCGGTTGAGTCTTTTTTGGCAAATAATATTGTTGACTCCCGCTATAATTTAAAGCGTATAACGCATTTAAACTTCGGTATACGACAAAAGTGTATATAACAAAAGTTACTCTAAATAATAAAATAAATAACTTTTGTTATGTGCATATTTGCCGAAAAACCAATAGGAAACGAAATATCGCTATTTTTAATTTCAGGCCTCCCTTATAACCCCCACTCCTGTTCGTCTCAGAGAAAATTAATATAGCCAAAAGTCTAAGTTGGGTTAGTAGTAATATACATACCAAGTTTCATAAAATTCGGTTCAGCCGTTTATGCGTGAAAAGGTAACAAACAAACAAACATACACGAAAGAAACAAAATGCAGTTATGGTGTCTATGACATGTGAAACGAAAAGTTATCTTGAAATTTCGCGAAAAAAAATCAATGTACAGACAGAGGTTACAATTTTATATATATATATAGATTGATTTTTTTCTCGAAATTTCACGATACCTTTTCACGCATAAACGGCTGAACCGAATTTTATGATACTAATTCATTTTTTTTCCCCTTTTCATAGTTTTCACTTCCTCTGAGGATTTACTTCGCTTTTGTGAATCAATGACCTGATAGCTACATATTTTAGCAGTGTCCCATTACATGGATGAATTAGGGCTCATTGGTTGTTCAGATATTTATGATTTAAAGGAGATAACATCATTATTTATTATTAAGAGGTAATCTTTTGTTAATCAATTATCTTCTAGTTCAAGAATTTTCAAAATTAAAATTTGTAAATTTTCCAAAATTTTTAATTTACATCATCTATATATATATAAAATTGTAACCTCTGTCTGTACATTGATTTTTTTCGCGAAATTGCACGATAACTTTTCGTTTCACATGTCATAGACACCATAACTGCATTTCGTTTCTTTGGTGTCTGTTTGTTTGTTTGTTTGTTTGTTTGTTTGTTTTGTGTTTGTTACCTTTTCACGCATAAACGGCTGAACCGAATTTTATGAAACTTGGTATGTATACTACTACTAACCCAACTTACATTTTAGGCTATATTAAAGTTGTCTGAGACGAACAGGAGTGGAGGTCATAAGAGAGGCCTGAAAATAAAATAGCGATATTTCGTTTCCTATTGGGTTTTCGGCAAATAAGCACATAACAAACGTTGTTCATTTTGTTATTTAGAGTAACTTTTGTTATATGCACTTTTGCCGTATACGGAAGTATAAATGAGTTATACGCTAAAAACTATAGCGGAAGTCCACAATTTTACTTGGCACAAAAGACTCAACCGAACTAAACCAAACTCGGTATGTGAATTAGTATTAACGACTTCCTCATAATAAGCCATACTAACATTTCTAGAGACGGGCAGGAGTGGGGGTTATAAGGGAGGCCTGAAACTAAAAATAGCGATATTTCGTTTCTTATTTGCTTTATCAGCAAATAATGGTACATGACAAAAGTTGTTTATTTTGTTATTTAGAGAAACTTTTTTTATATACACTATCGTCGTATACCGAAGTATATAAGGGCGTTATACGCTAAACATTATAGCCGTGAGACAACAATTTTATTTGGCACAAAAGACTCAACCGAACTAAACCAAACTTGGTATGTGAATTAGTACTAACACCTTCCTTATAATAAGCCATACTTACATTTCTAGGGACAGGTAGGAGTGGAGTGGGGTTATAAGAGAGGTCTGAAATTAAAAATAGTGATATTTCGTTTCCTATTGGGTTTCGGCAAATGATGTACATAACAAAAGTTGTTTATTTTCTTATTTAGAGAAACTTTTGTTAAATACAATTTTCGTCGTATACCGAAGTATAAAGGCGTTTATACGCTAAAAATTATACCGGGAGTCAACAATTTATTTGGCACAAAAGACTCAACTGAACTAAATAAAACACTCGGTATGTGTATTAGCACTAATGCCATTCTTATAATAAAACCCTACTAACATTTCTTGGAACGGGCAAGAGTGGGGGTTATGAGGGAGGCCTGAATTTACAAATTGTTTTATTAACAAATCCACAGAAACGACGGGTATTAGCCCTAAACACTGGGACGGGTAAATGTTAAAATATTGTGTAAAGGAAAGCCTTGCCAAAAAAATACAATCACCATTCAGCCTCAAATCAATTCCCGGGCGAAGCCGGGTATCTGAGCTAGTAATTAATAACTACCTATGGCTGCGTACGACACTTGTTTCAGTTCAACACAACTCAGGATACTTAAAATATGTTCAGATCTCAACATTTAAAAAAATTCATGGAGGAGCTGCTTAGACTAACCAGAATGATGATGATTAGGAATGATACAGATGTCACAAAGAGGCACTCCAGGTGAGATAATGTACTATGCATATTCCACACTCCGTTTCTCTCTTTCTAAGGACCATGTGTTAAAAAGGTTTGAAAATGAAGGGGTACATGAGATGTATAGTCATAGAACAATTTATACAACTTAAAAATCAATTGAATGGTCAAGTTAAAGTTGATAAGAAACACATTTTGAGTTTCAGAACAACTGAATTCAAAGTTAGACAATAATTTTTTTAAGAAAGTCAATGTTAAAGCTAAATGTTGAAATGGTGGAAAAAGGGTCTAATGGAAGAAGAAAATTTTAAAAATATATCAACAGTTATATATAGCAATATTTTGTCTTCAAAAGTGTAACTTATTAGTAGTATAAAAAGGGGGGTACGAGCCCACTTTTTCACAATGCCCTAAAACCCTAAAAAAATGCTAACTTGCTAATTTTACTAATTTCTCAAATAATCCCTAAAAATCAATAAAAACATTGAAAAAGAATTAACGTTTTTAACGATTTTTAGGGATTATTTGAGAAATTAGTAAATTAGCAAGTTAGCATTTTTTTAGGGTTTTAGGACAGGGCTTTTTAAACTATGGGTCGCGAACCCATTTGGGGTCGCGTAACAAAATTCTGGGGTCGCGAGAGATAAAAATACAATTTATGTTTTATCTTCAGTTGCAACTTATTCGTCGATTAGACAAATATGCTTTATCTACAATTACAACTTATTCGACAATGCTTCTTTTACAAAGAGAAGGTTATCTTTCCTTTGGAAGGACGAGGCGATTTTCTAATTCCGGATGTATGTAGGCAATAAAAAACAGGCACATCCATCTCATTAAATTTTTAACTTATACTTTAATTTAATACTTACTTTACAACTACTTGAATATATTCGAGAGAATTAAGACGGTCAGAATCTACTTTTATTTTAGAAACTATAATAAATACAATTTTATAATTTTTTGTGCAATTTTTAATTTTAGATTTTTGTATGTTTCAAAACGAATTCTAAACTTATATATTTTCATATGTATATGTATATTGTTACCTAATAAATAAATCATCAAAAAATATTAGTTTATTTTTCTTTTATATTTGTATGGGGTCGTCAAGAAACTCGCAATCATAAATGGGGTCGTCAAGAAACTTGCAATCATAAATGGGGTCGTAAATTACAAAAGTTGAAGAAGCCCTGTTTTAGGGTATTGTGAAAAAATGGGCTCGTAACCCCCTCTTTATACTACTCTTATTGCCGTTATCCACTTGAATGTAGCTTTTAATAGCAAATGGCACAGTAGTTGATAAAAAACATGTTTTCATCATTTAAATATGGGATCCTACTTTTGTGTTTACTGAGTGAGAGAGATGGGCGGATTAGTTAGGAGGACAATTTTCTATGGTGATTTTCTCTGTAGGAAGAAAAAGTGCTAAGCATTTTGAAAACTCATTATTAACAATTATATTGCACATTGTTATAATTATATGGACAACAACAATTACATTGCCTCACCATAAAATCGTCCTCTGGCTTACATAGTTAATAAAACATTATTTTAATTATTAATATCATACTTTAAAAATTATTAATGAATACATTCAAACTTCTCTTACATTTAAACATATTTCTCGAAGATGCTCTAATTCTTGTTCTGCAGATACTGCTCTCTGTCTCAAGGCACATACTTCTTCTTGAGACTGCACATATCGACACTCTAACCTGGCTAGCTGTTAAAAATAAAGTACATGTAATGAAAACATTAAAAATATTCTTTATAAAATCACATATTAAAACACCACGAATTTGTACAGTTGTGATCCATTGTAACCAGTGATAACAATGACTGCATAATATAGATAAAGTCCTAAGAAAGTAAAATAAAAATAAAGAAAATGAAATGCATTTATAAGTTATTTGGTGAAATGCAAGCATTAATCTTGATGAAGGTAAAAATTAAAAATCAATTTTTTCTAAGGGTAAGAGATTTAGCTATGATTTGTGTTGGGACCCATGGCCACCTATCTAGAAATTAAAAAAAAAAAAATGAAATCCTTAATACAAAATTTATAGTTTTCTGACAAATACTCAAATATTAAAAACAAACTTTTTTTTTTTTTTAATAAATTATTTAATGTTCACTTTATACTACCCTTTCCTTCAAAATGTTTGGAGATATGTACAAACATTTCCAAAAATACAACAGACTAAGGGTTTGGTCCACCCTGAGAGACACATAGCTGGTCAACAGGAAAGTCGTAGCTCTAACAAATGTAGGTGAAATTTGTTTTAGTAATATTTATGCTCCGGAAGAAGCTTAACCCTCGAGTGAGCATGATTTGAAAGCTACTTGAATGAGTATGGGGAACTCACAGGTCTACTGCATTTTAAGCTGCATCTAGCATATTTAGAGTAATTATGTCATGAAGCAATATAAAATGACAAAAATAAAACCTGTGATTGTAGAGCTGCTATGGTATCTTCTCTTGCTGCTTCAGCATGTCTTGAATCTTCCAATTCATATTTTAATCTTTCGGCTGCTCCAAGTAAAGTGGCAGCTTTTTCTTCCAATTTCCCTTTTTCAACAGCTGCTTCCTTCAAATAACTCTGAAGAGATCCTGGCATGCTCTATACAAATAAATAATACTCTTTTGGTGCAGAAATATTTTAATAATAGAATTTACTTAATAATAATAATAAATTCTTCTTACAGTAATAATTGTATTTTCATTTGTTATCCTAATTTTATATCACTTCTTATAATATGTAATTTTGCTTTACTATATATACTGCAGATATATTCAGAATTCATACTATACTAATCACCAATAGCTGGGAAGCTTTTTCTTACAAATAAATAACTCATTAGAGATTATGGAGATTATTTTATAAAGATATGATCTAGCCATAACCTATAAAGAAGTTTACACAGTTTGGTCCAAGTAAAAATAATTATACCTCATAAAATTTCATATCAGGGATCAAACTTTAAAATCATCTTAAGATTACATGGAAAATAGTTATTTTATGTTGATGTTATTTATTTATGTCCACTTTATGCAGCTACAACTAATCGTGGCAGGTTATTTAGAGGTCACCACCCATTCAGGTCAGGGTGAGAAGAGGATTTTATTTAATGAGATTGTTGCTAAATAAATTCCTTTTGTCCCGATGTGAATTGAACCCATGACTCTAGGCTTGCCAAGTGAATTAAGCCTGATATCTTAACTCTCATGACTAACCTCAGCTCCCATATTATTTAAATTATTTTGAAGCACATTAAAGTAGTGGGGGGGGGAGAGGACAAGTATCCATATAAACTTATTATCATTGATTTTACTAGCTTAACTGGTACCAATTTCCAACCATGAAACTTTAGATATGAGTTAAAACTTGTTGAAAATCGCAGACTTAAAAAAGAAAGTTAATGAAACTAGAAGCAGATAATAACTAGAATTAAAGTGCTAGCAAAGCATGATATCTGAGCCCAGTGCTGAATGTGAATACATTTAGTGACAAGAAATGCAAAATTAAAATACAATAATGCAAAAAGGAATATTTAATACGAGTGAGAATGCAAGTACTCGTTGAAAAAGAGGATATTAAAAAAAAGTGAGAATAACTTACCACTCATCATTATTACAAATCATTATTTAAGAGAAATTAGGGGAAAATTCTTAAGACATATGAACTTTTTTTCTGTGATTATTAATTGATATTCTTCAAACAAATTTATTCCAAAAATCTAGGGGAGATATGCTGAAATGCTAAGCGTATTTAAAGAATATTAATTAGATATTTTCTCAAGAATTATTCTTTAATGAATGTAAACAAGTGTTTAGTGGGCCTAATTAGCGCAGAGAAGAACTTACATGAGTTCGGCTCATATAATAAAGGCTCCAGATTTGTGAAAGATTGATAGGGATAAAGATCTAAGACAGGTCATTCAGAGCCTTAACAAATGGTGGTCCTATACAAATGGAAGTCTATGCAATCAGATACTCAATGATTTGTGCACTAGGTCAGAATATTTAAGGTCCACATGGGAGAAATGAAATCAGTAGTAAAAAGCTTGAAAATAGTAAAGAGCATGTTTTGCAGACGGTGCCTTTAAATGATTTGAATGATGGGAGCAAGAAGAGAAGAGCTATTAGAAAAGACATAAGTAGATGTTACTCTCATTAACAGATTCATTAGACTATCTAACTAATACATGTTGTTATGGTAGTGAGTATTCATGAGCATGTTGTGTTGACAGTTACCATATACACAAGCTAAGGTTTCTTTCTCTTTTCCCATTTATCACAGTTCAACTGTCCTTGATGCTTCATGCCTGCAACCCCGCACAGTGGAGCATAGTGAATATTTAATTTCAAAGTGTTTGCCCATTCAGAAGTGGGACAGCTCTAAAGTTTTCTACACCAATTCCTTCCAAATGAAAATTAGGAAATTCATTAAATGACATTTTGCTCAATGTTCGTCTAATTTGTTTAATGTTTGGCCTTTTTTCAACTTCTAGAATCCCCAAAATATAAACTGAATATCAAAGGATAAAAATGAAATCGCACTTTATAGAAAACCAACCCACACAAATAGATAAGATATCTGCATGCCACTACACACGAACATCCAGCACAGAATGATAGGATAATTAGTACACTTCAAACTAGAGCTGAAAATAAATCTGAGCCACAGAACCTGTCAAAGAGGAAAAGACACCTGGACAATGGTCAAATTGGACATATGATGCCAAGTATGAAGTATCAGCTACTTACAAAAGTGCCAGGGGTGCATAGCATACCTGTGGCTTGGAATACATTGGTTGAACGGGCAGGTTAATCAGAACCCAAGTCGGAGAACATGTTAAAAGTGTGAAAATATTTCAGGCGACTCAGATATAGGAGACAATTTTTGGCAAACTAACCTAACCACCATATCAAATTTGATGGTCAAAGTGCTGGCAAAAGTTGATGGCTTCCACGAAAGAATTGGGCAAGTAGCAAAATGTCCTAACAACTTAAACAGAGAAGACGAGTAAGTAAATCTCGGAAGCCTATTATTCCTGGAGTCGGAGAGAGTACCTGATAGGGGAAGCTCCGCCCACGGCACTAGACGAGCCAAATACATACACCTGAGTAGGAACTCTTCATTCTAGTGAAACGTTGGCCAGGAACATGAACACAGATAGCATTCCAAGACTGATTATAATATTGAAAAGGACTGTGGAAGTCCTTATCCGCGTATATTTATGTTTTACTTTTATGAAGAATTAAATATATATTTCCTACACAATGAAGTTTTAAATATCTAAAGACTTTCAGCAGAACTACCTTAGGAGAACGTTTAGGAGTGTCTGAAGCACTAGCTGTCTCAGCCTCACTATTGTTTTCATGAGGGGAACTTGTACCTGGAAAAAATAAATAAGAGTCAATAATTTATATATTTATTATATAGCTGAGTGGTTTTTTAGCAGCCACTAGTGTCAATGGAATTAAATTAATCTGCAGGAATTTATGGAATGAAATTAATTTTCAATTTATTTTTTTGGAATATTATCTCCTAAATATTTTTCTAGCCTTCATTTTTGACTACCTTTCAAATGGTCATTCTAAAAATGGAATTTATGTTTTTTTAGTTTAATTACATTGCTTGTTGTTTTTATGTATAAAGGATTTAATCATTCATAGAATGTAAATCTAAATAAAACATTCACTAAGTGATCCAATCAAGTTTTCATATTCAGGGTGGTAGTTTTTCGTGAGTTAAACTAGTATTGTATATACTGAAAAAAACAAAACAAAAAAAACATTAAATATGAATTACGAGTATAGAACATCTCATAATGGAAATTTATAATTGAAGAAAAAGTGATTATAAAATAATTATTAATTGTGAAACTGGGGTGTTAAGAGATCTAACTACTATTGAGTAAATGATTGTGTCATTTTGAGTGTCAACAACATGGTCTGGATATATTAGTTCTTTATCTGCAAATTTAGATGGCAGGAAACAAAAATGAATGTAAAGCTCAATCAAGTGTGAAATCTGCCAAAAAAGCATAGAGTACAAAATGGTTTTAGGAGTCATTATATGCTCAAGGTATAAGATCAAAGCTTTTCAGACTATGAATATGGCATTGATGTCATTGAATAAGTTTTGTAACTCTGAAAAAAAAAAAAAAAAACACATACCCAAAGATTGTTTACTCACAGTATTTATGCTGTTATATTACTGGTTTGTTGTACAACTTGTTTTTTTCTTCTTTTTTTTACAAACATAAACAAAATTAGCGGCTATTTGATTTTTCTTTTTAATAAGGATGCATAGAGTAATGGCAGAATAATAAAAAGTTCATACCTAAAAATCACTGTAACTCATGTTATGCCCTTTTGGTTGAGTAGTTGGTGATTGCATACATTTATTAAAATATTTAAATTTCAAACTTCTCAGTAAAACCAAGTCATTAGTGGTTAAGTAAGAGAGTATAACAAAATAAAAATTGCTATATTACCATAATTTTTAGTTTCTAAGGTAAGATTTAGTAGGATAGAGTCGTAATAGTCATCATATTTGGAACCCTGGGACTATTATAATAATGCAGGTGTCAAGGAGTATTACTCTTGATTGAGAAAATAATTGCCTAAATTCAAAGAACAGCTTTTTTTTTTTTTTTTCAAAATAAGTTGATGAAGAAACTAATGTACCCAATGAAATGTTCAACTCGTCATGATAAGAAGAATTTCTCAGATTCAATGATGATGAAGAAGATGAAAACTAAAGATAAAAGTGTTAACACTACTGAAATTTAGAGAGTATTATATCAGAGCAATAGCACATCATCAACAATTATTAAATTTGAATTATGTGAAGCATTTTATCTAACTTATAAGTTAGAACAGAAAAATGGGACAACTGAAAAACTGCCTGAAACTGTACCAAAAAGCTACGAAGAAGCTGTTGTTAGGTGCTAGATAGAAACTATTAAAAAAATAGTTAGCTTCTTTAAAGGAAAATAAGACAGGGATTGTCGAAGTTCTACCAAATTTGTAAATTATAATTAAGTGGTTTCACAGTAGTTAGGTTGGAAATGAAGAATATTGTGTACTTGGAGAGAATAAAACATCCAATTCTTCACAAGTTTTTTTTTATTTCAGCACTAAGCGCTCCCAATATACACCATAACAAACAAGACGATAAAATCTATATAAATTTATATAGATTTTATTGATGTCATTTTTATGCATATCTCTGAAGATAGAGACAATAGTCTTTGAAAGCACTTAGCACTGAAATAAAAAAAACTTTTGAAGAATTGGATGTTTTATTCTCTCCAAATATAATTAAGTGGGTCCCTACAAAGTAAATTTTTTAAAATAAAAATACTATTTGAAGCCCACTTTCCAATGTGTATGAAAACCTTAATTTGCATTGCTAACCTGACCCCCCCCCCAATAATAAGTAAAGCTTCTAACAAAAACAAATATATATATATAATTTTGAAAGGACCACATTTTCGTCATCTCCTGGGTAGAATCGATGGACATTTGAGGACATTTTTCAAAACTCGCATCATGAGTACGACCTTAATAGCTGATTTCCCTTAAGGGAAATCTGCTAAAAAGAATTGGTGCCCAGTTCTGTGAAAATTGGTCTAAATGAGATTTTGTGTCCAGGAATAGTTTATAGTCCAAGTGAAGCAGATGAACCAAACACAAATAAATTGTGGCCTTTGATGATGGTAAGAGAGTTATTAGCCAGATTTGCAACCCCAAGATTTTCTCATTGGTAAAAACCTTAAAAATGATTCCTTTACGTATGTTAGAACAAAATTTGTGTCGAAGTTAAAATTATTAGGCTCAATGTCTTAACACATATGACTAAGATGAACCTCCTATTAATTTAATGAAATAATGTAAAATATAGATACAATTCAATTTAGTCACATTTAATGATGGACTGTCAAGAAAAGGGTGGCAATCTGTAGATAAACTATCCACATTAGTCTTAGTTAAATAAATAGAATGCAAATTTAATAAAATAAATTTATCATATTAATTCATAACTATTTATTTTAAAGTGGTTAAGTCTAGGTCACACGTTTGGAGAATTAGATGTTGAAAGTGAGCTTTACCTCCAATGAGAACATGAGATGGTCCTGGCACAGAAGCAGTATTTCTATAAAAGAAAAATGTTCCATTATTAAAACCACAAAAATAGTTTTTCTGGAAAAGAGAAAATCATGTGTTTTGTTTACACAGTGGCATGTTTTAGTCATTTGAAGGTTAATTATAAAAAAAAAAATTGAAATATAAATAAATATAACAAAATCAATCAAACTTGCTAAAATGGGATGGACTTCATTACAGTACGAGATGTACAAAGAACACAGGAAAAATGTAGGTAAACAATTTTGATACTTAATACAAATTAGAGAGCATAAGCATGCAACATAGTGCAATTACCATATTCATCGAATGTTTAAAATGTATTAGATGCAATGTTCTCTCTCTGCTTTTCTATGCAAGTGCATGCAATAACTTCTGTTTACTGAATTAATTCAATTTACACAAAATCAGTAATTACTTTATATTTTTATTGTATGAATACTATTATCTTAGTTTTAAACACATACCAAATGATAGATGAATGGTAAACAAAAAATTGGAAATTTTTTAAATTAGAATAAGAAATATTAGCTTCTACAGGTCAATATAAAACAAAAGATACCATTTTAGTGTAAGACAATTAAGTTATTATTTTTTTCTAGATATAATTGGGTGTTTTTGTGAATAGTCCACCAGTGATTGTTAGTGAACTGTGGTAATACAGTATCACTTTTCTATAGATGAAATCATATATTCAGGAAATATTGGTGGTTATTTAAAATCTAACGCGAGGAAATGGCTTATGGGTGGAATTAGAAAAGATTTCACATGGAAGGTATAAAATGGGATGCTTTTATTCTCAAAAATGGGACTACCATCCTTCTTCAACAAACTTTCCCAAGAAGCATATGAATGTTTCTTTTAATCAATGCAGAAGGGAAATGTTCAGATATTTAATGAATATATATGAGACTCAATATACCTGGATCTATTAATTACTTTGAGACTAAGAAAGTTTTAACTAATGTAGGGAACACAAATGAAGAATAGACAATACGTTGTAAACCACACCAATTGTTTTGTTACCACCTTGGGTGTGCAATGTTTGTGTTTATGTTAGTTGTGCTGTGACTATTATAGAAGGAACTAAGAAGGCTTCAACCCTGCTAAGGGTGTGCTGCTTTAGGTGTGTTACTGAGGATAGCAAACCCACATTTCCTACCAATCCCAAGACTTGAGGAGGGATTAAAACAGCATCCTCATTTCTACACATTAAAAAAAAAAAAACTGTTATGTTAAGCATTTGAACTAAACCTAAAAAAAACAAGGGGGGGGGTATGGACCAATTACTGACAACCAAGAATGAACCAAGCAATAGAGACTAAACTTGAATCTACAGGAGATCTGATGCACTAAGATGGGTGTGGTGTTTTTTTTTGGCAAATATTGAGTGGTATTACATGAAATAGTGAAGAATATCAAAGAAAAAATACTGGCCTGTATTGTTAATACATTTTGCTTTTAATGAAAATTTATTTATTTCAGGATAAATACATACGTTTCTTCAAAATAAATATCATTGTTCAGTCATTTTAATTACAAGTATAACTATAGAATTCACTAGCAGAGCTATTCTCAAAAAGACCCCTGTAATGAAACTTAGGTGTAATACTTGATACAGAATACCAGTTCAGAGCTATCTTAATTGTTTTTAAAGTTTTAATAGTACCGATGAAAGTATATCTTCTAATAAGAGGTGAATTTAAATTTGAAAAGTTTAAAAAGAACTTTTGTTTGAAGTGTTATAGAAAAATTATGAGACTCCTTATTAAAACATTCACAGTAATAAGTTGAGATGGATCTAAAGCCTCATTAAACAGTACTGCTGCAATGAAAAAGCATTTGTTTTTATTCCTGTTTGATTTAATATATTAGAAAGATAAAAAACTACAATAAATAGCCTTATAATTTTGAATCAATAATGAAGAATCAATCAAATAAGATAGAGTTTATGGATTGATAAATTAAAGTTTGACTTAAAACAATTTGAATTGTTACAGAATAAGTTAATAATAATCATTTAGAAATAATTTACCTAAGTATATGTGAAAATGAATTCAACAACTATGCAATTGGCATAAAACATTGAATCAGTCTTATTAGCAACAGTCAATAGTGTGAATAATGCAGAAATGCTCTAATTAAAAAGTAATAACAAGAAATTAAAGAAATCTAAGGATTTATAAAGAACATGGTTGACTTTTAAAGTATCTAAAGTTTAACAGTGGATTTAAGGAGTAAACATACAAAGGTTTAGTGGGAGGGGAACACAAAAATAATCCCAGTAAAAGTTTTGGAAATAAAATGTACTGGATGTATAAATAGGAAAAAAATCATGCCAAAAAAAATAATTGTGCATTAACAGAAGTATGTGACATAAGGACTGAAGCTCTAAGGGGATAAAAAATATGCAGTCTAGTGTGGGAACTAATAGAATCCTAGAGTAACAATAAAAGTAGATATATATTAGGTAACAATACCTTAAATAATATTATTTTCATCTTCTATTTGAAATTTCTGCTGCAGATGATTTAGATTGAATTTCATCCCATAAATTTGAATATCAGGAAATGTCTCAAGAACATAAATTATAGGGCTTTGCCTGACATTGGCATGTTAACATGATGCTAGAAAATAGTGCTTTCTAGAATAAAAAAAAAGTTCTTTCTTCTTTGTACTTTTATCAACATTTTAAGGAAGTTTCAAGTACATCCTCCTGTTGAGGGCTATACTGACTGCTGACAATGAGACTACCCAATTTAATTTTACGATTGTGCACTTAAGTTTACAAATAGTTACTGTAATGAGAAATGAAGTATAAATCCCTAGGAAAGAATACCTTGTTTTTAATCCTGCCTTAATATTCGTATTAACCCAGCAACCTTATTACTGTTGAAATAAAACAAAACTCAATGCTTTAACATGAAGCAATCAGGACAGTAACAAAGTTTAGATGAATATGCTTTTGTAAAATTGTAATTGGCAATCGTTTCTTTGTATTGTTACTCAATGGGCACACTATGTAGAGTTACCCTAAAGAGTCCAGCATGGGCTGATTCACCACCTAATAGATTTGAGCAAAATGAGCCCAACTAAGAATTAAGAAGTCATACTAGGGCAGCATAAAATTAGTAGATTTCACACAGGATGAACATCCAGCATGGCACACATTCCATCACAGAAGAAATCAGCAGATTCTATTCTCTATCTATTTCTTAGTAAGTCATGATGTACTTACAGAATACAAACAAGACTTGAAAATTTATGCCTGGGCATTAGATGTTTAGTATTACAATAGTTCAAATTAAAAATTATATAAGTAGGAGTGATGGTTTACTGAAGGCTGAAAACATTAAAATACAAATAACACCTGAGAAGAATCTGGATTACAACAATTACAGCACATTACTTTATCAACAATGTAATGATTAAAAACATTTTTTTTTGTTAGAACATAATAAAAAATATATTGGCCAATTAGAAATATTTGGTATTTTTTTAATAAGGAGGAACACACATAAATAGAGCAATGTTTTAGCGGCTAATTTCATTTGGCACTGGATCTTCTAGGGGTACTAACTGAGTAATGAAAAGTCCGTCACGCAGGGGCTGCGTAAACTAAGCAGATTTCCCATGTGAAGTTTTACAATATAGAAATCTGCATACTGGTAACACAATACCACCGTGATTAAATACAAACGGTAATGAGAAATCTTTCAGTTAATTAAAATAAATTCCTAACTGAAACGGCTTCTGAATTGTAAGAATAATTTATATTTTAATAACTCAAATTTTAGTAGTCCAAGAACTAAAGAAGGGGGGGGGCGGATGAACAGAACGTATTTGCATAAATCTCACAAAGTAACGAAGGTAAGGTAAGGTTAGAAATGACAGGTAAGGTTAGAAGAAGCTTCCACCTGAGCCCAGCAATGACGGAAATGGCCGACCTAATCTGAACTATACCCGACCACAGACTTCATAAAAATGCAAATATCTCGGTTAATATTCTAGATAGAGAATAAATAAATATAACAATATTTATAGTAAATTTAATTTGCAATGAGATTGGTTCCATACCATTTTTCGATCCGATGCATAATAACAGAGATATTTTGAATTTTCGAAAATTCTCCCCCTCTAAAACTCCCCTCCCTCTACTCCGATTTCAGCCATTAACGAACTTGATCTGTCTTTTTACATAAAACGGTTAAATATCGAGTTTCGTAACGATCAAATAAAAATTGCGACCGCTAGAGCGTTAACAGACAAATATATATATATATATATATATATATATATATATATATATATATAATTTTGAACGGACCTCATTTTCGTCATCTCCTGGGTAGGATCGATGGACATTTGAAGAAACTTTTCGAAAATCGCGTCATGAGTACGACCTCAATAGCTGATTTCCCTTAAAGGAAATCTGCTAAAAGGCGGGGTGTAACAGGATAAACTGAATTTATATAATTATATAAATGAATGAATGAAATTCAGTATATGCATATAATATAACTTCATCGAAATATGAATAAACAATAATGAAAAAAATTGTTTTATTGAAATTGGAAAATGAAGTAAAGAGTAAAACAAGAAAAGACCTGTCACAGAAAACTTGCTTACTCCACAAATTTATTGGTGCTTTATCACTTTAAATATTTTATAGGAAATTCAATAATAATTTAAGATCTTTAATTTTAAATGTGTGTGAATAGTAACATGAGATTTCACTTTTTTAGAGGAATAGCAAAGATATGCAATTTAATGATAATATGGCATTGAGATTGGGGACTGTTCTAAGTGGAAGTTGTAGAGGTAAAACAAATAAAACCTTAACAATTTTTATTTCTATGCAAGGGACCAAATAATATGATAGACATAACATGTAGGGTTTCTAATATAAACAAAGGGCTCAGGTTGGCCATGCAAGTTAAAGAGTCGGCCTAGAATGGTAAGTTCAATTCTAGCCTGGGGGATAGGAATTTACTTGGTGACAAACTCATTAAATCCTTAGTCCTACCTAAACTAGGAAAGGGTGGTGACCTGTAGACAGCTCATCCCAATTAGCCATAGTAGCAAAAAGTCCGTCACGCAGGTGCTGCATAAACTAAGCAGATTTCCAATGTGAAGTTTAACAATAGAGAAATTTCACGAGAGCCGAGCAGTTAAGGAAACGGCCGAACTAGCTTTTGGCGGGAATGTCACTCGTCCGTTAGCCGCCCAGATTTAATGAAAATGCAAATATCTCGGTTAATATTCAAGATAGAGAATAAATGTATATAACAATATTTATAGTAAATTTAATTTGCAATAAGATTGATTGTGTACAATTTTTCGATTCGACGTATAGTAACGGAGATATTTTGAAAATCCTCCCCTCTAAACCCCTCCTCCCACTGGTCCGATTTCAGCCGTTAACGAACTTGATCTTTCTTTTTACATAAAACGACTAAATATCGAGTTTGGTAACTATCAAAGAAAAATTGTGACCGCTAGAGTGTTACCAGACAAATATATATAGTTTTGAATGGACCTCATTTTCGTCATCTCCTGGGTAGGATCGATGGAAATTTGAAGAAAAATTTAGAAAATTCCGTCATGAGTACGACCTCAATAGCTGAAATCTGCTAAAAGTGGATGTAAATAAATAATATTAAAAAAATGGAGGGGCTCATACAAATGTTTAAAAAACTCAGTCACACGGGGGCTGTGTAATTCATTTATTTTATTTTATGTTTTTATTATATTTGATTATATGGTTGATTAACATGTATATATTGTAAAAATGTATTTAAACGTAATTATACATGTAATATGCTATGTGACAATGGAAAATGTATTCAAATAACTCCTCATAGAATTAATATGAGAAAAAAGAAAAAAAGTCCGTCACGCAGGGGCTGCGTAAACTAAGCAGATTTCCCACGTTCTGGTATTAAACACTATTGATCTCTTCTCACCATATATATTCTCTATTTTTAAATAAAAATCCGATAAGAACAAGCAGGGATTTACTGAAGGCAGAAAGTCCGTCACACAGGGGCTGCGTAAACTAAGCAGATTTCCCACGTGAAGCTATACAATAGAGAAATCTTAATACAAGAGCCGTCTCTCTATACGTTCGTTATCGGCCCACATTTAATAAAAATACAAATATCTCGGTTAATATTCAAGATAGAGAATAAATGTATAGAACAATATTTATAGTAAATTTAATTTGCAATGAGATTGGTTCCATACCATTTTTCGATCCGATGCATAATAACGGAGATATTTTGAATTTTCGAAAATTCTCCCCCTCTAAAACTCCCCTCCCTCTACTCCGATTTCAGCCATTAACGAACTTGATCTTTCTTTTTACATAAAACGACTAAATATCGAGTTTGGTAACGATTAAACAATAATTGCGACCGCTAGAGCAGTAACAGACAAATATATATATATATATATATACTCAGTTTTGAACGGACCTCATTTTCGTCATCTCCTGGGTAGGATCGATGGACATTTGAAGAAAAATTTCGAAAATCGCGTCATGAGTACAACCTCAATAGCTGATTTCCCTTGGGGGAAATTTGCTAAAAAAAAAATAGGGCTGCGAAACCAAACAGATTTCCGAAATGCTGATTAAAACACTTGTGATCTCTCACCATATATTCTCTATTTCTATGTAAAAAAAAAAAAAAAAAAAAAAACCACGAGTAGAAGGTGGGAGGGGGAGACTATTGAAGGCTAAAAACAAGGAAGTGCGAACAACTCGCTTAATACTTGAGTTACAAAAAAATTCATAGAATAACAATTGTAGAACATCAATAGCTTAACAACATTGATTATATAATATTTTATGATCTGACTTATAATAATGGAAATATTTTGACTTCCCCTCTCTAAACACCCACTATTCCATCCCCACTTTCAGTCAATGGTTCATGATATAACAGCTTATTGTTAAAATGTGGAGTGGGGGTTTGTTGAAAGCCGAGAACTAAAAACTCCATATATCTCGGTTAATATTCATGATACAGAAAATTAGTATATAAGAACATTTATAGAGCATAACATTTGCAATAATATTAGTTATATACACTTTTTCGATCCGAAAAAATAATAGAGATATTTCTAAATTTGCCCACTCTAACCCCCCCCCCCTCCCACTGTTCCGATTTCAGCCATTAACAAACTTTTTTTTCTTTTTACATAAAAAAAAATATCGGGTTTGGTAAAAATAAGACAAATATTATGACCACTAGAGTGGTAACAGACAAATATATATATATATATATATATATATATATATATATAATTGTGAAAAGACTTCATTTTCATCATCTTCTAGGTAGGATCAATGGACATTTGAAGAAAATTTTCTAACATTGCATCATGAGTTCAAGCTCAATAGCTGATTTCCTTTAAGGGAATACTGCTAAAATTCTATTCATCCCCATAAAAGCATGAATGCAGGTAATTCTCTCAAGATCAGAATTGTTAGAAAGCTATTCCCCAGCAGCCTAGATAAGCTCGATTATGATGTCTTAGCCAGTGCGAGTAAGATTTACTCTTAAGTCATGCCAGAAGATGTCTCTTTGTTCTTTCCAGCTGGGCTTCACCCCTTGTGACAAGATGTAAGAGGTTCATATTTAAGGGGACCTAACAATCCTCACTTTGGGGGTTAACTTGTTTATATATTCCTAGTCTGTGAAGCTGTAGTTCTCAATGAACCATTTGATCCTGCCTAGCTTGATCCTGAATGCGTATTGTCTGAATCTGGTTTCCTTAGACCAATGTCAGAGCTATTCTTTGCAGTTATCCTACTAGTTTTTTTTATTTATTTAAACTGTCTTTTCTCCAGTTGTAAATAACATATATTTTTTAAGGCTTTGTATAAACACTATAATTTTGCTGTATATTATAGGTCAAAGAAGCTACAAGAAAGATAGATAGCAGCCCACCAGCATTACTACAAGAAAAATATCTTAGGAAAGGTGAACTATCACAAGCTCAAAAAAGACTAAATGAAGTGGAATTAGCTAATCGCACTTTGGTACAAAATATTAACAAGATATACAGGACACATGTAAGTGGTATTTTGAGATGACTTACTTCAAAGTGTTATTACCGTTGTTCCACATGACTATTACTTTTAATTTACCATTATAGCCTCAACAATGAAATTTAGTGAGTGTGTGTGTGTATATATATATTATATGAAATCTTGGAAAGTATCGAAATTAATGAAATATATGCTGGAAAAGTAAAATTATAATATGACTGCACATGTCGATATATTGAAAAGGAAAAATAATGGTCAATTAATGCTTTAAAGAAGGCACTCCTACAAATGTGAACACTGAAAATGATTATAGAATACAGAATTAGAGACTCAGGAACCTGTCAGGACTGGCAATTATTTGTCTCAAATAAAAAATAATGAAATCTATCCTAAAAATCAATTAAATCAAAGTATTTATACTTAGCATGAGTTTTCTACTTTACTGTTATAATTGGAAATTATTATCTCTCTTCAATATATTGACACAGGACATTGCTAAATGATGGCAAATGCCTCTTAAGTCAGTACTCGTGCCAGTAGCTGAAGTGGTAGATTACTGGACTAGATGTCAAAATCATTTTCAGTCAAATAAAAAAAATATTTATTTTTATTCTCTTAACAGCTGCTGAGCCAGGAGTGGTAAATACATTAGTCATATATTGTCCAATATCTTTTATCATTCCTTGCTTGGTTTCTCAAGTGCTCTGTTGGCTTAAGGCTTATTCAAGCCAACCCACCATGAAATACTCTTCAGATAGCAATATGAATTGCTGAAAGCAGATTAGGGGCCATTTTAAAAATAATTGATTTGAAGGAACTGAAAAAAAAAAATGAAATTCTTTGGATCAAGAGACCTTGACGGGCCAAGGTCATCCATATGGCATTAGAGGGATAGTCAAGTTGTCAGCTTGACACACCCTTGTCATAATGTGATGAAAATATGGAAAAAAGATTGCTGGTTTTTTATTCAAGTAGTTACTCAATTGCCTCAAGGAGTAGGCACTGGAGGCATGGAAAGAAACCTCGAACTGCTTCTACAACTATATGTGAATGGCTAGTAGCAGTAATTTTGAATGTTTTTGAGGGGATTATTGGAAAATGAATAAAAAAAAATGAAAATAAATTGTTATTAATGTGTACAATAAAGAAATTGATTATGTACTATAAAATTATCACTAGTTTATAACATAACCTTCATTCCTTGCTTTGTAGTATATTTGATTTCTGATTAGACTAGCTAATTTCTAAAGAGATAAGAGATTCCAATAGCAGCAATTTGTCAAATCTTGGGAGTTCAGAAAGAGGATTTAGCCTATATTGGAACTTGTTGTATAGTAGGACTCAGGAGAATAGATAAGAAAAAGTCCATCATGCAGGGGCTGCGTAAACTAAGCAGATTTCCCACGTAAAGTTATACAATAGAGAAATCTCCATACGAGTCACAATCAGTTACGGAAACGTTCGAACTAGCTTTCGGCAGGAACCATAGCTCGTCCATTACACTTAATAAAAATGCAAATATCTCGGTTAATATTCAAGATAGAGAATAAATGTATATAACAATGTTTATAATAAATTTAATTTGCAATAAGATTGATTCTATACAATTTTTCGATCGACGTATAGTAATGGAGATATTTCAAATTTTCAAAAATCCCCCCCCTCCCACTGGTCCGATTTCAGCCGTTAACGAACTGGTTCCTTTTTACATAAAACGATTAAATACCGAGTTTGGTGACGATTAAACAAAAATTGCAAACGCGAGAGTGTTAACAGACAAATATATACAGTTTTGAATGGACCTTATTTTCCTCATCTTCTGGGTAGGATCGATGGACATTTGAAGAAATTTTTCGAAAATCACGTCATGAGTACGACCTCAATAGCTGATAGCTGACGGAAATCTGCTAAAAATGTAAAAGAAGAGGAGACTGATAAATGTCATGCGACATTGCAGGTAGGATACAGTTTGGGCAAAGGCCAATGATAATATTAGAAAGTCTCATTTTAGGGGCAAAAAGTAACATTCAAAAATGTCAGTTACTTTGGTTTTAAACATTACAGAGGTCTAAAAGAATTGCCTGTTGTCATTTACCTTCTATTTAGGAAACAAAAGCCTTATCATTTATACACAATGTCAAATTTTTAATCAAAATGAAACTACCTTAAGCAGGATATGAACACCCGGAGGTGGACATGTCCTAGTCTTGAGCTTAGCCTTAAAAAATAACATCCAGGAAAAGCAAATTGAGTGCCCTCCAAGAATCAGCACTTTTTCTATTGTCATCTTGTTAGAGGCTTGTCAATGAAAGGTAAAGGAATTCAAACACTTTAATCCTTTATAGGGCACATTTCACTGGCTATCAGAAAAATTATATTTCCCAAAAATGGTGTTAAGGAATCTGTAAATGACTATTAATAATAACAGAATAGTTTAAAAAAAAATGGAGAATAAGTTATGGGAGTGGCTGCTATAGCGGTCCTTGTCTGTTAAGGGGCTCGGCCTGCCCAGGGATTACCGGCTGATGGACCGCAGAATTCTGCCTGTCTCCTCGCCTGGCAGGGAAAGGGTTTGGCTTATTGTCTGCTCCTGTCCTTTCTGTCTCCAACTGAATAGTTTCAGCAAATATTTATGCATAAAATGTTTCAATTACCCACTCTTTTCTGTTTCAGCCAAGACATGCAATGTTTGTTTCACTCTAATAAACATATTTGAGAATACTAAATTGGTATAAAAATTTACTTATAATCTCAATTTTGATTGTTGTAAACTTGTAAACAACGTAAAAAAAAAAACTTTAAGCAAATGAAAAATAAATACTCCTAATTTTCTATACGGTAAAATTGTAAAAATGGAAGGGCAGAGCCGTATTTTTTTAATTACTTGACATAGAACTCGTATGCAACAAAACATTATTAATTTATATTTACTGAAATATGATCAAGAATATCTTAATAAAGTATTACATTCCATTTTGCTGGAGTAAATGTAGGTGACAGCAGGTAATGTACTATGAGCATCCAAATTAGTAAGTACTAACTGAGCAGATACCTAGAATGGACATGAGCTGTTTAGCGACTGGGGTTCTTTTGTATATATTGTTTTTAGATTTCAATATGTTTTTGCTTCTGTTTGATTTATTTATAGTTAATTTTCAAACAAATCACCTAAGGAAATGATTATCTTGCTGTTAATAAGATTTTATTTTGCTGGTCTTTATCTCTTGGGTTAGTTAATTGTTTGTAGATTCAAGGAGGTTTTTAGCATTTTTACAAATTTCAACAGTTGTATTGTTTTCAATCTGTTTATTATATGAATGCTTCCTACATAATTGTTTTGTGTTATGAGAGACTAATAATGGAATGAGTATTTTGGTCCTGTAAGGGAAATGCAAGAAAGACCTTTTTTATTCAATCTGATGTACCACTGTCAACCAAACAACACTATAGATTTTTAATATGGGGCTTAAGTTGGCCATTAAAGTTAAGGTGTTGGTCTTAATCTCACATGGTAAACCTAGAGTGGCATGTTTGATTCTTGAAGATTGAGTTTGGCAATAGGAATTTCTTTAGTTACAAACTCATTAAATAAAGTTCTTTGTCCCTAATCAGAAAAGGGTGGTAAACTGTAGATAATAATAAAATTATTTAATTATTTTATATGATTTTTTAATATATTTTTTTTCTACAGACATTTTCTCTACTATATTCCCATAAATAAATTATTGAAAGGCATGTTCATTGGATGGAGAAAAATAAATCACAAAGAAATACATCCTTCATAAGGAAGCATAATAAAAATTAAATTCTTTCAGTTATATTATATTAGATATCTATCACTTTCTCCAGCATAAAATGACAATTTATTCATCAGATTTGAATGAGTTTCTTGAGACTGCCCGTTTATCTACAAAATATTGAAAAATGAAAACCCAATTTCTTACTTTACATAGTAAAAAAAATCTGCCATTCTGACAATATGCATGTTTTTTAACAAGTGATTGTTTTAAGAGGATAAATATATAAATATTTGCCTAGCTCAGAAGGATTTCACTGAATGGATGAGTTTAGTTACTCTTAAATCTTTATTTTTTTTTTTTTTAGGGGGAAGTTGACTGCCATGAAAAATTTTATTACAAGAAGAGCAATTACCAGAACAGACTGATAGCCAATATTAAATTGGAAAATGAAAACAGAATTTTTTATGAAATGCTATCTATGGCAGTGAGTAAAAATAGTTTTCAAGTAGTTAAGAGATTAAAATAGTAAATATTGTAATATGCTTTCAGGGTTCAAAGTTTAAAAAAAGTGAACAATTGGAATCATTCAAGAGAATGCAAGATGAAATGATTAGGAGTTCCAGATATCCTGAATTTTATGCAACTGATATGATTGATCCATTAGAAAAGTGGTCCATTTGCCCAACAGCTGAAGAAATTCCTGAGCATATTAAAATTAATCCTTCAAAACGAGTCAAGTATAAACTAATATTTTAGCTTCTTCATTTATGTATACAAATTTAGTTAGAACCAAGATTTAAAACATCAGTATGAAAATCAGGAAGGTTATCCACTTCAATCACTTTTAGAATTATTGAATAGCAGCAAATAAAGTAATCAAAGTGAATGGGCATGCTTTGGTGATATTTGAATGGATATATACGTACTGTGGAGAAGCTGGCATTAGATTTTAATTTAACCAAATATATTTTAGTGCATTAAATTCCAGAGTCCTTTCCTGGTTAGAAAAGTCAGCATGAGTTTTCTGTAAACGTGTGGGTCGGTCTTTGTTATAATCGCATAATAGGTCCCGTATTTTTACCTGCTCGACTTCACGCTGAAAGTTATCATCTATTCCTGGAGAATGACTTACGGGTACTTTTGGAAGATATCCCTTTGGAAACAAGGCTTGAGAGCTGGTTTCAACTCGATGGTTGTCCTGCACATTACGGAAAGGCCGTACGAGACTGGTTGGACATCAACTACCCAGGTCGCTGGATAGGACGGTGGGCCTCCTCAGTCTCCGGACCTCACGCCACTAGATTTCTTCGTGTGGGGATACGTGAAAGAAAATGTCTACCGAGAGCCCGTCCGCACAAGGGATGACCTCATCGAGCGCATCAGAATGGTTTGCAACCAGCTCATCGCAGTACAATGTTTAGATGCAGTGCGATCTGTCAGTACGCGATGTGATGCGTGTATTGCAGCGAGAGGCCAGCACTTCGAACAACATTTACGTTGTCGCTTTAGAAATTAACAATGTAATTTTAGAGAAGGTAAAACCTTCAAAATTTTCAGGGTTTTTTTTCTCACTAAGATAGACCCATATAAAAACTGAAACATTTATGTTTTCCAAGTAAGAATATTTAATTATTTTCCTAAATTTTTAATCTTTTTTTATGTTTTAATCTTCAGTTAATGTTCATAATGTTATCTACTTTAAATAGGTAATTTTTTTTATACTATGAATATTTTAATAAAAAAGTATTTATTATTTTTTCTTAATAAAAAATAATTTTTTTTTCAATTACCTTTCTGTTAGTATAAGATTATTATTATTTATTTATTAACGTCCACTTTTTGCAACTTAGGCTAATCGGGACGGGTTATCTATAGGTTACCACCCTTTTCTAGCCAGGGTGGGATTTTAGGACGTTATTTAATGAATTTCGTCACTAAATAAGTATAAGATTAGAATACAATAATTGTATTAGAATAACATTTATTGCTAAAATTCATTCAAGGAATAAAATCCGCTCTTCCATTGGCCTTAACTAGTTTTTGCACAACTATTTTTAGTTTTTTGTGATTTTCTCGAAAACGAGGCATATGCCAGAGGACTTTTTGTTTTAGTTTTTCGATCCTCTATCGATCCCTAAAGTTTGGCCGTTTGGTTTGGGGACACCCTGTATATATAGTTTTGAATGGACCTCATTTTCGTCATCTCCTGGGTAGGATCGATGGACATTTGAAGAAATTTTTCGAAAATCGCGTCATGAGTACGACCTCAATAGCTGATTTCCCTTAAGGGAAATCTGCTAAAAGAGTGTATACTCAGAGAATATTAATAAATAAAAAATAACATAAATTAGCATTAATAAAAGAAATTAAAACTTAATTATTTTAAAGCTATTCCATCATGAACTAATACATAATTTATCCATTATTGTAGCTGTGAAGAAGGGTACTAATGATATCTGAAACTGTGAATGAAGCTTAAACTAAAATTGATCAGGAGCACTCGGCCTAAGAGGCCAGAGTTAAGATAGCACTTATTACTCAAGATGTCGATGAACTTCCGAACAGAATAGGATTATTTTTAATAAAATGAACAATTGCAATAGATATATCATGAAAAAAAAAACCGAAAAAAAACCCCAAAAAAACACCTTAATTAAAATGCAACAGGACACAGTAGGCGTCACAAGCCACCTAGGGTCTAGACGAGCCGGATGAAGGATGACAATAGACTAAAGTAGGAGATTCTAAGCATTAGGAAGTTATTGGGAGTGGCGCTTCACAGGAGAGACAGGAACAGGCAGGGCATCAAAAAGTGTGTTTTGCTGGCCTCTCAGGCCAGATGCGCCCGATGGAGTGTTAATAGCATTCTCATCACAAGGCCAAATATTAAGGATTTCATTGAATGAGGCTAAATAATAGGTTGTCATATTTGTTAAGTCCTAAATGGTGAGAAAATCCTTAATATATCTCATATATTCTAGCCCCTTCATCAATTTTAGCAGATTTCCCTTAAGGGAAATCAGCTATTGAGGTTGTACTCATGATGCAATTATCGAAACATTTCTTCAAATGTCCATCGATGCTTCCTAGTAGATGACGAAAATGTCACCCTTTCAAAATGATATATATGTATGTTTGTGTGTGTGTATATATATATATACATAGCAATAATTAAAATCAAAACATAGCAATAATTAAAATAGTGTACAGCAATAACCATTGTAAAATAATATAAGAACCACAGTACAACAATTATAATATAGTTTAACAAACAAATACACCATACTATAAATATATAAAACATACAAAAGGCTGTGACCCTGCTATGTAAACAAAACAAGGAAGGTTACTATAACCCTAGTCATAGTGCAATAAGAATGTATACTAGTCTATGAACATATTTAGTCTTGGTAAGTAATAATAAGGAAAACACACCCTTTTATAACAATGTATAACACCAATGTGCAATATTATAATGTAGTATATGTAATTTTTACAGCCCTGAGGAAGAGAAAATAAAAATTCTCGAAATATTGGCATAAACTAAGATTCATTTCACCAACATTGACCAAAGCTCCGAAAAGAACAACACACCTCATATAAATACAACCTGGTCGAAAACATCAGCACAATTATATATATATACATATATAAATTTTTTTTTTCAGTTCTAGCGGTTGCAATATTTGTCATTGTTATCAAACTTGATATTTTTGTTTTATGCAAAAAGATAGAAGAAAGTTTGTTAATGGCTGAAATCGGAACAGTGGGAGGAGGAGGTTTAGAAGGGAGGAATTTCGAAATATCTCCGTTATTATCCGGATCGAAAAAGTGTATATAACTAATATTATTGCAAATGCTATGTTCTATAAATGTTCTTATATACCAATTTTCTGTATCATGAATATTAACCGAGATAAATGGAGTTTTTAAATACCAAATATGGTTTTCATTGAACTTTTACTTTGTGAGATAGATACATGCAAATATGTTGTGATGACATCATCAATTAAAGAGTTTTCGTTCTTTACTCAAAATGTTTATTTGATCTATAACATACTTCATATTTAACCGTTTCAGACAACACTACGTATCGTAATTGCAAAGGGCTGAAATGGGAGGTTGAATAGTGGGTGTTTAGAGAGGGGGAATTCCAAATATTTAAAATATTTCCGTTATTATAAGTCAGATTATAAAATGTTATACAACCAATCTTGTTAAGCTATTGATGTTATATGCATTTTTTCGTAACTCAAGTATTAAGTGAGTTGTTTTCAGCCTTCAATAGCCCCCATCCTTCTACTTATCATTTTTTTTTATTAAATATAGATATAGAGAATATGTGGTGAGAGATCACAAGTGTGAAATACTAGCACTGCTTAGTTTAGGCAGCCCCTGCATGACAGACTTTTTTGAGTAAGATGTACTCCTAGTTAAGTGAAAAACTTAATAGTTTGAGTAACAAACATTCCCCCTAGTTTACCAAGCTGGATAGTTGAATTCTGCATAAAGTTTAATGAAAGGCTAAGTAATTTGTGAAGGATTAACACGCTTATCTTTCAGCACTATATAGATTATTTAAAAACTCAGCATAAACACATCCGCTCAAAAAGAAGAAAATAGCTTTTGATTTTCATCTATTTGTCATTTTTTACATGATTTGCTGCTTACCCTGTAATAGGAGAACGTTTTAACCCATGTTACACAAACTGTAGTGCGTGCCAAAATTGTAAATAGTTAGGTAATCTCTTACATTAGGTAACATTCACTACAAAAAAAATCAAAACTATACTACCATAAATTGTTTGCACAATGGAATGATTCATTACATTTTTAGTTAAAAATAGAAACTCTTAAACATTTCTTATTTTAAGAAATTACAATTTAATAACAAATGTTTTTTTGTACAATTATAGATGTTTCTTCGATTTTGAAATAATTGGCGAGAGAAAACTAGGAAGAATGTTCATAGAAATTTACAAAGATTTTGTCCCAATTGCTGGAGAAAACTTTGTACAACTAGTAAAAGGAGAAAATGGAGTTGGATACAAAAACACGCTTCTTTATAGAATAAAACCAGGTTTTGGTTTGTTGGGAGGAGATGTGGAAAACAGAAATGGAGCAAGTACTATTACTGTTTATGGAAAACCATTTTCTCAAGAAAATCATCTACTAAGGTTTTCAGGACCAGGTTTGGCTTGCATAGGTTTTAATTTACTGTTAACATTTTTTCTTTGAATATTTATAACAGAAATAAGTAATAGGAAATGTATTAATAAATGAATTACTATAAAAGTGTGTATGTAGAAAAAATAAATAACATCTTAACAGTTAACAACTAAATATCGTAAGATAAAATTTATTTCAGGTGTAGTGGCTGCTTTTAGTCTGTTTCCTGGCATAAACTTCTCACAGTTTTTCATTGCATTCAAAGAACTCCCATTTTTACAAAATCAATTTGTAGTTATTGGCAGAATTATCAAAAACTTAAGAACTTTGGAGATGGTTAGTATTTAAAAGATTTTTCATTATTTGTAAATTAAATGTAATTTAATTATATATAATTATAATATATGAAATATAAATTGGAAGTGTTGCACAAAACATATAATAATACATAGGAGTTTAAGAATGGAAAGGGTATAACAGATAATAAAAAACTAAGAATAGTTTCATATACATTGAAATGCCAGTTATATGATATATTTAAGCAATGCTAAGGATTATATGAAAAAATATTATATGCCTCACAAATCTGAGATATAACACCATGTCTAAAAACCTCAAGATGTTAGTACTAAATAAAATTTATTTTAGTTTGAATGAGAGCGCAAGGGAAAATGTATGAAAGAAGAAATGAAAATTTTTGAAAGGAGGCTTGTCACACACATCTGTAAAAGGTCATCACAACTTGGCATTCCACAGTATGTGTATTATGGGCAGAGTTTGTATATTATAAAAATAATAAAAAAGTAGGATATATGGAATTAAGAACATTATATATATATATATATATATATATATATATATATATATATATATATATATGGTATTACTGTATGTGTGTGTGTGTGTATAGTAATATTTGCTATTAATTAAAAGAATTCTTTTATGTAAGTATATAATTTCAGCAAATTCCCCATAAGGGTATTATTATATTCAGAAATCTTCATATGGCCATTGATCTTATCTAGGAGATCACAAATGAGGTCTATTTAAATATATATGAATTAATCTCTCTAGTGGCCGTAAGTTCAATTTCAAACTCAATATTTAAGTATTTCACGTTAAAATGAGGATTAAGTTCATTAATGGTTGGAATGGAATCAGGAAAAGAGTTCGGGTGGTGAGAAGGACGAAAAACAAAAATTCAAATTAACTTCTATATTGAGTTGGACAGAAACATAACCAATATTGTTGCAAATTTAATTCTTACAATTGTTCTATACAGTTTTCTCTAACTCTAATATACACTAACTTTTCAGCCTTCAGTAACTCCCCCCCCCCACTCCTACTAATGCAATTTTTGCTTAGAGCGCCTAAGCCGCTTAATACCTCATGTTCAGCTTAAATACCAAGATCTGTTTACATAGGCTTCTTATTATAGGAAAAATGGAATCAGACAGTGTCCAGCATGTGATAAATACGTTTAGTTGGTGCAGCCCCTAAGTGATGGACTATTATATTAAGCATTCAATTCTTTGAGAAAGAATTCAATAATGCAAAAGAATAATAATTGCAGATAGAAGAATTTGGGACAGCATCAGGAGTACCAAGAAAGGTTATTACAATCACTAATAGTGGCATTTGGCAAGGAAAGAAAAAGTGAAAAATAAAAACCAAGCTAACCAATAAAAGTATATAATCATAAAATGAAATTTTATTTATAATATAATATCTATAATTATATAATGGTAACTTGAGATTTTAGACTGATGTATGACAGTGAAATATTTATGGTGATATAAATGGATGTAAAATCCTACCCCTTCTGATGGCATGGACAATATAAAGAAAGAAACCCAAAATGTGAAATCATCCTATGAAATATCATAGGAGGCCTTTGTAGAATAAGCAAATCTAAAAAAGGGGTAAATCAGAGTACATCATGATTAGAGCCTAATCAATAGATTGTGGTAGGGTGGAAAGTAAATATAGTTGGGTTGACTTAAAGGAGCAGATTCATGTACATGGCCAGGGCCATGAACCTGAAGGATATCAGCACTTTGTGTATATATATATATATATATATATATATATATATATATATATATATATATATAAAGTGGTGATATACTTCAGGTAAAAAAAAAAAAAATAAAGTGGTTTAAACTCTCATTTGAGAGATTGTCCTTATTTATCAACTGAATAGCAGTGGTCTCCTATGTATTTGATATTAATTAATATGAAAGTAATATGTCATATAATAAATTATAATGTACAGGTCTAACAAATGGAAAAATTGATTTCAATAATTTGTTGCAAAGAACTTTTAATAGAAATGAGAGATGTTAAAATTAAATTATTCATGAACATCCACTTTTGCAACTACGGCTAATTGGGATGGGCTATCTAGAGGTTACTACCCTTTTCTAGTCAGAGTGGAATTAAGGAAAATAAATTCCTATTGCCCAGGCGGTAATCGAACTTGACACGTAAGGTTTACCACGTGAGAATACGGCCAAATTTAACTCAGATAGCTAAACTGAGTCTAAAAAAAAAATAGATTGTTACAGTGGAAGTGTGGCCATTTTTCCCCTCTACCTACAATAAATGTGTGTTGGTAAAATTGTTTCAGGTGTTTCTTAATAATTTTAAACTGGCAAACTTTAATTTTTTTTTAACCAAATCATTTAATATTGTGTGAAATAATTATAAAAATGTAGAAAAATAACAATTGAACTATTAATTTAATGTAAAAGGGTGTTTAAGAGGAAAATTGGTGAACGCCAGAAGAAAATATCAAAGAGGTGGATATTAACAACCCTTGCCACAATGTCAGTCATGCATCAGCTGGGTACCATGGACAATCCTATTCTCAGTTAAGTTCCCAGTTTAATACCTAATGTCATGCATCAGCTGGGTACCATGGACAATCCTATTCTCAGTTAAGTTCCCAGTTTAATACCTAATGTCCTGCTCAGTTCAGTTAAGGCAATATCCCCACTTCTACTCAAGCAAACTGTTCATTAATATATTATATCAAGACGTACTTCAATTACAGGCTAAATTTAAAATCTTGTTTACACAGAGTTCCTACTAAATAAAAATGATTGTCTGAGCTGGAATGTCAAACAGATGACATCAATCTTATGTGCCATTCCACCAAGTGGTAAATTTGCTTAGTTAACATCCTTGCATGACTAATGGTTTTAAGATGATGTACCAGATTTTTGGGAATAAATTCATTTTAAATTAAAAAAAGATTAACATAACAAATAGTTAGTTACAAGATTGAGCGAAGTATCTTTTTTTTACAATTTAATAATGGATATTTTTTATAGAACAAAAAATTAAAACATTTGTTGAGTATTAAATGACATATTGAACTTCAAACTTCAATATTTCTGGTAAAGACTAATAGCTCACGAGAATAACATAGAAAGCATGGAGTGGCTCATAAGCTATGTACTCTGGCTATCCTAACTTGCCTGAAATGTTAACAACTAGAGTCAATCAAAGTGGCAGATAGCATTTTTTACGAACATAATAATTTTTCAAATTTCACACTAAGAGGCAGGGAACTGAAAATGAATTCTATACACAACATGGTGACTTAAGAGAGTGATAGTGAACTCATATTTTTAAATCTATGTATATTAATGAGATACAGAGGTTTTCTGTGGTACTGACCGAAGTATGGTAATGCCTACCAATGTTTCACATGTATTAATAGCTTCTTCAGGACATGCCATTGAGAACAGGGATTGAGATACCCTGGAGGAGCTAGTAACATGACTAGCAAAACT
Source organism: Riptortus pedestris (assembly GCA_019009955.1). Taxonomy (NCBI): domain Eukaryota; kingdom Metazoa; phylum Arthropoda; class Insecta; order Hemiptera; family Alydidae; genus Riptortus; species Riptortus pedestris. The sequence continues at coordinate 52,926,728 of CM032229.1, forward strand.
GGGGGAAATTACCGTGATACGGTCAAGACCAAAAGAACTCAATCAAGAAGAAACAAATAGGTTTAAGTTTTTCTAGATATAGTTTTAGGGTTTAGAATGATAATAAAATATAATTATCAGATCAATAGAAACATTGGGTTTTAATATTAAAACACCCTGTATGAATATATACAAAAATCAAATCAGTAGGGAGCATTAAAAATTCACCATTGCCAAACACCTATAAAATGCAATGTTTTCTACTTTTGTTTTCTCAATATGGAGCTATTTTCGCATATTTTTTTACACTTCTAAAAAATTATTGCAGTTATTTCTTTATTAATAATGAGCTAAAGAATCTTAGAATATTAAATGTATAAAGTACTTACGAGACCATGGATGAATGCATTTGATTAATAGGAACAACAGTGTTCTGCCTCACAAAGAATCCTCCTTTATCAGTGTTTTGCCAGAATGGTGGATCATCATCAGAATCGTCCTCCTCATCTTCTTCTTCTTCTTCATTATCTAAAGTACCATCAATAACAATATTACTAAGGCTTTCCTTAGAATCAACTCCTTCAGCATCCCTCATAGCTAAGAGAAGTTTACGTTTACGACGTAAAGGCCTACCTACAATTTCTGTTTCATTTTCACCTTTGGCCACACGTACAAAAGCTGAACTGGACTTTACATTGCAAATGCCTCCAATGTCAAAGTTGAGAGATGGGAATTTGTTTGTTACAGTTGAATCCTCATCTGCAGGAGAATTATTTACTTCTAAAGGAGAAACATTAACTGATTTTCTCATTGATTCAGGGCTAGGACTGTCATTCGGAATAATAACTTTTGTAAAATCTATTTTATCTGGATGAATTTGAAGAGCTCTCACATCAACAAAATACTTTTGATAATGATCTGGGAGGGTCCCATCTTGTAAGAACACATCGTCACTATCATCAAAATAATTAGAAGCTTCATACTGTTCGGATTTAGCATAATTTAATCCAGGGCACTCATTAACAGGAGTATTTGTAGAACTTGGAGAAGTAGCAGCACTTTTAGTGTTCACTATAACTTCTACATTGAAATGGCTAGGTGTTAATGATTGCTTACGGGGCAGATTCTCGTGATCAATTATAGAAGATTCACTTTCATCACCATCATGGGTTTCAACATTAGACAGAGAATCAGATTCAAAATGATTTTCTTTGATTGGAGTCAACATTGAAATAGGTAAAGGTAAATTCATATCAACAGTTGGTAAGCACTGTTCCACTGTATTTATATGCATTATTTCATTATCTTCATTTTCCATGAAATAAGTGGGAGGAGGTGGAAATGATGAGTCTTTTTCTGCATCCAAAGAATCAGGTTCATTTTCTAAAACTTCAGGAGGAAAATCCATAGATATAGGTTCAATATCATGTACTTGTGGAAATGTATTTTCGTCTCTATTGTAATTTTGTTCATTTGATTTAGAAATTTCAGAAAAATTAATCTGGGATGATTTTGAAAGGTTATCTTCTCCCTTTTTAGGGGGAGGCTGGCTTTTAGGAATGTTCACCTTTGCAAGCTGCCTGAGTGCTTCATCATAACATTCTAGTTGAGCATCTATATTAGTACATTTTTCATAACTTGAAGATTTTGAGATTACATCAGCACTTCTCCAAAACTGAGGCTGCCCTTGAAGAGTAATAGACTTATTTCTTGAATGCCTCTTGTTCTTATGAGACCTCATGTCAGTAGGATCTTCAAGAAGTTCTAATGAATGTGATTCTCTAAATTTTGATTTTGTGGGAAAAGTACAAATTGCCAACGTATCATCAAGTTTTCCTGTAGACTGAATTATTTCAATACTCATTGTTTTCTCTTCAATATCTTCTAAATTATCTAATGAAGATGAGACTCCAGTAAATGCATTATCAGTACAATAACTTTTTTCATCTAGGTTATCGTATGAATGTGATATTTCCATAGCGTAAGTTCGCTCTTCACAATTTCTCTCATCAGTTATAACAATTTTATTATTGGTTCGTGAGTCTAGGAGATGATTTGGATCTCCATCATTCAGCTTATTTAATTCCCCGAATGTCATATAATAGTTTCTGTCAGGAGGAGATTTTTCATTAATATTAGTCCCAAATTCAATAGGCTTTATGACATTATCCAATTTGTCCAATGTAATATTGTTGTTGTTTTCTGAATTCCAATCATCACCAGTATCTGAGATGTCTGTGGATTTCTTCTCTGATGTTGCATTTCCAGTAGATCCATTAATGTCAGTAAACATACTGCCAATTTCAGTCTTATTGTCTGGTGTGCCCTGAAAATAAATAATAAAAAAACAGTGAGGGATTAAAATTGTCATCCATAAAAGGAATATCAATATTAATGAAGTTTTAACAGAAATATAGAGAGGTTTAAAGATATGAGAAAATAAAGTGAGTTGAATTAAAATGGTTTCAAAAACCAACAGAAATTATACAAACTTCACAAAACCAATTTAACAAAATTAAGCTGTGTCACAAATGTTTAAGTATAGACAGTAGGGTTCAGTTGCAAAGGTGCTTTACCACAAGCTCACAACATTGATTAATGTAAAAGGTGAAAATATGAAATACTACAGCATGCAGGCCAATTTTAGAATGGCTCTTAAAGTATGAAAAACTAATTTAATTTGAGAATGGGGTATGAAAAACCCAAAGGGCGTCATCTTACCAAAATAAGCCAGTGATGATGGAAGAAACCATGAATTGATTGCTGATTAATAATTTGTCTTCCTTTATAGCTTGTCTTCGAGGGTTTCACACATTGAAAATGAGTCAGAGAAAAAATATATGAATATTTAGTTTCCTTTTTATTTTGAAACTTTACAGTCAACAAATTTAGAGTTATATTTTGTCGAAAAAGAGGGAAAATAATCAATTTTTCCTTCCGTCTATTACTTATTCATTGATATTATAACTGTCATTATAAAAATAATACATTTCCAGTTTGATCCCTGGTATTTTATGAAAATTAGTTTTATAGAAGTAATTGAACAATTATAAAACTTTACATATTTATTGGGTGGATTAATTATTACAGTAAACTCAGAAAATAAGAGAAATAGGCTCATGTTTTCCCTACAAGGTAGGCAAAAAAGTATAAAAGGTAAAAATTTCAGAATGAATAAAATGTATTCAAATATTGTTTCTAGATTTTGATTAATAGGTAGAAATATTTTTCCTGACTATTAATCTGAATTACTTCAAGTTACATAATTTTATGTACTTCAAATTAACCTTTAACATCTTCCTATAAAAGTGATTATTTGTTATAAGTTCTATTATAACATTTTATTTTTATATAATAAGAAACAAATTCACATTAAAATAGCGGTTTCATTAGTGACAATTCAATTTGTAAATCATAATAAATTCTATGGCATCAAAAGATAAATTAAGATTTTGTGCTCCTTTATTGCTTCAGAGTGGAACTGGAGAATGACCAGAGAAAGAAGAAGTTGTTTCTTGTTTCTCCAATACTGGTATCTACTAGCATTACTGCTTTGCTTGGCATGCCCCTTCCCCACATCAACAAATCCATGAAATAATGGTGTGTTTGTTTCCTTTTTTAAAAATAACATTTTTTAAATACAATAAGTGAGAACAACGTTATTTATATCACTGGAGCTTAATGAGCAGAGTTAAAGTCAATGTACAATGCATTAGAGTGCAGTTCTTTAGGAGTTTACATCATAAAAAATCAGTAGTAATATACTATTCTTATAGATTTCATCTACCTTGTAATAGCCTTGATTTTTAGCTAACCATTATTTGAAACTATAGATATCAGAACCCATATAATAGTTCACTAAGTCAGTTTATTAATTAAAAAAAAATATAACAATAATATATGTCTATATGATTTAAAGTGATTCCTCATTTGTGCAATGATGCACTACGAACCATAAAAGATCTTTTCCTTGATAGCTTCATCCTAATTCATAAAGTTATAATAGCTCCAAGATTTATAAGACGCATTCAATAATTTATTACAGAGCACATAGCTGTACCTGCCATAATTTTAATTTTATGACGCTGAAGAACTGAGGTTATCACCCTCTATCCAGAGTATTCTCTCCCATATATATATATATATATATATATATATATATATATATATATATATATATATATATATATATATATATATATATTTCCCTAACAAAAATATTAAGAATTGTCACTTCAAAGTTTAGGAAACTTTTTAATCCATTCACTCTTTAATAACATATGGGGCTATATGAAAACGAGACTGTTTGAGTACAAGTATTTTGTTGCTAGAATCTTTCTTACTAACATTTATCACCCCCATGCACTTCCCTTATAAAAGCCACATAATATGAGCTCTCTACTATTCAAAACAATGCAACAGCTGCTGCACGTACTGATCGACTGATAAACTCAAAACGAGTTACTTTTAAGTCATTACTTTGGGGAAGGGGGAGATCAAGGTTCCAAACCTGATGAATAAGGACAATTTCTCAGCACTAGGGTCATTTAATCGTAAAAAAACAACTGCTTGAAGTAAATAGTTTTATGCACCAAAGAATTGTCAGGAAGTATATATTGATCGTTCAAAACTCTAACCTTAAGGAATCAGCAAAAAGTGTGATAATTCCCTGGACCTCTAAAAAAACAACTTTAATTTGTGCAACTGAGTGATTGCGGTTTTTCTCATTTATATGTGATCTACCTCATACAGTTGAGATAACAACTAATAGCATTTGGATTTTATTTTATTTTATAAGAAATTTTTGATTATTCTCTTTGTTTAATTTACAAACTCATGGATCTACAGGGCAAAATGACATCTCACTACTCACTTCAGAAACCTCCAAAGTGAACTATGTAGCAAGCAAGTTTCTTCCTTGTAAATCTGCTTGGAGAAAGTCGTATATCTCAAATGGAGACTTGTCTTATATTGAAATAGTCACACATTGTATGTTTATACCAATTAAAGAAAATTTAAAATATGAATTGTTTATGCCCTCATGGTTTGCCATGTGGCATCCTATAAGGATAAAAAGTAAACAACATGAATTGGATAACTTAGAAGGGAGAAGTAAAATATAGAAACAACCAGGGTAGCCAAGATATAGACTTTGGTAAAAATGAGTTCTTTATTGTTGTAGAATCCGCTAGGGAACTCATAGTGTGATCAGTAAAATAAGAGGGCATTAACTAAATCTTATGGCGTGATTTATGGTTCTGAAATGGCCTTTTAATGAATTAATGATCCTTCTCCAAGATGTGTGAAATTATAGTTTCCTAGTATAATAAGTAGGATTCAAATTATAGTTTCCTGATAGAAGATTAATTAACAAGTTAATTAATATAATTTATTATCCCCTTGGACATCTTCTACATGTGAAATGCAAGTGACTTACAATAAGTGGAGAATCCTGATCAGATGGCAGATCGAGAGAGTTAGCTCTTTCTAAAGGTGATCTTGTCCGACGCTCTGGAGTGGGATCGCGATCCCTGCCAGGAGGCTCAGGGCTCAGGCACATCTCCGTGGGTATACAGTCACCTGGATGGCACAGTGGAGCGTTAGCAACTGCCCATGTCAGATAGAGTTAACCATGAGCGTAGACAAGCCAGGGGAGGACCAAATTTAAGAGTCCTGGCTGGTCTGACTGCTCCTAGGAAAGAGAAGGCCGTCTCTGTTATTGTGAAACCCTCCCCTAAAATTCACATTTCGGAAAAATGATCTCGTATTCGAAATTTCACTTTTACTTTAATTTATTGTTTCACCAATACAAATGTTATTTTAATATTGAGCATGAATAATAATTCAAATAAAACTACAAAACAAGAAAATATAGTCCAACTGATATTTCGTATCCACTCGTGAAATTTCAGCATTGTTAGAATCAAATTATTCTGAAGGCAAAAATTATTTTTGAAACTCCTGAAATAAGTTTCTACATTTATTTAAATAAATAAAAGACAATTTCCAATATCCTATACCCAATTTATCTAAATAATTGATTTTGTTCAGTTATAAATTAGGATTTTTTAATTATAATACTACACTATAATTTATAATATATTCAAACAAGAATTAATATTATTATTCAAAAACTAACTGGTATATAAATACAACATTTATGTTTTACTTTTGAAAAAAATATTAAGATTACTGATTACTAAGACTCAATGATCCTTGGATCCAGGACTTTTAATTTTATATACAAGTAAGTTCCTTCATTCAACGTATTTGTAGAGTTATGTATTTTATTAATCCAAGGTCATTATAAGGTTAGGAAGTATTGAACAAGTTTAATAGCTAACAACCAAATTGGTTAAGATAAAACAAATCTGATAATGGTTTGGTTCCTCCATATTGTTTAACTCCTATTATACCTGAGGGGATTTTATTTTGCTTAGATAAAATATTTGTGTTTAACCAGAAAAAAAAAAATCAACTACATACCTGAAAGTACTTAAATATTCCAGAGTCTGGTTTAATGATATCATTTTTCTGTTTCATTGAATGTTCTCATTGTTGGGAAACAAATACCGAAAATTATAAATACATGTATATATGTTTCTGCATATTATTTAAACCCATGAGTTTAATAAAACATATTTTATTATGATTTGCTTTGTACAAACTTCAGCAATCAAGAAATTATTGTTGGGTAAAAGCTTCCAAAAGAATAACCCACTAGACCCAAGTTTTCAACACAAAAAGTCCTTTCTTTCATCAGTTATAGTACGACTATTTTGTAGTTAAATGCTAAGTATGGAACAGCTAATGTCATCATATCCAGCCCCACCAATTTTCCAAATTTGGAGATGAAATAATTCTAGCATTCAAAATGGTGAATACACATTCTGGTCATAGTTGGATACACACGTAAGGCATAATGAAAAATCACATTGTCTAATAATACCAGGGTGACTCAAAAGTCTGTTTGTTTCCACTATAATTGATAAATAAAAACCAGTAGTATTTACCTGTAGACATTACTGCTAAGATAGCATTGCTCATATTTTCTCTTAGAAAGCCATCTTGCATTCAGTGCAGTGAGTCAACATTGCAGTGCTGTTCATTTCTTTTTAAATACTAGGTAGTATAAGTATGAGTTTGAATATTGATTCTGATAATATAATCTTTTTCTATATTTTAAGACCTTTAGCTTGAACAGGTATTATTCTAATTTGTTTCTCTATTTTCTAGTTTCATCAGCTCTTTTTTGGACCAAGCTATGATGCAGAATCATTTGACTAATTTCTATTGTCAGAGCAAAATTCACAAATTCCTTTGTACTGAAGCATAAATTCATAGCAGCATTGCTATAATTTGGTTCTGGAGTGCCCAAAAGAAGTTTTTGAACCCAGCATGTACATGCTTTACACAAATCACAAGCTCTTTGATGGTTCTTAATTGCTTGTTTTAACATTTCAGAATCAGAAGACAGATTATAAAAGCTATCCAGTAATTATCTCAGTGAACAAGTACACTATTACACTTATGTTTGCACGAACCATTTAGTGAGATGTATAAGGGACACAGGCAGAAACCAGAGATAATCAGGAACAGAAAGACTCCAATAAACTTGGAGAAGTAGAAGTCTAATTTTTCAATGTTTCAATCATATTTTAACTTATACAAAGTATCTAATTAGAAGAAATTTTAGCCTAAAAAAAATTCAAAAGATATGCAAATATAATACTTTGCCTAACATAATGGCATTTGATATCTTTCTAGTATTTCTAATGTGAATAGCAAAAAAATGAAATTTTCTATAAAACAGCTGAATACAGTTTGGGCAACAACCAATGCTCATTTAAAAATATTGAAATTAGAACTATTTACTTCAATCTTTCTTTCACAATTACTGGGTAGTCACACTGTGATACTAATTATTTATTTATTCTTGGAGAGTTGATACATATAATTACGACCAAATATTTTTATCAAAATATTGATGACTCATAAACTAAACTATAAAATTGTTTAAGGGATATCTATATTTATAAGCAATTCAAACAATATAAATGAGAATGACTGTTTTTGATTGAAGCACTTCTTTAAAAATAATTACAGGAAATTTTAATATCAAACAGAAGTACAGCAGAATACTGAAGAAAAGCCACAAACCAGAACTGGTATTTCCAGAAAATAATATATAGGAACCTCTGAAAGAACAACACTTAATTGACAGTTAAAATAAATGAATATGAAAAAAATATAGAAAAGTTCATGTTACTATTTTAAAGACTGCATAAAAGAATGGAAAAGCGCATTGAAAGCATTCATAAATTCTGGAAATCTGGTTTCAAACTTGTTGACAATCTGGATGAAATTCCAATCAACTAAATACAATGGCAAAGCAAAACAAAATAAGTAAATCAAAGCTTCTATAATTGTGTGTACAATACAAGATGTTCTGAATATGTTGCTTTCTAAAGAGTGGTGTTCAACTCTGAATGCCTTTTGTGAATAAAAGCATAAAATGTAATTGATGAATGATAAATCTGTCACTACACCATTTGGAAGCACTTTTTGTAGCAGCAAAATATAATATAAAATTGCATGAAGGCAACTAAGTTTCAAGAATCCAATTTATCTGGCACCATGCATTTTTCAGCCCTAACACACTAGTACTCACCAGTAGGAGTAAGGACAACAGGAAGGAATTCTGTGGCAGGTCCAGGTATTTCACAGCTTCCGCCATGACTTTCTCTTTTCAAAGCTCCAAGAGTTATAAGGCTCCGTCGCCTTACATCAGCACCTTCCTAATTTAAATAATTTATTGGAGTTAAATCGAATAAAAAGAAAACCAAGGACCTCCAGTTTGCAGTTGTAAAAAATAGATACTTGTCAATAAGGAAAATAGAATGTTTTTAACTCAGCAAACAGCTTTTAAGCAGACCTTAAAACGTTTTAATTTATGTTGAATTTAACCCATGTTAATGAGACGCCATAGGAACATATACGCCATATATGTGAAACGACACTGAGTGCATTTCTGCTTTAAGAAAAAAAAAAGTTAAAAAATAACTTTTGCAGAAATATTTTTTCAATTCGAGATTGTATTGCAGTAAAATAGAAAATAATATTTTAATATATTCCTCACTATAACTCTTTTATGTACCAAACTATGTTAAAATATAACAGAAAAACGTTAAATACTTATAAAGATCAACCTCTCTCCTAAAGTACAATAACAAAAAAAGACAGACATAGATGATAATTTTTGTTACCATAAAACCAGGTGAAACCATTCCATGTTAGTTATAAAAGTCCCTGGAACTACTTATAATAAAAACAAATGCCAAAAAACAAACAAGCTAAACTTTTCAAAAATGTCATCTAAGATCTAAGAGGAAAACAAACCAATTCATCCTAGCCCCAAAAATAATTTTTTTAAGTGATTTTTTTCAGCATTAAATAAATTTATAACAGACCAAAATTTCGTTATGGAACAAAATACCACTTACATAGATATTTCATAACTTCTGAAATACCAATATTTCAAAATAAACTTAGTTAATTAATGAAAACAAGAACTACCAGAACCAACAAAAAATAAGAATATATATCACAACAGAATAAAAGTTTGGGGTATCGTAATTAAGTAATTTTTTGGCAGTGACATGAACACTAGTAACATTTGAAGAGATATTCTATTTGTGAACCTTACAGGTTTTTGAAGAAAAAGGCTAGTGGGCATGGACAGGTTCAGTGGTAAAGGTAGTATTTTACAATTTATTAAAGCACATTTGAAATACAGAGATTGATTAATTTTTGGTTAATTAAATGTATTTGATATGCTCCTACAATTACTGATAAAGGAAACAATTTAGTTTTAAGTACATTTTAACTTTCTGGCAATACTTTTTTGCATTAATGGTACGGCTCGTATTACAAAAACTTAAGAAATGTAACAGCCACTTCAAAATTTAGAGCATGCTATTGATCTAACAATTTTGCTTACGATTGCATATGTCATAATCATCTGTTTTAAATCGTGGAATAATATGGATACATCATTTTAGGTTCCCAAAAGAAATACTGAATAGACAATGACAATTTCACTGCGATATATAATTAATACAGCTTAAAATACAATTTCTTCTTTCTCTTTTACAAGCTGATCCAATTAATGTAAAACTTTATTACAATATTAAAAGGAGTACAGAAACGATAGAACAGATGCAAGCTCAGTGTTATGATATGAAGATCCAGAGAGCATGAAAACTATAGGTAAGCTGTGTCAAGTGGTAAAACATTGCCAGCATCCTTGAGAAAGTGATGGAGCATGGGCCCACCACTTGGTGTCTTGCAAAAAGGTTTTTATATTGGGATTACTATTTTGATTGAACACTGGAAATTTGTGAACTTTTTAGCCTTTTTAGTTAATATCAAGTTTCAATTAAATATTTTTATCACTGTAACATCATCTGCAATTAATTTATGAAACATATTCACAAGGTCGAGAGTTAAAGAAACATACAGCTGAATTGTTACACATCCTTGATTTGATCAGTGAGAAGGTTATGATTTTGGTAATAATATAATTCGATCCACTTGCAAAATTATAGCCTACAGTCATGCATCCACCACCTTTGGTATAATGAGTTTCAGGTCTGACTTCTCTGAAAATGGCCTTCTATTTCTTCAAATGTCTTTAGCTTGTTCTCATTATTCATGTTTCCTCTTTTAAAATTATGATTTTCATCTGCAGTATTATCAGCTGTCTTTCAAATTTAGTGGCTATCCCTCCTCTGCACTAAGAAATTGCAGAGATCGAGGCAGTTGACAATCTAAACTTGAACAAGATAAATCTATATTACATTAATTGAAAATACCAAGTGTCTTTCTGTAATTTGATTTAGGACTAATATTCCTGTAACTTTATACCAGCCCTCGGTATACACTAATCCTTTGTCCAATACAGTTCATTTGTAACATTTTTGTCTGCTTGGATTTTTTCCCCTTCTTTGTTTTATGACTTGTGAGATATGTGTATATTGTTGAATTTTTTTATTGATTCATGAAGAAGATAAGTTTCTTTCATGGTTTTGTTGATTTACATTTTTCATGGCCATCTAAATAAATTTTGGAGTGAATTTTTTTTTTGTGTGTGTTGGTCATTAAACATAGGCCACTACTTTTTATTTCTAATCAACCTTAGAATCTACTTCATTTGTAAAAATATTAATGGAGTCTAAGGACTAATTCGACTTTCCTAAAATACAAATATATCATCCAGTTATAAATACTAGGTTTAATTGTCGGCTCAAATTATACCTTTATGAGTGTATCTTGTTTATATATTATTACTAAGCAAAAATTTATGTACCCTAAATAAGAAAATAAACAACTTTCGTTAGGTTTATTATTGCAGAAAAATAAATAAACAAAATATTGCTATTTTCCATTACATACCCCCTTAAAATCCCACACCTGTTTATCTCTAGAAATGTTAATATAGCTAATAGTAATGTTATGATTAGTTCGGTTCAATCGTTTATGCTCAATAAAATTATTGATCCTGTCAAAAATTGTTGACTACTAAATTAGTTTTTAGCATGTAACTTGTTTATACTTTGTGCGAAAAAAACCCATGAAAAATGTTTCTTTAAATAACAAAATAAACAACTTGTATTATGTGCATGTTTGCTGAAAAATCAATAGTAAATGAAAAATGAGATTTTTTATTTCAGCCCTCCATCATAAATCCTCACTCCTATTAACCTTTAAGAATATTATTATAGCCTAAAGTCTAAGATAGTAGATACTTGGTTTGCATTTCACTTTATATTATTGCAGCTCATAATATTGAAATATTTGCGAGTAAAAATAATTTGAGGTATAAAGGTTTGGGCATAAGGTTCTTAAAGCCACAATAGGCCCAAAGTGGGATGGTAACTAAGGGCTCTGGAGAAGGAATACAATAGAAGAGATCATATCTTAAACAAGATATTCGATTAAACATGACATAAAAGCTAAGAGGTTACAATGTGTGGGACATGTAACAAGAAATAATCCAATCAGTATACTACACAAGACAATGAATGCAACAGTGGCGAGGTGGGTACACGGCCACGAGGGAGACTAATGATAAAATGTGTTGACAGTGTGAAAAGACACTTTGGAATTCCACGTAGTGGACTGAAAAAGCATCGCTCAGGATAGACAGAGGTGTAGGAGACTTTTAATGGTGGCTAAAGATCTCCAAATTCTGTAAAGACAACCAAAAAAGAAGAAGTAATTTATTTATTTTATAATTAGTAATTTAAGTTTCAGAATAGTATTTATTAATTTAAGGTTATTTACATTTCCTTAATTCATATTGTACATATGATTATAATTAATTTTCATTATAAGCCCCCAAATAAAATTAAAATATTACGAATTTAATTGGATGTTTTTTAATAGTAAATTAAAACAAAAAAATTATCTAAAACAGGGCACATCAAACCATCAGTTAATACTGTTTCCTCTTGGTAAACCTAGAGAGATTGGTCTCCAAGTCAGGTACATATTTCCTGTCAAAAACCATTCCGAGTACACATTGTGAGCTTAGTTATATACGTAGTAATAAATGTGAGTAGAAGCAATTCCAGCATTTCACAGGAAATAAGTTGACACAATTAATTAACTGTGTTAGCCTCCCGACTACTTTCCCGCTTGAGTATAATCAACATTGCTATACATAAATTATTTATTCAAAACATTAAAAAATTCTAATTTTCTAGCAATTTATATACGTGGTGCAAATAAATAACAATGGTATCCTATAAATAATTTAATTTATATTCTAAAAACGAGGTGGGAGAAAGAGATAGTAGCCCAGCCCTCCCTGCAACCTCAACTCACATTGAGTTTAAATGCATATTGTCTTTTGGGACAATGACATTAACAAGTAACATTTAATAATTATAAATAGTACATAGTTATTTCAATAACGTTAACTTATCAAAAGAAATAAAATAATATATACCACAGTTAAAGAGTTTGATTCCGCTATCACACATTTTACAAATTCAGCATGACTTTATTTTAAATAATACATTATACAAATTAAATAATCGAAATGCTCTTATAGTTTAAATTTCTATTGAAAATAAATAACAAAGTTATCTTGTAATTAAAATAAATAATAAATGAGGAGGGGGGAGGCAGAGATTTATAACCTCCCTAACCCGAGGTAATTAATTAGGTTGTCTGTTCTACCCAATAAAATTGTTGAATTCTGCTACAGTTTTTAGCGTATATCTCGTTCATACTTAGTTAAAAGACAAAAGTTTATATAACAATATCTACTCTAAATAACACAATAAAGAAATTTGTTATGTCCAAATTTCCTGAAAAATCAATAGGGTTTTTTTCATTTTAGGCCTCCTTATAACCTCCACTCCTATCTGACCCTAGAAATGTTAATACAGTCGAACTCGTTTATAATGAGCACGAAGGGACTGTAACATTTACTCGTTAAATCCGAGCGCTCGTAACGGGTCCTTAAGGCAGGCGTGCAACCAGAAGGGGGGGCTTGGGGAAACACTTGATGCATGTTGATGTGACATTTCCCCATGCATCGTTCATCAAACGTACAGCTGCCAGTACATTGACATTGGTATTTGATGCTGTTCCACTTCTATCTCTTCGGTCCAGAATCATCAAAATCGCTGGAAAGCTGGAAGTGGCGCTTGAAATTCCGTATGATTCCTTGGTCCATAGGCTGGATAACGGATGTAGAATTAGGTGGCAAAAATTCAATTCTGATATTGGAAAGTCCAGTGATTTCGGGATGAGCTGAACAATTGTCTATCAAAAGGAGAATTTTACGTTGCAGTTGTCTCTCCCATTTTGAAATGAATTTTGTGAAAATGTCCGAAGTCATCCAGGCTTTTCAGTTATGATCATAGTCTCCTGGTAGCTTTTTCACATTTTTGAAACATCTAGGGTTCTTTGATTTGCCGATAATCAAGAGTTTTTTCTTGTCAGTGCCAGACATGTTCAAACACACTAAAGCTGTTAACCTATTTTTAGATTGCTTGCCTCCAATGCTTTTTTCACCTTTAAATTTTAAGGTATATTGTGGGGTTACATTGTAGAATATCCCTGTTTCATCAACGTTATAGTTGTCACCTTATGCATATCCTTTTATTTTGGTTGTATGCATCCATTAACTTGCCTTTGTTTGTTTGTTCTAGAAAGATGAGAAAAAATATTGCAAGACAGAAAAATATTGCTCGCTAAAACCGGATCTTGCTCGTTAAAAGTGACTTCTGTTCCTAGACTTAACCTTGATCCAACCAAATATTCTCGCTTCCCTCGGTAAATCCGAGCTCGTTATAAACGAGTTCGACTGTACATCTTTTAATCAGAGGAGGAGATTCTAATTCACATAGCGAGTATTGTTAAGTTAAGGTCCGTCATTTGTTCCCAGTAAAATTGTTGACTCCCGTTAATAGTTTTTAGCGTGTCTTTTATAATTCGGCATACCACAAAAGTGTGTAACCAATAGTTCCTCGTAGTAACAATAACTTTATGTATGTTTGCCGAAAAACCAATAGGAAACGAAATATCCCCTCTTCTTCATTTCAGTCTTCCCTTATAACCCCACTCCTGCTCATTCCTAGCAATGTTAGTACAGCTTATAATCATGAGGAAGTTATTACTAATTCAAATACCGTATTTTGTTTAGTACGGTTGAGTCTTTTGTGCCCAATAAAATTGTTGACTCCCACTATAGTTTTTAGCCTATATCTCATTTATACTTCGGTATACGACAAAATTGTATATAATTAAAGTTAATTTAAACAAAATAAATATATTTTGTGTGCATCTTTTCCGAAAAACCAATAGGAAAACGAAATATTGCAATTTTTCATTTCAGCCCCTTATAACCCCCACTTCTGTTCATCTCTGATAGTCTCATAATGTCTCGTCTGAGTTTCATAATATTCGGTAAAGTATTTTAGGAGTGAAAAGGTAACAAACAAACAGACACCAAAGCCACAAATACAGATATTGTGTCTATGGCATGTGAAATGAAAAAGTATCGTGAAATTTTGAGAGTCCGTCACGCAGGGGCTGCATTAACTAAGCAGATTTCCCACGTGGTTTTACAATAGAGAAATCTGCCCAATAACAAGTATAGTAAGTAGTAAGGGATCACTAAACTTATACACGAGGAACGAATAGTTACGAAAACGGCCGCCAGAGCTCTCTTCGGAAAGTACCAAACAGCTCACTCCTGCCGACCAATGCAGAATACAAATGTAAATATCTCGGTTAATATTCAAGATACAGAATAAACGTATAGAACAATATTTATAGTAAATTTAATTTTCAATAAGATTGATTCTATATAATTTTTCGATCCGACGCATAATAACGGAGATATTTCGAATTTTCCGAAAATCCCCCCTCAGACTGGTCCGATTTCAGCCATTAACGAACTTGATCTTCCTTTTTACATAAAACGATTAAATTCCGAGTTTGGTAACGATCAAACGAAAATTGCGACCGCTAGAGCGTTAACAGACACATATATATATATATATATATATATATATATATATATATATATATATATATATGTGGTGTGTTGTTCTTTTCGGAGCTTTGGTCAATGTTGGTGAAATGAATCTTAGTTTATGCCAATATTTCGAGAATTTTTATTTTCTCTTCCTCAGGGCTGTAAAAATTACATGTACTACATTATAATATTGCACATTGGTGTTATACATTGTTATAAAAGGGTGTTTTTTCCTTATTATTACTTACCAAGACTAAATATATTTATAGACTAGTATACATTCTTATTGCACTATGACTAGGGTTATAGTAACCTTCCTTGTTTTGTTTACATAGCAGGGTCACAGCCTTTTGTATGTTTTATATATTTATAGTATGGTGTATTTGTTTGGCATTTATAGTATGGTTATTGCTAGGCACTATTTTAATTATTGCTATGTTTTGTTAAATCTATGTTATTGCCACTTACCACTATGTTATTGCAACTTATATTATTTTACAATAATTATTGCTATGCACTATTACAATCATTGTTGTGTTATGTTAAAGTTATTCCTATGTTGTATTTATGTTGCTATTTTTATTCTTATATTTATTATGTTATAACAACCATTCCTGTGTGGTACTAAAATCATTGTTATGCCTATATTAAAGCTATTCTTATGTTGCATTATTATTATTCTATTATGTATCTACAGTATTGTTATTCTATTATGTATCTACAGTATTATTATTCTATTATGTTTCTACAGTATTATTATTCTATTACGTATCTACAGTATTATTATTCTATTATGTTACAGTTATTAATGCTGTTCGTAGTTATATTTTTATTAGAGCCACCTTCTTGATGTATTACATCTATTAAGTTATAATATGTTACAGCTGTTATAGTGTTTATATATATATATATATATATATATATATATATATATATATACACACATATTTATAATAATAATGATATGGGTATTATATATAATGTGGTGTTATGGGGTGCTCGAGTGTTATGTATGTGAATATATGTTATGTATGGATATGAATATTGTATAGTGTTGAGGTGTATTTATGGTATTATGTTGCAGTATATGGTGCTGAGTTTGTCAATGTCTGTCTTTTTGTTGCATGTGTTTTTGTGTTGGGCTATGTATAGCATTTCTTTAAACATTCTTTTGGATTTGTTGGGTTCTATGTCTAGTATTTGTGTTTCGTTGTAGTTGAAGTGGTGGTCATTGTTGATGCTGTGTTGGGCCAATGCACTGTTTAGTTTGTTAATTTTTATATCAGATTTGTGGCCTGTTATTCTGTTGGTGATGTATTGCCTGGTTTCTCCAATGTATAATGTGTTGCAGTTTTTGCATGGTATCTTGTAAATGACATTGCTCTTTTTGTTTGGGGGTATTTTTGCTTTGAGTTTTGAGTATATTATTTTGTGTACTGTTTTTTTGTTTTTGAAGCTGATTTTTATGTTGTGGTTGGTCATTACATTAGCTAATTTTTCAGATAGGCCTCTGACATATGTGATAGAGTGGAATTTGAGTTGGTTGATGTTATTGGTGTTTTGTGTGATGCTGTGTGTTTGGTTGTCTGTCTTGTTTGTGTTGTGTATGATGCGGTTGATAAGTTTGTTTGGGTAATTGTTGTGTCTAACTATGTTTTTTACTAATTTTATGTTTCCTTTGTGGTACGTTGGGTCGCTCAGTTTGAGTGCTCTGTGTATGAGTGCTTGTGCTGTGTTGATTTTTTGTTTTATTGGGTGGTGTGAGTTGTAGTCTATATGTCTGTCTGTTTTGTGTGATTTGGTCCACCAATTGACTGCTATGGTGCCATTGGGTTTCCTTAGAGTGATGGTCTCTAAAAACGGTAGTGTTTTGTTGTTTTCTAGTTCTATTGTAAATTGAAGTTTGTGGTGGTATGCGTTGAAGTGAGTGAGGATATTAGTATTGTAATAGTGCATAGCAATAATTATTGTAAAATAATATAAGTTGCAATAACATAGTGGTGTGGCAATAACATTGATTTAACAAAACATAGCAATAATTAAAATAGTGCATAGCAATAACCATTGTAAAATAATATAAGAACCACAGTACAACAATTATAATATAATTTAACAAACAAATACACTATACTATAAATATATAAAACATACAAAAGGCTGTGACCCTGCTTTGTAAAGAAAACAAGGAAGGTTACTATAACCCTAGTCATAGTGCAATAAGAATGTATACTAGTCTATAAATATATTTAGTCTTGGTAAGTAATAATAAGGAAAAAACACCCTTTTATAACAATGTATAACACCAATGTGCAATATTATAATGTAGTACATGCAATTTTTACAGCCCTGAGGAAGAGAAAATAAAAATTCTCGAAATATTGGCATAAACTAAGATTCATTTCACCAACATTGACCAAAGCTCCGAAAAGAACAACACACCACATATAAATACAACCTGGTCGAAAACATCAGCACAATAATATATATATATATATATATATATATATATATATATATATATAAAATTTTGAACGGACCTCATTTTCGTCATCTTCTGGGTAGGATCGATGGACATTTGAAGAAATTTTTCGAAACTCTCGTCATGAGTACGACCTCAATAGCTGATTTCTACTAAAAAAAATTAATGTAGACAAACGTTACAATTTTATATATATATATTTGTTTATTTTGTTATTTAAAGGAACTTACTAACTAACTAGGGGTAGTGTGAAATGAAATCGCGATATTTCGTTTTCTATTAGTTTTTGTTGAACATGCACATAAAGTAACTTTGTTATATTCACTTTTGTCATACAACAAACTATACACAAGATGTACGCTAAAAATTATATCGGGAGGCAACCATTTTTTTAGTACTCATTGAAGTGTTTTTAGCCTTATATGATAGGTATTTCTAACTATGTTTCGGGTTAGGGAGGTTATAAATCTCTGCCTCTCCCCTCTTCATTTATTATTTATTTTGTATAATGTATTATTTAAAATAAAGTCATGCTGAATTTGTAAAACGTGTGATAGCGGAATCAAACTGTGGTATATATTATTTTATTTCTTCTGATAAGTTAACATTATTGAAATGACTATGTACTATTTATAATTATTAAATTTACTTGGTAATGTCATTGTCCCAAAAGACAATATGCATTTAAACTCAATATGATTTGAGGTTGCAGGGAAGGCTGGGCTATCTCTTTCTCCCACCTCGCTTTTAGAATATAAATTAAATTATTTATAGGGTACCATTGTTATTTATTTACACCAAATATATTGAATTTATTTATATATATATATATATATATATATATATATATATATATATATATTAAAATGTTGAATAGACCTCATTTTCTTCATCTACTAGGTAGGTAGGATCGATGGACAAATGAAAATGAATGAAGAAATGTTTCGAAAATCGCGTCATGAATACCACCTAAATAGCTGATAGCAGGAAATCTGCTAAAATGGTATCCATGATAAAGATATTTATGGGGCATAATGTTTTTAACAATGAATTGGAATTGAATATTAAGGTTAAGTTTTCCATATTCAGCAAAAGTACAACGATTCTCCGTGTTCCCAGAAACCTGTAAAATTTAATAACCTAAATGCATAGATCGTAAATTTCAATAGATGGGCCTTATTAACCCTTGAAATGAATAACATAATTTTCATAGTAAGCTCTGTTATGATTAATATAGAAATTAAAAACATTCACAATCATTACTCAGTGTAAATATTTCCCGAGTTAAGCTCACCTACACAATTCAAAGAAAGAAAAGGCCTTTTTATTTGTATTTATAAATTCCCCTTCTCCACTGAGCAGGCCAGATTTGTTACCCAGTCTGTGAGGTAACAACATATATACACACTAGCTTGGGAAATCATTAAAGGCTGAATAATGATGGTATTTTTTTTGACAAGGCTTTACTATGCACACTAGTTTTATATTTCTCAGTCTCAGTATTTAGGGTTTATACCTGAATATCTAGTAACTAAAGCAAACTTATAGATTTGAAGTAGAAAAAAATATTATTTCGCAATCAATTTGTTTGCACAGTTTAAAATATCATGTACAATACTATTCAAAACCATAAAAATATCAGGAAACTAATTTTCGTGATTTTTGTTTCTAATTACCCTTACCATTTACTTCATTTGTAAAAATATTAATACAGTACAAAGACCAATCCGGCTTTCCTAAAACACAAATATTGAGGCTATTCAATTTGATTAAATTATAAAAGTTATTCTACATAACAAAATAAACAACTTGTTATGTGCATGTTTGCCAAAAAATCAATAGGAAATGAAATATTCCAATTTTTCATTTCAGGCTTGCCATAACCTGTTCGCCTCTAAAAACATTAGAATAGCCTAAAGTCTAAGATGGGTTAGACATAAACACATCCTAAATTTCATAAAATTCGGTGAAATCATTAAGGTATGAAAAGGTAACAAACGAACACCAAAGCCAAAAATTGTTGATGTACTTTAAATACCAAGTGAAACAAAAAATTATTGGAATTTCGGGGGAGAAAAAAAAATCAATGTACAGATGTTACAATTTTATATATATATATATATATATATATATATATTGTAAAATGCACAATTTCCAGAGCCATAGTACACTAAGTGAAAGGAGCATAATAAATGGCAAATATACGAAATGTTTTCAAAAGCCACAGTAAATGTCTAGCCAAAGAAGTCACTGTTAGGAGTGCTACACTAACAGCACGGCATATTTATATTTATTAAATGTCAAATGGAAGAATTTGAAGAAGAAAAATGCTGTACTAACTACACAAATTTATTGTTCATGTGTTGAACACATCTGTTTCCAAGGAAACCAAAAATCTAAAAAGGAATCTACATTCTTCTTGAGTTAGTGATGGTACAAAGGTCAAAGCGAGCTTCGCCCTGTAGATATCTCTCAGTGATGGCACCTGAACTGGAGAGCACACAGTCCCTCTCTCTTTTTTTTTAATCATGGAAAGCTCTTCATTTCTTATATACAGCCGAAAGGATGAAATATGAATGAAGCCTACATTGTCAATGAAGATCCTGTTTGCCAATTTGCCACTGAAGCTATATCAATACAAGTCCAGATTTGGTGAACCTAGGAATTGAACGCTTAAAATTTTTTTGGGTGAGATGATTTTTTAATGTATATTATTTTATTTTATATAATCATTGACGATTTAACTGCTAATGTATGTTTAAGCACCATCTGTTCCCCACTTGTTAGTCTGAGATATTTTGAATGTTACTACTGTATATACTGTTATGATTATAAATTAATTCCAATTTATCTTCATTACGAGTTCTCAATATCCTTTTAAATAAATTGTTATTAATTAAATAATCTGATGATAACTAAAGTTACCCAAGCTTGGGTATACAATTCAATTAGATATATATGCATATATTATTAGGTACAGATACTCAAATTAAAAAAAATGTAATGTATACTTACTTTTCTTAAAACTTCTGCGATAAGTTTTGCTTCTTATTCTCAGTTGGGCTATTTCCGTGTGATGAAAAAGCATGCACTTCAGGGTTCATTTCAGGGTCACAATTAAGCAAATATATCGACAACTGGATGGTAAGAATATTTGTGGTGAGTGAAAAATTACCAAGTTACATTCTACAATTGTGATTCTATTGATCTAAAAATTTCTGCTGAATATTGTCAACCATCCAATTGCAGAAAGGATAGAACATACAAACTAAAGGAAACATCAAGAACAAAGACAAGGCGAATGCCTCTATAACAGTGGAGTATAGCCAAAAAAAAAAATGGATGAAAAGGGCAAGAGCACATAAAATGAATAAAGAAAATAATTCTTGAAGGCTAGTTTTGGCAAAGAGTACAGAACGTTAAGTAATAATGTAAGAAGTTAATGATGTAAATTACAAAAATAGAATAAATAAAATTATTCAAATTTAGTTTTCATTTTCGCTACAAATCTTTTGTTAGAATAATATGGACCAAATTACAGAACATAAATTTTAACCAGATCAGGTGTTTATCAGGCTTTATGAACACATTCTATTATTAATTCATTTATCCAATGCTTGCTACATAAATAATAAACAATTGTTCTAAGTCATTAGTCTCATATGTTATCAGATGAACAATTGTAGTTTTAGCCCCTGAAAACTAAGAAGGCATATAGCATGCAGGCAATAAATGAAAACAAAATAATTATGAAATGATTTTTCCAGCCATCATTCATGCTCTGGATATGCTTGAAAAATTATTGGGCCATTTAAAAAAGCTTGGAATATTATTAAATTAGATAACCCTATGCAGAGTCCTTTTACTAGGTTTCCCAAAAAGGGAATGCCAGATATTGCCTAAAGGAATATAAATATAACGTTCATAGAAGTTATAAACTTATAGAAAACTCTTTTAATGGAGAAGGAAATTAAAGTACCAATATTTTCCACATGATTTTGACAAATTCATACTTATTAGTCTGAAAATTGAATCCTAGCAATAATACTAATGATATGTTAATGCAAAATGTTTTTTTAAATTTTTATTTAATAGACTAAATAAATAATTAAACAAATTTATAATTTTTCTTAACAATACCATATATTGCAAACAATGTTTATTTGTTAGATTAAACAAACACAAAGTGGCCTCTGACAAAGTTCCAAATTTATAGAGATACTGGTTGATGTAGAACTTCATTATACAATGGAAGCATCAAATGGTTAGCAAACAGGCAGCCAGGACAGAATGATGGAATTATGTTTTACTTAGAATTCTTAGTGGTAAGAGAACATTCAAAGTATTTTGGCCTAATGTTGCAGTACTTTTTATCTAAGTTTACTCTGATCTCCAGGCGGGAAAGGCTAGTGATACATATGCATCAATATTATGAAGACTTAAGTGATTTCTCGTTATTAACCTTCAGTCAGCAGACAAATAATAGCACATGAAGCCTACATCAAATATTTTAATTTACAGCAAGTAGATAAAACATAATTGTGACTATGGTTCTTCGGACTGATTTTTCGTACAAAATATTTACTTTATCAATCTAATCAGCTAATTTATAATGTTGAAACATGTTTATAAAATATGAACACTTATAAAGAGGCATCAAATGAGACGTAAAACATCTAGAATGAGAAATAAAGAAGTGAAAGAAATTTCAGTGTTAGACCTTCCACTATTTTACCTTTCATGGAACACAAATAATTGATCTACTAGACTCTACGAGTAATGCACAAGTGTTTTATAAGCCCCTACCTGACTAAAAAATCCTGGTCTAAATTTAAAAAAATATAATTTGCGTATAGTGGTGGAGGTGTACTATTTGAAGTGTTGAGTTGTGCACTATTGGATTAAAATTGGTATAATTTTAATTAACTGTGTGGCAAGAGCATTTGGTTGGGGTTCTAGCCATTCCAATTAAGTGATTACTTGAGCAAAGGTCCATCAATCATTTCTAGTGAGAGTGCAAGTATTTATTATCATATCCCTCCCTTTGTCTATTTTTTGTGGCATTCTGAACAAAAGAACTGTATGCTTTTAGTTGAATAGCTTCAACATGGTCTTATAATGCTGAGAGGATACAGGGGCTAATATATAGCCTATACTCTGAAGCTTAAAAAAAATATTTTTATTTATTTAGAATATTCAAAGAAGGACAAATTAGAGACAAAACCGCCCAAGAAGTAACAAAACTTAATTACTTAGCCTCTTCTTATGGCTTCATATAGATTATGATGTATGCCAACATTAGATAATTGATTATTAGAAAGAAGAGATTATTTTTTATATCCTGATCAAAAATTAATTAAGAAACCAGACTTATATTTCTTCATGCCTCCTATGATATTCTTTGGCTGGCTTGGTGACAAAAGTTGAAAGATAAAAGGTACAAGCAAAGAAAAAAAAAAAGAGAAAACATAAACAAATATAAAAAACACATATATTTCAAAACAAAGAAAAAATACATAAATAAATAACAAAAAAATGCAAAGAAACTAAGGTACATTAAAGAATGAATGTATGGCTAAAAAATAACAAAAAAATAATTATGATTTAAATTAATTAGAGAAATTTAGAAAAAACAAACATTAAAACTGAATGTATAAAATGTTTTCCTTTTCAAATAAAACTTACTACTACAAGTCAGCCATAAGAGCAAATCATATAACTCACTTATATTAATTATTAAAGTAATAACTTTACAATGCTTATCACAAATCTTAATAAACTTGCATGCAATTATAAGGCAATAAAAGTGTTTACTTATTTGAACACAACAGAAAAAGGCTTAGTTTATATGCTTGAAAGAAAAAGTATTGCATCAAGCAGAGAAGTTTCATTTTTGGTATGTATGGTAGCATTGGTTAATTAAAGGCATAGTTTACTATTATTTTTTCTACGGTTTTAAAAACAAATTTCTCTTTTATCCATTTTTTTATGGTCTACCAAAGGACATATAAAAACAGGAAAACACAATTTTTTTAATTAATACATCCAAAGTTTATTGTAAGATATTACACAAGTGGGATGTAAGGCAACTGCAATATATATATATATATATATATATATATATATATATATAAAAGAAAAAACAAATTTATTGTTTTGATGCAACATTCTTTCAAAAAGTAAAAATCTTAATACAAAAACGAATTAAAGGAGAATAAATAAGGTTTTTTGTAGCACTGTAAATAATTGCAAGTGGACTGAGATAGGAAATTAAACACATATACAGCGACAAGCTTATGTTGCATGTTTATGATTAGAGGACTGACAATGCCATGTCCACTAGGGATTCCTAACAGACAGGTAATGACTACCAAAACTATCAAATAAACCATTGAATAAAGGGAAATTACAGTCCAGTAATCAATTAAGAACAAATACGTTCAACTTTAAAAATGTACAGTGAGGGAGAAATTCTAACTATGATTTTTCTGACTGTTATTTATACTATGTGAATAGTGTGAGCAATTATATAAAGAACACTTTAAAAAAAAAAACATTTAAATATACACCATATTTTATAAAAGACAAGTATTCCCTTACTATTACAAACCAATAAATAAATAAATGAAAAAAACAACCAACAGAATAAATAATTTTTAGAATGAGGAAGCAATACTTATTCATATTACTAAATTATTTATTTAAAATAATTATGATCATTGAGTGATCATTATTAATCATGTAAATAAACTTGTCATACATATGCGTACATTTTGGGTATCTGTCTTCTTTAGAATGTTATTCAAAAATGATCTTGAGATGAAAACCAACTAACATTTACAGTTTCCATGAAATAAGCAGGAAAATTTATTTTTATCTGCAGAAATTGACAAGGCTGAGAATCAGATGGTTCCAGCTGTAGGTAATGGTAAATATTACACACTACATCATCTGATAGCAATTGTCAATTTTTATTTTCTCATAGTTGTTCGGCTGTTGCTTCTGTTTCTAACAACTGAAGGTTCCAGGGGAAAAAGGGGCAAAGTCCATATTTTTCTGAAATTGAGTTTGAAACGCAGTTTTATTCAGCTTTTGAGTGAATATTTCATCATTTTTGACTCAACAGATATAAAAATATGCTTGTCGAACAATAAATCTTATTAAATAAGTAAATTGATTTTCAATTGTAGATTTTTCTAGAATAATTTATTCAAACAGCTGATAGATAGTCTTTGTTTATAATACTTGATGAGCTGTGTGACATTACTGTGGCATTAGCTGTGAGAGGTTAATTTACAATTAGTGCAACTTCAAGATAAATACAGTAATATTATTATTGTCGAATGTTGTTCAGATATTATGGAAGAAGTTAAAGGATTAAGTGAATTTGAAACTAGTGATAGATATTGGTGTTGTATTAGAAAAGAAAACGAAAAAGAGGAAGGTTACAGGTAGGTTAAGGGATGTTGCAAAGAAACTGAGAGTGCAGGGTCATGAAGCAGGCAGTGACTGTAGATGTAAGAGTAAATGTTTTGAAGTAATTCCATTAGCTGCTAGAGATAATGTAATCAAGAACTTTAATTTATTAGACTACAAATGAGCAGAACTCATACTTGTGCGGACTTATATCCCTCATCCCAGTTCAGCGCCGTCGGCCAATAGTGAAACAGGAAAATGCTTTGTTGAAAGATGTAACATGCAAATACAAAGTTCGATGTACTGTTGAGAATAATGTCACTGAGTTTCCAGTTTGCCGTAAAGCATTTACTGCTATTCACGACATAACTAAGAAAAAGGTTGAATATCTAATAAATAGTTTAAAACTAACAGGTCATTCACCAAAGGATCAGCGAGGAAAGTATAAAAATCAGGAGCATAGACACGACGATGAAGTTCTGGATTTAATGAAAGCTCACATAGGTAGCTTCAATGGCCGAGGAGCACATTATTCAACAAAAGATACGAGTAAGAAGTACCTTCCAGAGGATCTCAGTATAAGTAAGATGCATAAGCTTTTTATTGAAAAATGTCCAGACATAAAAGTGCCATATCGATCAGTTTTCAATGAACATTTTAATATTTCATTTGGTTATCCAAGGCCTGATACGTGTAGATTCTGTGATGAACACTACATTAAGCTTGAACGTCTGAGAATAGAACTGAAATAAATTAAAGATGGTGAAAAGAAGGCTGAAGCTGAAACCAAAATGAGAGAAATTGAAATCCAGTTGAAGCTTCATTTGAAAAAAGCTGAGAAGTTTTATCAACTCAAAACTAAAGCTAAGAAACTTTCTAAGAAACTTGCTGGCTATACTGCAGTATGTATGGACTTCGGTAAAAATTTATGTGTTCCAAATATTACTAGCAATGATGCGTACAACAAACGGCTGCTTTCTGTATTTTGTTTTAACATTCACAATTTGGGTAAAAATGACAGTTTATTCTACTTGTATCCAGAAAGTGAAGGGAGAAAGGGGAGTGCTAATGTCTGTGACCTATTATTCCATTTTGTCAACAATCATTTATCACAAGTTGAACACCTCCATAAATTTGCTGACTCATGTGGGGGCCAAAATAGGAATATTAATGTACTAAGATTCTTGCACTACCTCGTTCATACTAGGAAACAATTCAAGAGTATACAAGTGACATATCCAATTAGAGGCCATAGCTACTTGGAATGTGATAAACAAATGGGTCTTATCAACTCTAAATTTGGGGCAGTGCTACCTTGTGATTGGGCTGATCACTTCAGGGAAGCAAGGCAAATTCCACGGCCCTTTGATGTTGAAGAAGTAGATCATCCATTTTGGCATGAAAGGTCCAAATTTTTAGCTGTGACTTACAAGAAGAAATTGACTGTACCTACAAGACCAATAAAAGAACTGAAAATTTCCAAGGAGGCAGAAAGATTACTGCATTATAGACACAACTATAGCGGACCATGGTACAATGTAGTAATTACGCTAGCACAAAGGAAGAGGTTTTGTTTTGAGAGAACTACACTACCTACTGTTTCATATAAAGGTAAAGTATTATTTGCATCTGTTTATTATATAACGATATTGAAATCTATTTTAATCCTCAAATAGAATTCTATTTCAGTTTTCAAATTTTTCATAGTCATTCTTCTGGATGGATTCTTTTGTTGGACAAAATTCACTGAGAACAAAAATCACATAATATATTTTGCATATCAACATACCAACAAGACATTGTTTTTCAAATCTTTATCCACTTCAAAAGTTTATATTATCGAAGACAAGTAAATCTAGAAATTGCGACTTGTGTGTATCAGTACATTTTAGCACACCCTGACGTTACCCACATTAGAATGATGTCAGACAACTGCCCTGGGCAACAAAAAAATTTCCATTTTTCCTCGATGTGATTACACTTACTAAAAACTCATCCATCTTTACAACTAATTGACCATGTTTTTTTTTGAGTTGGGTCTTACTCAAATGGAATGCGATTCGGCTCATTCAAAAATAGAATTAAAATCGAAAAATGTTCCCGTGTACACACATGAAGGCTGGGCACAGACAATGCGATTGGCACGAACAAAGCCGACTCCATTTAACGTTACTATACTTACTCATGACGATTTCGTAAATTTTAGTCCACCTGCTTTTGTGAAGACAAATGTTAAAAATACTAATGACAATGGCAACTACGCTGATGTGGTGTGGCTTCAATATAAAAAGTCAGATCCAAATAACATTTTCTTCAGATCCTCTTACGAAGAGGGGGAGTTTCAAATGACGCCTAGAAAATCCAAGAAAAGAAACAGTCTACCGTTCCAGCCTTACAAGGAAAGATTCAAAATTTCAATACAAAAAAAAAAATGATTTATTGCAGTTGTGCAAACAGAAATTGATACCTACAAGCTATCATGAGTACTATGAACAACTGCCCTCATCTTCACTGGTTAGGGACAAGTTACCTGAACCAGAAGTCACAGAAAATGACGAATAATTAGGCAATGACGAATGTTTTGCTTAATAAATTTCTTATTATTATTTTTAATATTTTGATCAATTTTCATTTTAGATCTTTTTATTGTTCGTTTTCTAAAATTTTGTAATTATCTATAATTATTTTTGTATTATTAAATTTTGTACATAGAATTAACACAATTTATTTTCTTCCTTTTAATGTTTATATTGATTATACGATAATTATAATTATTATTATCCTGCAAAACATAAGCAAGGAAAACTCTTACAAACTTAATAAATAATTTTTGAGATCTTTTAAATTTTTAACAAGGTGCTAAATCATGCATTGCAAACTAGCGAAAACATCATATTCGCAAATTTGCATGGTAAATTTTAGCAAAAATTGTACTCTAATACAAAATGCAAAGTATCAAAAGCTTTAAATTAATTAGTTAATGATTAGTATTTGTAAAATAACAACAATTAAACTTTAACGTTCATAAAATGAGACACAAAACAATCATTCATTGTTTTTCTTATTGCATGTAATGGTATGCAAATGAACATACAATGCGCAGAGTTGTTTTTTGCCATTCCTGAAAACCAGAGATATTCTCATTCGATAGTTTGCATTTGGATCGACGATATACATTGTCTTGCTAGAAAGTCAGGTAAAAAGATGTGTATGGAGTTTTATGGTCCTCCTAACTGTGGCAAAACATGGCTCTGTTCTGCACTATCTGAGGTTATGATCAATTATGGAATAATTGGGAATTTTAATAAATATTCCCAATTTTCATTCGAGGATTTTATAGACCGAAATGTCCTTCTCATGGACGAGCCTTCTGTGGAACCTGCATCATTTGAAACATTTAAACATTTATTCTCAGGAGCAAACATGTCTGCTAATGCAAAATATAAAACTCACAGGCCTATTCTGATAACACCTATTCTTATTGAAACTAAAAGACGTGTTTTTCCTCAGAATAAAGAGTTTGCTGTACGCATGACGTCGTATGCTTTTGTGCAATACAATTTCAGTGACCATACAAAAAAGATTTTACCACTTGCCTTTGTACATCTGTTGAAAAAATATGATATTTTGGAAACTGATAAATAAAAACATTGAAACTTAAATCTGTTTATTTTGTTGTACAAGATACCATTCCATGAATATGTTCAACATTATATATTCCTGATACATTGTTATCACGAGTACGAGGAGGCACATTACACAACCTCACCATGGACAACTTGTTTTCTGTAATGGATGGTCCTCCATTATTCCGGTCAGTAATGAGTGTAAACAGGTTCAAATTTTTATTATACTGTTTGAGGTTTGGCTCCAATATTACTCGTATCCAAAGGCGATGTTCAGACAAATTCGATCCCTTTCGAGAGATTTAGAATTTGTTTATTGCCAACTGTAAAAACAATTACACTGCATCTGCGTGACAGTTGACAAGACAATTTTGTATTTTAGAGGGAAGTGTCCATACAAGATGTACATCCCGGCCAAGCCGGATAAATACGGGATAAAAATTATCTCTCTTGGTGATGCTAGGACTATTTATTTCCTTGATGGTATCCCATATATTGGAAAAGAAGAGAGGGAAAGAAAGGATCTCCTTTTACCTACACAGTACGTTCTAAGAATGACTGAAAGCAAGAGTGGATGAAACAGGAATGTAACCACAGACATCCTAAAAGTTGGAACAAATTCTTCTGGAGAGGAAACATACATTAGTAGGTACTCTAAGGAAGAATAAAAAAAAAGTCCCTTCACATATGATATGTGTAAAAGATTTGGCTCCTATGACCTCTAGTTTTTTGTTCTCTTCAGATGAAAACTTGTTATATTTCTCTGAAAAAAAGAATAGGAATGTTTCGGTGTAGTTGATAATGCAAATCTCTGGTAAAATACATACAGAGCCCAACACGCTAGAGATGATAGAATTATATAATACTACCATAGGAGTAGAAGATGAATTACAAAAATTATACCATCAATACACTACAACAGGAAAAACCAACTGCAGGCCAATGTGACACTTTTATGGAGTTTTAAATGCAGTAAGTCTCAAAGCATACAATATATACAGACACAACAACTCGGACACAGAAAAAAGGTATGTCCGTCAAGAATATCTGAAAACATTGTTATATCAATTGGAAGAACCATACCTGAAAATGAGTGCAACAAATTCCCATAAAACACCTGGCCTTTCAACCGATTTTTAAATTTCCAAAAAAGCACAGAGTAACACCAAATCATAATATCGAATCAAGCATATGTGACAGTCTGTTCCTGTCATAGATCATTGCAATACAAAATAACTTTTCAAAACAACCCATACTACAAACCCAGAGTGACTATCCTGGTCACCATATAAAATCTTTCATGAAGCAGCAAATGAAACGACTAACAAATTAAGGGCAAGAAAAATCAACTCGACACTAAATGTGACTTAGGAAATTCAGTCACATGCACATGTACAAGGCATTAGGAGAGTTCCTGGTACAAGTGCAACATTTCACCAGATAGGGCCGAGAACTATAAAGGACTTGGTTGTTCAACAGATTTTTACATTTCCCAAAAGGCACATAGTAATACCAAATCATAATATCGAATCTGGCATAAGTGGCAGTCTGTTCCTATCATAGATCAACGTAATACAGAATAACTTTTCAAAACAACGCAACATAGACAACCAAGAGACTGTGAATTACTATCCTGGTCACCGTATAAAATCTCTCAATAAACAGCAAATGAAACGGCTATTAAATGTAGGCCAAGAAAAATCAAACCAACACTTAATGTAACTTTAGAAACTCAGCCAATGCACATGTACAAGGCATTAGGAGAGTTCCTGGGACAAGTACAACAGTTCACAAGAAAGTGTCAAGAACTATAAAGAAATTAGATGGTTCAACAGATTTTTACATTTCCCAAAAGCACATAGTAATACAAGATCATAAAATCGAATCGAGCATATGTGGCTGTCTGTTCCTGTCATAGATCATTGCAATACAAAATAACTTTTCAAAACAACACATCATAGACAACCCATCATAACAAACCCAGAGTTGGTGAAGTACTATCCTGGTCACCATATAAAATCTCTCATGAAAATGCAAATGAAACGGCTATTAAATCTAGGCCAAGAAAAATCGAATCGAAATTATGTGAATTTGGAAATACAGCCACATACATATGTACAAGGCATTAGGAGATTTCCTGGTACAAGTGCAACAGGGTACCAGATAGGGACGAGAACTATAAAGGAATTTGTCCTCCAACAGATTTTTACATTTCCCAAAAAGCACATAGTAATACAAGATCATAAAATCGAATCAAGCATATGTGGCAGTCTGTTCCTGTCATAGATCATTGCAATACAAAATAACTTTTCAAAACAACACATATTAGACAACCCAGAGACTGTGAAGCTCTATCCTGGTCACCATATAAAATCTCTCATGAAACAGCAAATGAAAAGAATACATATCTAGGGCAAGAAAAATCAAATGACACTTAATGTGACTTTGAAAATTCACCCACATGCACATTTACAAAGCATAAGGAGATTTCCTGGTACAAGTGCAACCGTTTACCAGGTAGGGCCAAGAACTATAATGAAATTTGACGTTTCAACATATTTTTACATTTCCCAAAAGGCACAGAGTAATACATGATCATAATATTGAATCAAGCATATGTGGGCTACCTGTTCCTATCATAGATCATTGCAATACAGATTAACTCTTTAAAACAACCCTTCATAACCAACCAATGGGGAAGTACTATCCTGGTCACCATATAAAATCTCTCATGAAACAACAAATGAAAAGAATACAAATCTAGGGCAAGAAAAATCAAATCGACACTTAATGTGACTTTGATAATTCACCCACATGCACATGTACAAGGCATTAGGAGAGTTCCTGGTACAAATGCAAAAGTTTACCAGATAGGGCCGAGAACTAAAAAGGAATTATTTGTTAAACAGTTTTTACATTCCCCAAAATGCACATAGTAATACAAGATCGTAATGTCGAATCAAGCATATGTGGCTGGTTGTTCCCGTCATAGACCATTGGAATACAGAATAACTTTTCAAAACAACTCATCATTGACAACCCAGAGTTGGTGAAGTACTATCCTGGTCACCATATAAAATCTCTCATGAAACAGCAAATGAAACGACTATGATTTCTAAAGCAAGAAAAATCAAATCGACACTTAATTTGACTTTGCAAATTCAGCCACATCCACATGTACAAGGCATTAGGAGACTTCCTGGTACAAGTGCAACAGTTCAACAGAAAGGGCAGAGAACTAAAAGGGAGTTGGTTGTTCAACAGATTTTTACATTTCCAAAAAACCACATAGTAATACAAGATCATAATATCGAATCAAGCATATGTGGCTATCTGTTCCTGTTATAGGTCATTGTAATACAGAATAACTTTTAAAACAACGCATCATAGACAACCCAGAGACTGTGAAGTTCTATCCTGGTCCCCATATTAAATCTCTCATGAAACAGCAAATGAAAAGAATACATATCTAGGCCAAGAAAAATCAAATCGACACTTATTGTGACTTTGGAAATTCAGCCACATACACATGTACATAGCATTAGGAGAGTTCCTGGTACAAGTGCAACAGTTCACAAGATAGTGCCGAAAACTATAATGAAATTTGACGTTTCAACATATTTTTAATTTTCCCATAAGGCACAGAGTAATACATGATCATAATATCGAATCAAGCATATGTGGCTACCTGTTCCTGCCATAGATCATTGCAATACAGATTAACTCTTTAAAAATACCCTTCATAACCAACCAATGGTGAAGTACTAGCCTGTTCACCATATAAAATCTCTCATGAAACAACAAATGAAAAGAATACAAATCTAGGGCAAGAAAAATCAAATCGACACTTAATGTGACTTTGAAAATTCACCCACATGCACATGTACAAAGCATTAGGAGAGTTCCTGGTACAAATGCAAACGTTTACCAGATAGGGCCGAGAACTAAAAAGGAATTATTTGTTCAACAGTTTGTACATTCCTCAAAATGCACATAGTAATACAAGATCGTAATGTCGAATCAAGCATAAGTGGCTGTCTGTTCCTGTCACAGATCATTGCAATGCAGATAAACTTTTTAAAACAGCTCTTCATAACCAACCCAGAGTTGGTGAAGTACTATCCTGGTCACCATATAAAATCTCTCATGAAACAGCAAATGAAACGACTATGAACTCTAAAGCAAGAAAAATCAAATCGACACTTATTGTGAGACTTTGGAAATTTAGCCACATACACATGTACGTAGCATTAGGAGAGTTCCTGGTACAAGTGCAACAGTTCACAAGATAGTGCCAAGAACTATAATGAAATTTGACGTTTCAACATATTTTTACATTTCCCAAAAGGCAAAGAGTAATAGATGATCATAATATTGAATCAAGCATATGTGGCTACCTGTTCCTGTCATAGATCATTGCAATACAGATTAACTCTTTAAAACAACACTTCATAACCAACCAATGGTGAAGTACTAGCCTGGTCACCATATAAAATCTCTCATGAAACAGCAAATGAAAAGAATACATATCTAGGGCAAGAAAAATCAAATCGACACTTAATGTGACTTAGAAAATTAACCTACATGCACATGTACAAGGCATCAGGAGATTTCCTGGTACAAGTGCAACCGTTTAACAGGTAGGGCCGATAATTATAAAGGAATTTGTTGTTCAACAGATTTTTACATTTCCAAAAACCACATAGTAATACCAAATCATAATATCGAATCTAGCATATGTTCCTATCTGTTTCTGTTATAGATCATTGCAATACAGAATAACTTTTAAAACAACGCATCATTGACAACCCAGAGACTGTGAAGTTCTATCCTGGTCACCATAGAAAATCTCTCATGAAACAACAAATGAAAAGAATACATATCTAGGCCAAGAAAAATCAAATCGACACTTATTGTGACTTTGAAAATTCACCTACATGCACATGTACAATGCATTAGGAGATTTCCTGGAACAAGTGCAACCGATTACCAGATTGGGCCGAGAATTATAAAGGAATTTGTTGTTCAACAGATTTTTACATTTCCAAAAAACCACATAGTAATACCAAATCACAATATCGAATCTAGCATAAGTGCCTATCTGTTCCTGTTATAGATCATTGCAATACAGAATAACTTTTAAAACAACGCATCATAGACAACCCAGAGACTGTGAAGTTCTATCCGGGTCACCATATAAAATCTCTCATGAAACAGCAAATGAAAGGACTATGAACTCTAAAGCAAGAAAAATCAAATCGACACTTATTGTGAGACTTTGGAAATTTAGCCACATACACATGTACATAGCATTAGGAGAGTTCCTGGTACAAGTGCAACAGTTCACCAGAAAGGGCCGAGAACTATAAGGGAGTTGGTTGTTCAACAGATTTTTACATTCCCAGAAAGTCACATAGTAATACAAGATCATAATATCGAATCAAGCATATGTGGCTATCTGTTCCTGTTATAGATCATTGCAATACAGAATAACTCTTTAAAACAACACATCATAACCAACCAATGGTGAAGTACTAGCCTGGTCACCATATAAAATCTCTCATGAAACAGCAAATGAAGAGAATACATATCTAGGCCAAGAAAAATCAAATCGACACTTAATGTGACTTTGAAAATTCACCCACATGCACATGTACAAAGCATTAGGAGATTTCCTGGTACAAGTGCAACCGATTACCAGATTGGGCCGAGAACTATAAGGGAATTGGTTGTTCAACAGATTTTTACATTTCCAAAAAGCCACATAGTAATACAAGATCATAATATCGAATCAAGCATATGTGGCTATCTGTTCCTGTTATAGATCATTGCAATACAGAATAACTTTTAAAACAACGCATCATAGACAACCCAGAGACTGTGAAGTTCTATCCTGGTCACCATATAAAATCTCTCATGAAACAGCAAATGAAAAGAATACATATCTAGGCCAAGAAAAATCAAATCGACACTTAATGTGACTTTGCAAATTCAGCCACATGCACATGTACAAGGCATTACGAGAGTTCCTGGAACAAGTGCAACAGTTCACAAGATAGTGCCAAGAACTATAATGAAATTTGACGTTTCAACATATTTTTACATTTCCAAAAAACCACATAGTAATACAAGATCATAATATCGAATCAAGCATATATGGCTACCTGTTCCTGTCATAGATCATTGCAATATAGATTAACTCTTTAAAACAACACTTCATAACCAACCAATGGTGAAGTACTATCCTGGTCACCATATAAAATCTCTCATGAAACAGCAAATGAAACGACTATGAACATTTAAAGCAAGAAAAATCAAATCTACACTTAATGTGACTTTGGAAATTCAACCACATGCACATGTACAAGGCATTAGGAGAGTTCCTGGTACAAGTGCAACTGTTCACCAGAAAGGGCCGACAACTATAAGGGTGTTTTAAAAAAACGCATCATAGACAACCCAGAGACTGTGAAGTTGTTTCTCATGAAACAGCAAATGAAAAGAATACAAATCAAAATCAAATCGACACTTAATGTGACTTTGGAAATTCAGCCACTTGCACATGTACAAGGCATTACGAGAGTTCCTGGAACAAGTGCAACTGTTCACCAGGTAGGGCCGACAACTATAAGGGTGTTGGTTGTTCAACAGATTTTTACATTTCCCAAAAGGCACATTGTAAAACAAGATCATAATAACGAATCAAGCATATGTGGCTGTCTGTTTCTGTTATAGATCATTGCAATACAGAATAACTTTTAAAACAACGCATCATAGACAACCCAGACACTGTGAAATACTATCCTGGTCACCATATAAAATCTCTCATGATACAGCAAATGAAACGACTAACAAATCTAGGCCAAGATAAATTCAATCGACACTTAATGTGACTTTGAAAATTAACCTACATGCACATGTACAAGGCATCAGGAGATTTCCTGGTACAATTGCAACCGTTTAACAGGTAGGGCCGATAATTATAAAGGAATTTGTTGTTTAACAGATTTTTACATTCCCCAAAAGGCACATAGTAAAACAAGAACATAATATCGAATCAAGCATATGTACCTATCTATTCCTGTTATAGATCATTGCAATACAGAATAACTTTTAAAACAACAAATCATAGACAACCCAGAGACTGTGAAGTTCTATCCTGGTCACCATATAAAATCTCTCATGAAACAGCAAATGAAAGGACTATGAACTCTAAAGCAAGAAAAATCAAATCGACACTTATTGTGAGACTTTGGAAATTTAGCCACATACACATGTACATAGCATTAGGAGAGTTCCTGGTACAAGTGCAACAGTTCACCAGAAAGGGCCGAGAACTATAAGGGAGTTGGTTGTTCAACAGATTTTTACATTTCCAAAAAGCCACATAGTAATACAAGATCATAATATCGAATCAAGCATATGTGGCTATCTGTTCCTGTTATAGATCATTGCAATACAGAATAACTTTTAAAACAACGCATCATAGACAACCCAGAGACTGTGAAGTTCTATCCTGGTCACCATATAAAATCTCTCATGAAACAGCAAATGAAAAGAATACATATCTAGGCCAAGAAAAATCAAATCGACACTTAATGTGACTTTGGAAATTCAGCCACATGCACATGTACAAGGCATTAGGAGAGTTCCTGGTACAAGTGCAACAGTTCACCAGAAAGGGCCGACAACTATAAGGGTGTTGGTTGTTCAACAGATTTTTACATTTCCCAAAAGGCACATAGTAAAACAAGATCATAATAACGAATCAAGCATATGTGGCTGTCTGTTTCTGTTATAGATCATTGCAATACAGAATAACTTTTAAAACAACGCATCATAGACAACCCAGAGACTGTGAAGTTGTTTCTCATGAAACAGCAAATGAAAAGAATACAAATCAAAATCAAATCGACACTTAATGTGACTTTGGAAATTCAGCCACATGCACATGTACAAGGCATTACGAGAGTTCCTGGAACAAGTGCAACAGTTCACCAGAAAGGGCCGACAACTATAAGGGTGTTGGTTGTTCAACAGATTTTTACATTACCCAAAAGGCACATAGTAAAACAAGATCATAATAACGAATCAAGCATATGTGGCTGTCTGTTTCTGTTATAGATCATTGCAATACAGAATAACTTTTAAAACAACGCATCATAGACAACCCAGAGACTGTGAAGTGCTATCCTGGTCACCATATAAAATCTCTCATGAAACAGCAAATGAAAAGAATACATATCTAGGCCAAGAAAAATCAAATCGACACTTAATGTGACTTTGCAAATTCAGCCACATCCACATGTACAAGGCATTAGGAGACTTCCTGGTACAAGTGCAACAGTTCACGAGAAAGGGCCGAGAACTATAAGGGAGTTGGTTGTTCAACAGATTTTTACATTTCCAAAAAACCACATAGTAATACAAGATCATAATATCGAATCAAGCATATGTGGCTACCTGTTCCTGTCATAGATCATTGCAATACAGATTAACTCTTTAAAACAACACTTCATAACCAACCAATGGTGAAGTACTAGCCTGGTCACCATATAAAATCTCTCATGAAACAGCAAATGAAAAGAATACATATCTAGGGCAAGAAAAATCAAATCGACACTTAATGTGACTTAGAAAATTCACCCACTTGCACATGTACAAAGCATTAGGAGATTTCCTGGTACAAGTGCAACCGTTTAACAGGTAGGGCCGATAATTATAAAGGAATTTGTTGTTCAACAGATTTTTACATTTCCCAAAAGGCACATAGTAAAACAAGAACATAATATCGAATCAAGCATATGTGGCTGTCTGTTTCTGTTATAGATCATTGCAATACAGAATAACTTTTAAAACATTGCATCATAGACAACCCAGAGACTGTGAAGTTCTATCCTGGTCACCATATAAAATCTCTCATGATACAGCAAATGAAACGACTAACAAATCTAGGCCAAGATAAATTCAATCGACACTTAATGTGACTTTGAAAATTAACCTACATGAACATGTACAAGGCATCAGGAGATTTCCTGGTACAAGTGCAACCGTTTAACAGGTAGGGCCGATAATTATAAAGGAATTTGTTTTTCAACAGATTTTTACATTTCCAAAAACCACATAGTAATACCAAATCATAATATCGAATCTAGCATATGTTCCTATCTGTTTCTGTTATAGATCATTGCAATACAGAATAACTTTTAAAACAACGCATCATAGACAACCCAGAGACTGTGAAGTTCTATCCTGGTCACCATATAAAATCTCTCATGAAACAGCAAATGAAAAGAATACAAATCAAAATCAAATCGACTCTTAATGTGCCTTTGGAAATTCAGCCACATGCACATGTACAAGGCATTACGAGAGTTCCTGGAACAAGTGCAACAGTTCACCAGAAAGGGCCGAGAATTATAAAGGAATTTGTTGTTCAACAGATTTTTACATTTCCAAAAAACCACATAGTAATACCAAATCATAATATCGAATCAAGCATATGTACCTAACTGTTCCTGTTATAGATCATTGCAATACAGAATAACTTTTAAAACAACGCATCATAGACAACCCAGAGACTGTGAAGTTCTATCCTGGTCACCATATAAAATCTCTCATGAAACAGCAAATGAAACGACTATGAACATTTAAAGCAAGAAAAATCAAATCTACACTTAATGTGACTTTGGAAATTCAGCCACATGCACATGTACAAGGCATTAGCAGAGTTCCTGGTACAAGTGCAACAGTTCACCGGAAAGGGCCGACAACTATAAGGGTGTTGGTTGTTCAACAGATTTTTACATTTCCCAAAAGGCACATAGTAAAACAAGATTATAATAACGAATCAAGCATATGTGGCTGTCTGTTTCTGTTATAGATCATTGCAATACAGAATAACTTTAAAAACAACGCATCATAGACAACCCAGAGACTGTGAAGTTGTTTCTCATGAAACAGCAAATGAAAAGAATACAAATCAAAATCAAATCGACACTTAATGTGACTTTGGAAATTCAGCCACATGCACATGTACAAGGCATTAGGAGAGTTCCTGGTACAAGTGCAACAGTTCACCAGAAAGGGCCGACAACTATAAGGGTGTTGGTTGTTCAACAGATTTTTACATTTCCCAAAAGGCACATAGTAATACAAGATCATAATATCGAATCAAGCATATATGGCTACCTGTTCCTGTCATAGATCATTGCAATATAGATTAACTCTTTAAAACAACACTTCATAACCAACCAATGGTGATGTACTATCCTGGTCACCATATAAAATCTCTCATGAAACAGCAAATGAAACGACTATGAACATTTAAAGCAAGAAAAATCAAATCTACACTTAATGTGACTTTGGAAATTCAGCCACATGCACATGTACAAGGCATTAGCAGAGTTCCTGGTACAAGTGCAACAGTTCACCAGAAAGGGCCGACAACTATAAGGGTGTTGGTTGTTCAACAGATTTTTACATTTCCCAAAAGGCACATAGTAAAACAAGATTATAATAACGAATCAAGCATATGTGGCTGTCTGTTTCTGTTATAGATCATTGCAATACAGAATAACTTTTAAAACAACGCATCATAGACAACCCAGAGACTGTGAAGTTGTTTCTCATGAAACAGCAAATGAAAAGAATACAAATCAAAATCAAATCGACTCTTAATGTGCCTTTGGAAATTCAGCCACATGCACATGTACAAGGCATTACGAGAGTTCCTGGAACAAGTGCAACAGTTCACCAGAAAGGGCCGACAACTATAAGGGTGTTGGTTGTTCAACAGATTTTTACATTACCCAAAAGGCACATAGTAAAACAAGATCATAATAACGAATCAAGCATATGTGGCTGTCTGTTTCTGTTATAGATCATTGCAATACAGAATAACTTTTAAAACAACGCATCATAGACAACCCAGAGACTGTGAAGTTCTATCCTGGTCACCATATAAAATCTCTCATGAAACAGCAAATGAAAAGAATACATATCTAGGCCAAGAAAAATCAAATCGACACTTAATGTGACTTTGGAAATTCAGCCACATCCACATGTACAAGGCATCAGGAGATTTCCTGGTACAAGTGCAACAGTTCACGAGAAAGGGCCGAGAACTATAAGGGAGTTGGTTGTTCAACAGATTTTTACATTTCCAAAAAACATCAAGCATATGTGGCTACCTGTTCCTGTCATAGATCATTGCAATACAGATTAACTCTTTAAAACAACACTTCATAACCAACCAATGGTGAAGTACTAGCCTGGTCACCATATAAAATCTCTCATGAAACAGCAAATGAAAAGAATACATATCTAGGGCAAGAAAAATCAAATCGACACTTAATGTGACTTTGGAAATTCAGCCACATACACATGTACAAAGCATTAGGAGATTTCCTGGTACAAGTGCAACCGATTACCAGGTAGGGCCGAGAATTATAAAGGAATTTGTTGTTCAACAGATTTTTACATTTCCAAAAAACCACATAGTAATACAAGATCATAATATCGAATCAAGCATATATGGCTACCTGTTCCTGTCATAGATCATTGCAATACAGAATAACTTTTAAAACAACGCATCATAGACAACCCAGAGACTGTGAAGTTCTATCCTGGTCACCATATAAAATCTCTCATGATACAGCAAATGAAATGACTAACAAAAATAGGGCAAGATAAATCAAATCGATACTTATTGTGACTTTGGAAATTCAGCCACATACAGATGTACATAGCATTAGGAGAGTTCCAGGTACAAGTGCAACAGTTCACAAGATAGTGCCGAGAACTATAATGAATTTTGACGTTTCAACATATTATTACATTTCCCATAAGGCACAGAGTAATACATGATCATAATATCGAATCAAGCATATGTGGCTACCTGTTCCTGTCATAGATCATTGCAATACAGATTAACTCTTTAAAACAACCCTTCATAACCAACCAATGGTGAAGTACTAGCCTGTTCACCATATAAAATCTCTCATGAAACAGCAAATGAAAAGAATACAAATCTAGGGCAAGAAAAATCAAATTGACACTTAATGTGACTTTGAAAATTCACCCACATGCACATGTACAAGGCATTAGGAGAGTTCCTGGTACAAATGCAAACGTTTACCAGATAGGGCCGAGAACTAAAAAGGAATTTTTTGTTAAACAGTTTTTACATACCCAAAAATGCACATAGTAATACAAGATCATAATAACGAATCAAGCATATGTGGCTGTCTGTTTCTGTTATAGATCATTGCAATACAGAATAACTTTTTAAAACTGCTCTTCATAACCAACCCAGAGTTGGTGAAGTACTATCCTGGTCACCATATAAAATCTCTCATGAAACAGCAAATGAAACGACTATGAACTCTAAAGCAAGAAAAATCAAATCGACACTTAATGTGACTTTGGAAATTCAGCCACTTGCACATGTACAAGGCATTACGAGAGTTCCTGGAACAAGTGCAACTGTTCACCAGAAAGGGCCGACAACTATAAGGGTGTTGGTTGTTCAACAGATTTTTACATTTCCCAAAAGGCACATTGTAAAACAAGATCATAATAACGAATCAAGCATATGTGGCTGTCTGTTTCTGTTATAGATCATTGCAATACAGAATAACTTTTAAAACAACACTTCATAAACAACCAATGGTGAAGTACTATCCTGGTCACCATATAAAATCTCTCATGAAACAGCAAATGAAAAGAATACATATCTAGGCCAAGAAAAATCAAATCGACACTTAATGTGACTTTGCAAATTCAGCCACATCCACATGTACAAGGCATTAGGAGACTTCCTGGTACAAGTGCAACAGTTCACGAGAAAGGGCCGAGAACTATAAGGGATTGGTTGTTCAACAGATTTTTATATTTCCAAAAAACCACATAGTAATACAAGATCATAATATCGAATCAAGCATATGTGGCTACCTGTTCCTGTCATAGATCATTGCAATACAGATTAACTCTTTAAAACAACACTTCATAACCAACCAATGGTGAAGTACTAGCCTGGTCACCATATAAAATCTCTCATGAAACAGCAAATGAAAAGAATACATATCTAGGGCAAGAAAAATCAAATCGACACTTAATGTGACTTAGAAAATTCACCCACATGCACATGTACAAAGCATTAGGAGATTTCCTGGTACAAGTGCAACCGATTACCAGGTAGGGCCGAGAATTATAAAGGAATTTGTTGTTCAACAGATTTTTACATTTCCAAAAAACCACATAGTAATACCAAATCACAATATCGAATAGAGCATAAGTGCCTATCTGTTCCTGTTATAGATCATTGCAATACAGAATAACTTTTAAAACAACAAATCATAGACAACCCAGAGACTGTGAAGTTCTATCCTGGTCACCATATAAAATCTCTCATGAAACAGCAAATGAAAAGAATACATATCTAGGGCAAGAAAAATCAAATCGACACTTAATGTGACTTTGGAAATTCAGCCACATACACATGTACATAGCATTAGGAGAGTTCCTGGTACAAGTGCAACAGTTCACAAGATAGTGCCGAGAACTATAATGAATTTTGACGTTTCAACATATTCTTACATTTCCCATAAGGCACAGAGTAATACATGATCATAATATCGAATCAAGCTTATGTGGCTACCTGTTCCTGTCATAGATCATTGCAATACAGATTAACTCTTTAAAACAACCCTTCATAACCAACCAATGGTGAAGTACTAGCCTGTTCACCATATAAAATCTCTCATGAAACAGCAAATGAAAAGAATACAAATCTATGGCAAGAAAAATCAAATTGACACTTAATGTGACTTTGAAAATTCACCCACATGCACATGTACAAGGCATTAGGAGAGTTCCTGGTACAAATGCAAACGTTTACCAGATAGGGCCGAGAACTAAAAAGGAATTTTTTGTTAAACAGTTTTTACATACCCAAAAATGCACATAGTAATACAAGATCGTAATGTCGAATCAAGCATAAGTGGCTGTCTGTTCCTGTCATAGATCATTGCAATGCAGATAAACTTTTTAAAACTGCTCTTCATAACCAACCCAGAGTTGGTGAAGTACTATCCTGGTCACCATATAAAATCTCTCATGAAACAGCAAATGAAACGACTATGAACTCTAAAGCAAGAAAAATCAAATCGACACTTAATGTGACTTTGGAAATTCAGCCACATGCACATGTACAAGGCATTACGAGAGTTCCTGGAACAAGTGCAACTGTTCACCAGAAAGGGCCGACAACTATAAGGGTGTTGGTTGTTCAACAGATTTTTACATTTCCCAAAAGGCACATTGTAAAACAAGATCATAATAACGAATCAAGCATATGTGGCTGTCTGTTTCTGTTATAGATCATTGCAATACAGAATAACTTTTAAAACAACACTTCATAAACAACCAATGGTGAAGTACTATCCTGGTCACCATATAAAATCTCTCATGAAACAGCAAATGAAAAGAATACATATCTAGGCCAAGAAAAATCAAATCGACACTTAATGTGACTTTGCAAATTCAGCCACATCCACATGTACAAGGCATTAGGAGACTTCCTGGTACAAGTGCAACAGTTCACGAGAAAGGGCCGAGAACTATAAGGGAGTTGGTTGTTCAACAGATTTTTACATTTCCAAAAAACCACATAGTAATACAAGATCATAATATCGAATCAAGCATATGTGGCTACCTGTTCCTGTCATAGATCATTGCAATACAGATTAACTCTTTAAAACAACACTTCATAACCAACCAATGGTGAAGTACTAGCCTGGTCACCATATAAAATCTCTCATGAAACAGCAAATGAAAAGAATACATATCTAGGGCAAGAAAAATCAAATCGACACTTAATGTGACTTAGAAAATTCACCCACATGCACATGTACAAAGCATTAGGAGATTTCCTGGTACAAGTGCAACCGATTACCAGGTAGGGCCGAGAATTATAAAGGAATTTGTTGTTCAACAGATTTTTACATTTCCAAAAAACCACGTAGTAATACTAAATCACAATATCGAATCTAGCATAAGTGCCTATCTGTTCCTGTTATAGATCATTGCAATACAGAAAAACTTTTAAAACAACGCATCATAGACAACACAGAGACTGTGAAGTTCTATCCTGGTCACCATATAAAATCTCTCATGAAACAGCAAATGAAAGGACTATGAACTCTAAAGCAAGAAAAATCAAATCGACACTTATTGTGAGACTTTGGAAATTTAGCCACATACACATGTACATAGCATTAGGAGAGTTCCTGGTACAAGTGCAACAGTTCACCAGAAAGGGCCGAGAATTA
This sequence comes from Riptortus pedestris, assembly GCA_019009955.1. Taxonomy (NCBI): domain Eukaryota; kingdom Metazoa; phylum Arthropoda; class Insecta; order Hemiptera; family Alydidae; genus Riptortus; species Riptortus pedestris. The sequence continues at coordinate 52,971,116 of CM032229.1, forward strand.
TAAAGGAATTTGTTGTTCAACAGATTTTTACATTTCCAAAAAACCACATAGTAATACCAAATCATAATATCGAATCAAGCATATGTACCTATCTGTTCCTGTTATAGATCATTGCAATACAGAATAACTTTTAAAACAACGCATCATAGACAACCCAGAGACTGTGAAGTTCTATCCTGGTCACCATATAAAATCTCTCATGAAACAGCAAATGAAAGGACTATGAACTCTAAAGCAAGAAAAATCAAATCGACACTTATTGTGAGACTTTGGAAATTTAGCCACATACACATGTACATAGCATTAGGAGAGTTCCTGGTACAAGTGCAACAGTTCACCAGAAAGGGCCGAGAACTATAAGGGAGTTGGTTGTTCAACAGATTTTTACATTTCCAAAAAGCCACATAGTAATACAAGATCATAATATCGAATCAAGCATATGTGGCTATCTGTTCCTGTTATAGATCATTGCAATACAGATTAACTTTTGAAAAAAACGCATCATAGACAACCCAGAGACTGTGAAGTTCTATCCTGGTCACCATATAAAATCTCTCATGAAACAGCAAATGAAAAGAATACATATCTAGGCCAAGAAAAATCAAATCGACACTTAATGTGACTTTGGAAATTCAGCCACATGCACATGTACAAGGCATTACGAGAGTTCCTGGAACAAGTGCAACAGTTCACAAGATAGTGCCAAGAACTATAATGAAATTTGACGTTTCAACATATTTTTACATTTCCAAAAAACCACATAGTAATACAAGATCATAATATCGAATCAAGCATATATGGCTACCTGTTCCTGTCATAGATCATTGCAATATAGATTAACTCTTTAAAACAACACTTCATAACCAACCAATGGTGATGTACTATCCTGGTCACCATATAAAATCTCTCATGAAACAGCAAATGAAACGACTATGAACATTTAAAGCAAGAAAAATCAAATCTACACTTAATGTGACTTTGGAAATTCAGCCACATGCACATGAACAAGGCATTAGGAGAGTTCCTGGTACAAGTGCAACAGTTCACCAGAAAGGGCCGACAACTATAAGGGTGTTGGTTGTTCAACAGATTTTTACATTTCCCAAAAGGCACATAGTAATACAAGATCATAATATCGAATCAAGCATATGTGGCTACCTGTTCCTGTCATAGATCATTGCAATACAGATTAACTCTTTAAAACAACACTTCATAACCAACCAATGGTGAAGTACTAGCCTGGTCACCATATAAAATCTCTCATGAAACAGCAAATGAAACGACTATGAACATTTAAAGCAAGAAAAATCAAATCTACACTTAATGTGACTTTGGAAATTCAGCCACATGCACATGTACAAGGCATTAGCAGAGTTCCTGGTACAAGTGCAACAGTTCACCAGAAAGGGCCGACAACTATAAGGGTGTTGGTTGTTCAACAGATTTTTACATTTCCCAAAAGGCACATAGTAAAACAAGATTATAATAACGAATCAAGCATATGTGGCTGTCTGTTTCTGTTATAGATCATTGCAATACAGAATAACTTTTAAAACAACGCATCATAGACAACCCAGAGACTGTGAAGTTGTTTCTCATGAAACAGCAAATGAAAAGAATACAAATCAAAATCAAATCGACACTTAATGTGACTTTGGAAATTCAGCCACATGCACATGTACAAGGCATTACGAGAGTTCCTGGAACAAGTGCAACAGTTCACCAGAAAGGGCCGACAACTATAAGGGTGTTGGTTGTTCAACAGATTTTTACATTACCCAAAAGGCACATAGTAAAACAAGATCATAATAACGAATCAAGCATATGTGGCTGTCTGTTTCTGTTATAGATCATTGCAATACAGAATAACTTTTAAAACAACGCATCATAGACAACCCAGTGACTGTGAAGTTCTATCCTGGTCACCATATAAAATCTCTCATGAAACAGCAAATGAAAAGAATACATATCTAGGCCAAGAAAAATCAAATCGACACTTAATGTGACTTTGCAAATTCAGCCACATCCACATGTACAAGGCATTAGGAGACTTCCTGGTACAAGTGCAACAGTTCACGAGAAAGGGCCGAGAACTATAAGGGAGTTGGTTGTTCAACAGATTTTTACATTTCCAAAAAACATCAAGCATATGTGGCTACCTGTTCCTGTCATAGATCATTGCAATACAGATTAACTCTTTAAAACAACACTTCATAACCAACCAATGGTGAAGTACTAGCCTGGTCACCATATAAAATCTCTCATGAAACAGCAAATGAAAAGAATACATATCTAGGGCAAGAAAAATCAAATCGACACTTAATGTGACTTAGAAAATTCACCCACTTGCACATGTACAAAGCATTAGGAGATTTCCTGGTACAAGTGCAACCGATTACCAGGTAGGGCCGAGAATTATAAAGGAATTTGTTGTTCAACAGATTTTTACATTTCCAAAAAACCACATAGTAATACCAAATCACAATATCGAATCTAGCATAAGTGCCTATCTGTTCCTTTTATAGATCATTGCAAAACAGAATAACTTTTAAAACAACGCATCATAGACAACCCAGAGACTGTGAAGTTCTATCCTGGTCACCATATAAAATCTCTCATGATACAGCAAATGAAATGACTAACAAAAATAGGGCAAGATAAATCAAATCGATACTTATTGTGACTTTGGAAATTCAGCCACATACAGATGTACATAGCATTAGGAGAGTTCCAGGTACAAGTGCAACAGTTCACAAGATAGTGCCGAGAACTATAATGAATTTTGACGTTTCAACATATTATTACATTTCCCATAAGGCACAGAGTAATACATGATCATAATATCGAATCAAGCATATGTGGCTACCTGTTCCTGTCATAGATCATTGCAATACAGATTAACTCTTTAAAACAACCCTTCATAACCAACCAATGGTGAAGTACTAGCCTGTTCACCATATAAAATCTCTCATGAAACAGCAAATGAAAAGAATACAAATCTAGGGCAAGAAAAATCAAATTGACACTTAATGTGACTTTGAAAATTCACCCACATGCACATGTACAAGGCATTAGGAGAGTTCCTGGTACAAATGCAAACGTTTACCAGATAGGGCCGAGAACTAAAAAGGAATTTTTTGTTAAACAGTTTTTACATACCCAAAAATGCACATAGTAATACAAGATCGTAATGTCGAATCAAGCATAAGTGGCTGTCTGTTCCTGTCATAGATCATTGCAATGCAGATAAACTTTTTAAAACTGCTCTTCATAACCAACCCAGAGTTGGTGAAGTACTATCCTGGTCACCATATAAAATCTCTCATGAAACAGCAAATGAAACGACTATGAACTCTAAAGCAAGAAAAATCAAATCGACACTTAATGTGACTTTGGAAATTCAGCCACTTGCACATGTACAAGGCATTACGAGAGTTCCTGGAACAAGTGCAACCGATTACCAGGTAGGGCCGAGAATTATAAAGGAATTTGTTGTTCAACAGATTTTTACATTTCCAAAAAACCACATAGTAATACCAAATCACAATATCGAATCTAGCATAAGTGCCTATCTGTTCCTGTTATAGATCATTGCAATACAGAAAGACTTTTAAAACAACGCATCATAGACAACCCAGAGACTGTGAAGTTCTATCCTGGTCACCATATAAAATCTCTCATGAAACAGCAAATGAAAGGACTATGAACTCTAAAGCAAGAAAAATCAAATCGACACTTATTGTGAGACTTTGGAAATTTAGCCACATACACATGTACATAGCATTAGGAGAGTTCCTGGTACAAGTGCAACAGTTCACCAGAAAGGGCCGAGAATTATAAAGGAATTTGTTGTTCAACAGATTTTTACATTTCCAAAAAACCACATAGTAATACCAAATCATAATATCGAATCAAGCATATGTACCTATCTGTTCCTGTTATAGATCATTGCAATACAGAATAACTTTTAAAACAACGCATCATAGACAACCCAGAGACTGTGAAGTTCTATCCTGGTCACCATATAAAATCTCTCATGAAACAGCAAATGAAAAGAATACATATCTAGGCCAAGAAAAATCAAATCGACACTTAATGTGACTTTGGAAATTCAGCCACATGCACATGTACAAGGCATTACGAGAGTTCCTGGAACAAGTGCAACAGTTCACAAGATAGTGCCGAGAACTATAATGAATTTTGACGTTTCAACATATTTTTACATTTCCCAAAAGGCACAGAGTAATACATGATCATAATATTGAATCAAGCATATGTGGCTACCTGTTCCTGTCATAGATCATTGCAATACAGAATAACTTTTAAAACAACGCATCATAGACAACCAATGGTGAAGTACTAGCCTGGTCACCATATAAAATCTCTCATGAAACAGTTAATGAAAAGAATACAAATCTAGGGCAAGAAAAATCAAATCGACACTTAATGTGACTTTGGAAATTCAGCCACATGAACATGTACATGGCATTACGAGAGTTCCTGGAACAAGTGCAACAGTTCACCAGAAAGGGCCGACAACTATAAGGGTGTTGGTTGTCCAACAGATTTTTACATTACCCAAAAAGGCACATAGTAAAACAAGATCATAATAACGAATCAAGCATATGTGGCTGTCTGTTTCTGTTATAGATCATTGCAATACAGAATAACTTTTAAAAACAACGCATCATAACAACCCAGAGTTGTGAAGTTGTTTCTCATGAAACAGCAAATGAAAAGAATATGAATCTAAAGCAAAAAATCAAATCTACACTTAATGTGACTTTGGAAATTCAGCCACATGCACATGTACAAGGCATTAGGAGAGTTCCTGGAACAAGTGGAACAGTTCACCAGAAAGGGCTGACAACTATAAGGGTGTTGGTTGTTCAACAGATTTTTACATTTCCCAAAAGGCACATAGTAAAACAAGAACATAATATCGAATCAAGCATATGTGGCTGTCTGTTTCTGTTATAGATCATTGCAATACAGAATAACTTTTAAAACAACACTTCATAGACAACCAATGGTGAAGTACTATCCTGGTCACCATATAAAATCTCTCATGAAACAGCAAATGAAAAGAATACAAATCAAAATCAAATCGACACTTAATGTGACTTTGGAAATTCAGCCACATCCACATGTACAAGGCATCAGGAGATTTCCTGGTACAAGTGCAACAGTTCACGAGAAAGGGCCGAGAACTATAAGGGAGTTGGTTGTTCAACAGATTTTTACATTTCCAAAAAACCACATAGTAATACAAGATCATAATATCGAATCAAGCATATGTGGCTACCTGTTCCTGTCATAGATCATTGCAATACAGATTAACTCTTTAAAACAACACTTCATAACCAACCAATGGTGATGTACTAGCCTGGTCACCATATAAAATCTCTCATGAAACAGTTAATGAAAAGAATACAAATCTAGGGCAAGAAAAATCAAATCGACACTTAATGTGACTTTGGAAATTCAGCCACATGCACATGTACAAGGCATTAGGAGAGTTCCTGGAACAAGTGGAACAGATTACCAGGTAGGGCCGAGAATTATAAAGGAATTTGTTGTTCAACATATTTTTACATTTCCAAAAAACCACATAGTAATACAAGATCATAATATCGAATCAAGCATATGTACCTATCTATTCCTGTTATAGATCATTGCAATACAGAATAACTTTTAAAACAACAAATCATAGACAACCCAGAGACTGTGAAGTTCTATCCTGGTCACCATATAAAATCTCTCATGAAACAGCAAATGAAAGGACTATGAACTCTAAAGCAAGAAAAATCAAATCGACACTTATTGTGAGACTTTGGAAATTTAGCCACATACACATGTACATAGCATTAGGAGAGTTCCTGGTACAAGTGCAACAGTTCACCAGAAAGGGCCGAGAACTATAAGGGAATTGGTTGTTCAACAGATTTTTACATTTCCAAAAAGCCACATAGTAATACAAGATCATAATATCGAATCAAGCATATGTGGCTATCTGTTCCTGTTATAGATCATTGCAATACAGATTAACTTTTAAAACAACGCATCATAGACAACCCAGAGACTGTGAAGTTCTATCCTGGTCACCATATAAAATCTCTCATGAAACAGCAAATGAAAGGACTATGAACTCTAAAGCAAGAAAAATCAAATCGACACTTAATGTGACTTTGGAAATTCAGCCACATGAACATGTACATGGCATTACGAGAGTTCCTGGAACAAGTGCAACAGTTCACAAGATAGTGCCGAGAACTATAATGTAATTTGTTGTTCAACATATTTTTACATTTCCAAAAAACCACATAGTAATACAAGATCATAATATCGAATCAAGCATATATGGCTACCTGTTCCTGTCATAGATCATTGCAATATAGATTAACTCTTTAAAACAACGCATCATAGACAACCCAGAGACTGTGAAGTTCTATCCTGGTCACCATATAAAATCTCTCATGAAACAGCAAATGAAACGACTATGAACATTTAAAGCAAGAAAAATCAAATCTACACTTAATGTGACTTTGGAAATTCAGCCACATGCACATGAACAAGGCATTAGGAGAGTTCCTGGTACAAGTGCAACAGTTCACCAGAAAGGGCCGACAACTATAAGGGTGTTGGTTGTTCAACAGATTTTTACATTTCCCAAAAGGAACATAGTTAAACAAGATCATAATATCGAATCAAGCATATATGGCTACCTGTTCCTGTCATAGATCATTGCAATATAGATTAACTCTTTAAAACAACACTTCATAACCAACCAATGGTGATGTACTATCCTGGTCACCATATAAAATCTCTCATGAAACAGCAAATGAAACGACTATGAACATTTAAAGCAAGAAAAATCAAATCTACACTTAATGTGACTTTGGAAATTCAGCCACATGCACATGTACAAGGCATTAGGAGAGTTCCTGGTACAAGTGCAACAGTTCACCAGAAAGGGCCGACAACTATAAGGGTGTTGGTTGTTCAACAGATTTTTACATTTCCCAAAAGGCACATAGTAAAACAAGATTATAATAACGAATCAAGCATATGTGGCTGTCTGTTTCTGTTATAGATCATTGCAATACAGAATAACTTTTAAAACAACGCATCATAGACAACCCAGAGACTGTGAAGTTGTTTCTCATGAAACAGCAAATGAAAAGAATACAAATCAAAATCAAATCGACACTTAATGTGACTTTGGAAATTCAGCCACATGCACATGTACAAGGCATTAGGAGAGTTCCTGGTACAAGTGCAACAGTTCACCAGAAAGGGCCGACAACTATAAGGGTGTTGGTTGTTCAACAGATTTTTACATTTCCCAAAAGGCACATAGTAAAACAAGATTATAATAACGAATCAAGCATATGTGGCTGTCTGTTTCTGTTATAGATCATTGCAATACAGAATAACTTTTAACCCTCCAAGTCCTACAGTTGTTACTTGGCAACGCATGGAGTCATGTTTTGACAGGCATCCTGACAGGCTTGGACAGGTCTGGGAAGGCCCGAACCCTCATCAGTTCGTCAGTCTAGCATTCTACTTCACAGTGTTCATAGCTGAAGAGATTAGCTGCTGATTTGGAGGTGGTACTTAAGTTTATTTAACACTTCATTGAAAATCAGGACAGATATGGACTCTTCAATCTTGTAAGTACATCATATATATAATTAATCATTTTCTAAGTGCAGTTTTATAAATAGTTGTTAGTGAGATGTTTTTAGAAAGTGAATAAATTTGTTTTAGATCTATATCAGTTTCTATGTACGTATAGTATTCATGTATATGTTGCTGTTGCCATATGGCAACAGTAGGCTTTCATCAATATTTTTTTTTAGCAGTCTTTATTTACTTTTAAAATTTTTAAGAGTTTTATTTATTTTTCTTCTGTTGATTTTTTTTTTTATTGATTTTTCAGTAACAAAGTGATCTTAACAGACTGTACTGTGAAGGAGGCATTAGACATTTTAGAATCTGGGAGTTTCTCAGACACAGATGAAGAAGTGAAACTCTTCATAGCACCACCTGATCCTGGGGTTCTAACGGATGAGGATTCAGCTGATGAAGATGATGGAGGCCTTGTTAACAATTTGAACAGGCGTCAGCTCTCAGCCCAAGTAGAGGTAAGGTGCAAAAAATATATTACTGATAGCTGTGATGAACTGAAGAAAAACCGGAGAACTTCATGGATTAGAGGTGACATAGTGCCCTCACAAAATGATTTTCTATATAGGAATTTCAATTATGATTCATATTATGATTCATATAAAGATATGACTCCCATGCAATTATTTGAGTTGTTTTTTGATGTTGAGCTATTGGAACTAATTTCAATAGAATCACGGCGATATGCACAATATGGAGGATTTCTGGACCCACAAATTTCTATTGAAGAAATAAAATGTTTTTTGGCCATCCTTATTTTGTCAGGCTATTGCGTATTGCCAGGAAAACGGTTTTATTGGGATTCTGTAAATGATATGCATAATGGCATGGTTTCTGACGCAATGAGACGAGATAGATTCATCAATATAATGAAATTTTTGCATTTTGTAGATAACACATGTTTGGACATGACAGATAAGTTTTGCAAATTGCGACCCCTCATGAATTTGCTTCAGAAAAATTTCTTAAAACATTTCGTACCTACTCAACAGTTAAGCTATGATGAGAGTATGATTGAATATTTTGGCAAACACCCATGTAAGCAATGCATAAGGAACAAACCGATTAGGTTTGGCTATAAGACGTGGGCACTAAGTACAACAAATGGTTACTTAGCAAATTTTGAATTGTACCAAGGAAAAAGTCTTAGGCCTAATTCAGATTATGAAATACTGTTTGGCAAAGCTTCAGCACCACTATTACGAATGTTGGATGACATACCACAGGCATTACAAAATTTACCTTATCATATATTTTGTGATAATTTGTTCACCGGATTCAACTTGCTCAAACACCTCAAAGATAGGGGTTATTGGGCCACTGGTACAATTAGGGATAACAGAATTCCCAAAAGCTGTCCCCTTAAAACAAAAAAGGAAATGCTAAAAGAGCGGAGGGGAACTATGGACTACATAATAGAAAAAAATGATGGGATATTTCTTGTAAGATGGAAGGACAACAGTGTCGTGACAATGGCGTCAATATGTTATGGCATAGAACCGCTAAGTTCAGCAAGAAGATATTCCCACCAGGATAAAAAAATTATTCAAGTCCCCAAACCGCATATAATACAGCAATATAACACGTTTATGGGAGGATGTGACCGAATGAACCAAGATATCAACACATTCAGGGTATCAATTAGGGGAAAAAAATATTATTGGCCTATTTTTACTTGGCTTTTAGACGCTGCCGTCAACAATGCTTGGAACATTAGTAAGGCATCAGGAAAAAAAATGACAAAATTACAATTTCGACGGGAATTAGCACAGACCTACCTAATAAAATACAAGACAGAGAGGCGAACCCCAGGTCCGACAGCATCCAGATTTTCCCTTGTTCAACCAGGTCGTCAAAACGAAGAAATAAAGTATGACAGGCTTGATCACTTAGTTGGACCGATTGAGAAGAAAAGACGATGTGGGTTTACTTCATGCAAATCCATAATCAGAACAAAATGCATAAAGTGTGACGTTGGACTTTGTATACCTCACTTTGCCGCCTACCATAAAAAATAATATAAAAATATGTAATTTTTTTAGAATAGGCATTTACATTAGTCTGTATTATATGTAAATAAATTTAAATGTATATATTAAAGTGTTTTATTATGGAATTCCAATTTTCAATATTTACAGGTTTTTTTGTCTTCAGGAGCCTACTGTTGCCATACGGCAACAGGGATATCTCATAATCCATCAGTACTAAATTTCAGTATTTGGTATAAATGTATGTATTATATTCCAATAAACTTAAAAATGCCAAAATAATCATAAATTTCAACAGAAAAAAATTCTAGGCTTTGGAGGGTTAAAACAACGCATCATAGACAACCCAGAGACTGTGAAGTACTATCCTGGTCACCATATAAAATCTCTCATGAAACAGCAAATGAAAAGAATACATATCTAGACCAAGAAAAATCAAATCGACACTTAACGTGATTTTGCAAATTCATCCACATCCACATGTACAAGGCATTAGGAGACTTCCTGGTACAAGTGCAACAGTTCACCAGAAAGGGCCGACAACTATAAGGGTGTTGGTTGTTCAACAGATTTTTCACATTTCCAAAAAACCACATAGTAATACAAGATCATAATATCGAATCAAGCATATGTGGCTACCTGTTCCTGTCATAGATCATTGCAATACAGATTAACTCTTTAAAACAACACTTCATAACCAACCAATGGTGAAGTACTAGCCTGGTCACCATATAAAATCTCTCATGAAAGAGCAAATGAAAAGAATACATATCTAGGGCAAGAAAAATCAAATCGACACTTAATGTGACTTTGCAAATTCAGCCCCATCCACATGTACAAGGCATTAGGAGATTTTCTGGTACAAGTGCACCGTTTACCAGGTAGGGCCGAGAATTATAAAGGAATTTGTTGTTCAACAGATTTTTACATTTCCAAAAAACCACATAGTAATACCAAATCATAATATCGAATCAAGCATATGTGCCTATCTGTTCCTGTTATAGATCATTGCAATACAGAATAACTTTTAAAACAACACATCAGAGACAACAGAGACTGTGAAGTTCTATCCTGGTCACCATATAAAATCTCTCATGAAACAGTAAATGAAACGACTATGATTTCTAAAGCAAGAAAAATCAAATCGACACTTAATGTGACTTTGCAAATTCAGCCCCATCCACATGTACAAGGCATCAGGAGATTTCCTGGTACAAGTGCAACAGTTCACCAGAAATGGCCGAGAACTATAAGGGAGTTGGTTGTTCAACAGATTTTTACATTTCCAAAAAACCACATAGTAATACCAAATCACAATTTCGAATCTAGCATATGTTCCTATCTGTTTCTGTTATAGATCATTGCAATACAGAATAACTTTTAAAACAACACATCAGAGACAACAGAGACTGTGAAGTTCTATCCTGGTCACCATATAAAATCTCTCATGATACAGCAAATGAAACGACTAACAAATCTAGGCCAAGATAAATTCAATCGACACTTAATGTGACTTTGAAAATTAATCTATCATGATACAGCAAATGAAACGACTAACAAATCTAGGCCAAGATAAATTCAATCGACACTTAATGTGACTTTGAAAATTAACCTACATGCACATGTACAAGGCATCAGGAGATTTCCTGGTACAAGTGCAACCGTTTAACAGGTAGGGCCGATAATTATAAAGGAATTTGTTGTTCAACAGATTTTTACATTTCCAAAAACCACATAGTAATACCAAATCATAATATCGAATCTAGCATATGTTCCTATCTGTTTCTGTTATAGATCATTGCAATACAGAATAACTTTTAAAACAACGCATCATTGACAACCCAGAGACTGTGAAGTTCTCTCCTGGTCACCATAGAAAATCTCTCATGAAACAACAAATGAAAAGAATACATATCTAGGCCAAGAAAAATCAAATCGACACTTATTGTGACTTTGGAAATTCAGCCACATGCACATGTACAAGGCATCAGGAGATTTCCTGGTACAAGTGCAACAGTTCACCAGAAAGGGCCGAGAACTATAAGGGAGTTGGTTGTTCAACATATTTTTACATTTCCAAAAAAACCACATAGTAATACAAGATCATAATATCGAATCAAGCATATGTGGCTATCTGTTCCTGTTATAGATCATTGCAATACAGAATAACTTTTAAAACAACGCATCATAGACAACCCAGAGACTGTGAAGTTCTATCCTGGTCACCATATAAAATCTCTCATGATACAGCAAATGAAACGACTAACAAATCTAGGGCGAGATAAATCAAATCGACACTTATTGTGACTTTGGAAATTTAGCCACATACACATGTACATAGCATTAGGAGAGTTCCTGGTACAAATGCAAACGTTTACTAGATAGGGCCGAGAACTAAAAAGGAATTATTTGTTAAACAGTTTTTACATTCCCCAAAATGCACATAGTAATACAAGATCTTAATGTCGAATGAAGCATAAGTGGCTGTCTGTTCCTGTCACAGATCATTGCAATGCAGATAAACTTTTTAAAACAGCTCTTCATAACCAACCCAGAGTTGGTGAAGTACTATCCTGGTCACCATATAAAATCTCTCATGAAACAGCAAATGAAATGACTAACAAATCTAGGCCAAGAAAAATCCAATTGACACTTACGGTGACTTTGGAAAGTGTGCCACCCACACATGTACAAGGCATTTAGACAGTTCCCAGAACAGGTAAACCAGTTTACCAGTGTTATTAGCCTGGTCAACTATAAAACCTCTAAAGAAACAGAAAATGAAACAACTAACAAATCTAGGGAAAGGTAAATCAAATTGACAATTATTATCACTTTAGAAAGTGTACCACCTGCACATGTACAAGGTACTAGGAGAGTTCCTGGAACAAGTGCAACAAGTAACCAGAAAGGGTCTAAAACTATAATGCATTTGACAGTCAGAAGATTTTTAGCTTTTTCAAAAGCACATAGTAATATGAAATCATATAACATCAAGTATATGTAGTAATTTGTTTCTTTCTTAATTCATTGGAAAGCTAAACAACGCTTCATAACCAACCCAGAGTCTGTGAAGTAGTATCCTGGTCCACCATATAAAATCTCTCATGAAGCAGCAAATGAAACAACTAACCAATCTAGGGCAAGAAAAATCAAATCCTGGTAGTGCCAGGAACTATAAAGCAATGTGTAATTCAACAAATTTTTACTTTATTTCCTTTCATATCTTGGTTTTTGGCCGAGGTACCTAGTGTACTGCTGAGGTAATGGGGAGGAAAGGTTCATACTTATTACAAATGAATTTATACCCGACGAAAGACATCATTGGGATCCCTATGGAACAATGGTAGAGGAAACGGTTGTCGAAGATAGAATTTGTGATCCTGGACGGGACAGACATGATGTTGATGTCCAGGATTCAGGGAGTCATACGATCAATGCAATATCTGATAGAAAGAGATCCTCGAATGAAAAGATCTCGAAAATCAACATCTTATCATGGCTCTCTGAACACCTGATAACACCAATATCTATCTGTTACCGGTCTCGTGTGTGGTTGGAAGGACCTTTCAGTATGTACACGGACTCACATCCATTATTGATACAATCCTCATATATATATATATATATATATATATATATATATATATATATATATAGAGAGAGAGAGAGAGAGAGAGAGAGATTTGCCAGAATGTCGTTTCTCGAGATATGTCAGCTTCATCTGAATCCCTCCATTTTGAATCTGTATGGTTCGATTGTCGGCAATCTGTTAGAGGACTCTTATGATAACGACACGTCCGTCATAGTATTAGAGGAGTTTCTAGCCTGCTAGGCTAGTCATAATAATATGACGTTAGTTGCCTTCTTAACAAGTATGCCTAGTCCTGCCATAAATACTGTTACAAAAGTTGGACTTTGTTTAATCCTTGGGTATTGTTTATATAATCCCCACCTCTTATCACTTGTTTACTTGACACATAAGAATAATAATCCCAATCAGTTAGTATTTTTCTTTCACTCGGTTAACATGGAGTGGGGTGATAAAGAAAACCGGATCGCTGTGCTCGCCTTACACAAAGTTGGAAAATGCAGATCAGAGATTTTCAACACCCTGAAACCACTTGGTATCAGCTGTATGATCGTGTACCGAACTATAAACAGGTACAATGAGACCTCTTCTGTAAGTGACAGACCATGACCAGGTCGTCCCCGCACTGTGAGAACAGTTAATGCAGTGAGAGCAGTGGCTGCTCGAATCAAAAGAAATCCCACCCGAAAACAAAAAAATTTGTCCCGGGAAATGGGAATCAATGTCTCGCATAATAAAAAGTGACCTTAGGATGGGTGCATTCTGAAGAATGACCGGACAAAGGCTTACCATTTCTCGGAAACAAACTAGGGTGGATTGATCAAAAGTGCTTCTTCGCCAATACGCCGATGGACTTCATCGAAAAATTTTGTTTACCGATGAGAAAATTTTCACAATAGAAGAAAAATTTAATCGCCAAAATGATCGTGTGTACGCGGACAGCTCTAAAGAGGTCCAGGAAGTCATTGGAAGAGTGGAAAGAGGTCACCACCCTTCTTCAGTGATGATGTGGTGGGGAGTTTGTTATGATGGCACCACAATGCTTCACTTTTCTGAAAATGGAATTAAAACATCGGCTAAAAACTATCAGGATGATATTTTGGAGCCAGTTGTCAAGCCTCTGAATGAAACTCTGTTTGCTGGAAGTCACTGGGTTTTCCAGCAGGATTCTGCTCCAGCTCATAAGGCCAGGTCAACTCAGCAATGGCTGAGAGGAACGTTCCTGAGTTCATCTCGGCCTCAGAAAGCCCCGATCTAAACCCGCTAGACTACTGCTTGTGGTCAGAACTGTCATATGTAGTTTATTTGTTGTTTTTTAGTTCATTGGAAAGCAAAATACGCTTTATAACCAACCCATAGTCATTGAAGTACAATCCTGGTCACCATATAAAATCTCTCATGAAACCTCAAATGAAATAATGATGTAAAGTGTAGACGAATATTATAGTGCAAAAATTGGTAATTGTTTACTATTTCCCCCCACTTTCAAGATAAGTCATACTATATTGTATGAGGTTTATTTCGTTTATTTTTATATAAATATGGTTATTCCTAGCCCCGCTGAATTATAATAGCCCCCCCCCAATTTTCAAACTGTTTCGATAGGAATATACGAAATATTTATCATTCCTTAGACAGGTGAATAGAGGCCCATTGAAGTGAATGTAGTAAGATAGTGGCTTTATCTTGTGGATTAGTGCCTTATCAGTATTGAGGTTGCCAACCCTCTGGCACGCTCTTAATCTGACTATCTTAGTCAGTTGCGAACAATGACAAGTAACACATCAGCTGATATACCTCCCGTTGGCTACAGTTGTGAATTCACATTAAGCGAATTTATTGTTTTAACAAATGACAGTGATGCTTTAAAACATATTTTGCTTAACCACAATGTTTTAAAAGAGTCCAAAATGTGGCAGTGACATGGTGTTATATCCCATAAGAGGATTATTTTGTTGTTCTAAACGTGTACTCGAAAGAGGATTATTTCGTTGTTCTAAATGTGTACCAAAAGTTAAC
The DNA here is from genome assembly GCA_019009955.1 of Riptortus pedestris. Classification (NCBI taxonomy): domain Eukaryota; kingdom Metazoa; phylum Arthropoda; class Insecta; order Hemiptera; family Alydidae; genus Riptortus; species Riptortus pedestris. Next base: position 52,986,404 of record CM032229.1, read on the forward strand.
AGTAGCAAGAAACGTGTGTTAGTGAAATGTGATACAGAAATAAGTCAAAATAAGAACACCTGGTTTGAAAACCATAACCTAACAAAGAAACAGATTTGTCGGCTTGTCGCTTATTGGATAATTCTTAAGCCTCCGAGACAAGAATTTCTTTGCTTTGATATCGGTATAACTTCGAGAACTTGTGTTGATTGTTGTTCTTATTTGCGTGAAGTATGTGTTGACGTTGTCTCACGTAAATCACAAGTGATTGGTGGAGTGGGTAACAGTCGAGATTGATGAGGGCAAAATAGGTCATAGAAAATATAACCATGGCCGAGTTGTTGAAGGTACCTGGGTGTTTGGGGGTATAGAACAAAATAGTACAAATTGCTTTCTTATATCAGTGCCAAACAGAGGGAGAGAAAGTTTACTCCAAATTATAAAAACACATATTTTACCTGGTACAACCATCATTAGCGATTCCTGGAAAGCATAACAATGTTTACAGGTTGAAGATTACAACCACTTAACACAGTAAATCATCAATTAATTTTGTGGACCCTGACACTGGTGGCCACACTCAAAATATAGAGGGTACTTGGCGAGAAGTGCGTGGTAATATCCCACGCTACGGAAACAGGAAACACCATTTGGAGGGACACTTGGCGAAATTCATATTCAGGCGAATTAATGCTTCACTAAAAACACGAATACACACTACCTTCACCGCCATTGGTCAAGTATACAATGGCGAGGATGTAAAAACAGACGTCTCGACAGTTGCCTGTCCTGTATCTGATGACATCAGCGAGGATGAGTGTTTAGATTAGTAACAGTGTTTTTTTTTTTAGGTTATTTTGATCCAATGTTGGTAGGAATAACCCTTATTTACGTAACAAATAACGGAAATAACCATCATTCAATGTTGTATGACTTATTTGCAAAGTAGGTCAGAGGCTTGGGAGTCTCAATAGTGATAAGGCACTAATTGGTAAGAAAACGTGACTCGATTACTGCAATCATGTCAGCGGGCCTCAAATAACGTTTCTCAACAATAAATACTTCTTATCTCTTAATATGAAAACTGGCAGAGAATGGGGGGAAATAGTAAACAATAACCCAAAAATTGAAACAAAGAACTTATTTTAGGGTAAGTTAACATGATCAAGATAAAAACTGAAGATTAGTACTGAAAAAAATCACAGGTCAAACTTTTTTCTGTAGTAGTTTGAAGAGTTAGGAAGAACAATAGGTGCTGTAAAAAGGAGGGGGTGGGGATGAATGATTCTCCAAACAAAGGAATTGTTCCTGATGACTCTCCTTCCACTTCCTTTCTGAACCTCAAAAAGTAAAAAAAAAAAAAAAATTGGCAACATTGTAAATCTCATGTTACAATACCAAGTTATGAAATTCATATTGCGAACCAGAATCTTTTTTCTTAGGTATTACATGATGAATATTTATGATCTAGCTAAGTCCATAAATATACTAGGAAATTTATATAAGGTGGATTTATGTTTCAATTTTCATGAGATGGTAACTAAGTCAGAAAAAAAAGTCTGTGCCTTGGATTATAGGAAGTAACTAGGTTATGTCACTGTATTTTTAATCAATATATCTGAAAAAAAGTTTAATGTTTCACCAAGATAGAGCTTACTATGCCCTTTACTATATTTTAAACAGATGATAGAAGTATGTGAAAATAAACACCTTACTCTGTCACCGAGTAATTAACCAAAAACGAATAATTACTTTGCCCAACTCTAAAATACACTTTTAAATACTAGCACATTTTGAAATTCATCAACTCATCAGGAACTGCTACTGTGAACGGATGTTCTATTTATTTTGGTGAGACTAAAGAAGACAGTAAAAATACCCCTACCTCAAAAATAATGAACAGTAAAAAATAACAAGATAAAATATAAAAAGATGGGAATTATTTAGGTGCTTCCTCATTCCTTCACACATCAAATTAATCTACAAATTACAAGTAATGTAAAAAGTTTGATATAAAATAATTGGATTGTTCTAATTACAAACACATTAAAGATGAACTACTTCAATTAAATAACTGAATACAGTTGAATTATGGCATCCACATAAAACTATGACATACCTGATCTATGACACCTGATTGCAAAAGATCCCAACTCCTAGGTGGTTCTAAAGGAGGAGGTATGACACATGATTTGGGCGAATCAGGAACTTCTTCAGCCCCACCATCAGCTTTACCTGGGACGCCCTACAAAGAGAAAACCAAAATATAGATGTGAAACAAAAAACATTTAATTGCACCTGAACCTTACAGGGATCAATAAAAGTATTGAAAGCAATAAAAAGATCTTCAGGCCTCACAATCATTATTATTTTACTGCAAACATTTCGCCCTCCTGGGCATATACAATGCTAAAAATACAGCAAAATTTTAATTAGGAACTATTATCCCTACAACTTAAGGCATTTTCAAATTTTCCTTGAAACTAAGAGTGCCAACCTGATTCTATAATTATTCTCCTAAGTCAATATAAAACTAAAAAGCATAGTAGGATAACAAAAACTTAAGATTATTAGCATTGACTAAAGTGGTAATTGGTCAACAATAACCAATCTAAAACTGATAAAAATTGAGAATTTATTTGGTGACAAAATGAAGTCCTAACTCCCAACAGAAAAGTGATAACTCCTAAACAATCCTTAGAAGTTATTATCATATAGTGGTTGTAATAATTGCAATGCCTCTTTATAAAAGATAATTAAATATCCCAGAAAGGTGTCCTATAATCTAAATTCAGTAATGCAAAATTATTTCTTTAAAATATTTTAAATTTTCTTACTTCAAATGTGTTTATATTTTCTGATGTATCAGATGAGTGCACGCTCAGTTTGTCACTTCCATCAACAACAACTTCATCTTTTTTTTGAACTTTCAGAAGATCAACAAGGTCATGGTGACCTCCAAATTGTGCATAATCCTCAGCTGTCCATCCTAAAAAGTATAACGTATTACATATTTTATGTTAGCCAAACAATCTCTTATCATAATAACTACATATGTAATATAACTTTACAAATAAATAACCTGAAATAGTTCAAAAAGAAAAATGATCAAATATTAAACCATATCTAAAAAGTCCGTCACGCAGGGGCTGCGTAAACTAAGCAGATTTCCCAAGTGACGGGTTACAATAGATAAATATACATACTGGTAACAGTACCACATATATTAAGTGAATAAATACAAACGGTAATAAGAAATCTTTAAGTTACAAGTTAATAACTCTACAACGGAAAGCGTCTGACTTGAAAACAAACTGGCCAGCCAACCTGAATTCCAGACCGGAAAGAAAAACCATTAATGAAATATATCTGAAAATAACACATTAATTTCATTGAAAACTATTTACTGTAGCTAATGCTGTAATTTGTAATGAATCAGAATAATTTTAATTTCAATTACTTAAATTTTAGTAATCCAAGAACAGAAGAAGGGGGGGGGCGGTCAACAGAACTATTTGCATATATCTCACAAAGTAAAAGTCCGTCACGCAGGAGCTGCGTAATCTAAGCAGATTTCCCTCGGGTAGTTTAGTAATAGATTAGTATACATACTGCTAACACAACAACACCGTGAATAAATACAAACGGAAAAAAGAAATGTTTCTTCCAATTCCAATAACCTGCTGACAGGAAGCCCGGCTCACACCGGAAAGAAAAACAATTACTGAAATATATCAGAATATAACACATTATTTTATTGGGAACTATTTACTATATTTAGTACTGTAATTAATAATGAGTCAGAATAATTGTTATCTCAATCAATAAAATTTTAGTAGTCCAAAACTTTAAGATGGGGGGGGGGTCACCAGGGCATATTTGCATGTATCTCGTATAATAAAGGTCTCTTGAATACAATTTTTGGTATTTAAACTTTCAATAATGTGATTTATTATGTAGCAGAGTATTGTTTACGTAACATGAGTAGAAGTGGCGGTTTGCTGAAAACTGAAAAATGCAAATATCTCGGTTAATATTCAAGATAGAGAATAAACGTACAGAACAATGTTTATAGTAAATTTAATTTGCAATAAGATTGGTTATATACAATCTTTCGATCCGATGCATAATAACGGAGATATGTGGAATTTTCGAAAATTCCCCCCTCTAAACCCCCCCTCCCTCTGGTCCGATTTCAGCCATTAACGAACTTGATCTGTCTTTTTACATAAAACGGTTAAATATCGAGTTTCGTAATGATTAAACGAAAATTGCGACCGCTAGAGCGGTAACAGACAAATATATATATATATATATATATATATATATATATATATATATATATATATACAGTTTTGAACGGACCTCATTTTCGTCATCTACTAGGTAGGATCGATGGACATTTGAAGAAAAATTTCGAAAATTCCGTCATGAGTACAACCTCAATAGCTGATTTCCCTTAAGGGAAATCTGATAAAAGTCAATAAAAATAAAAAGGTTTTCTGATTTCCCATTAAAATTTTGCCTAGAAACACTGTTTTTCTGATTCAGGCCAAAGTCCACTTCAGTGCTGGCAGAGCACCGAAATGAGCATTCCTCATTTAACACAAATATAAGTAGGACAATTAATAAATGAACGACTCCATAAGGAGACCCATTTGCAATAATAAGATGAGAGTTTAATAACATAATATAGGAATAACCTTGTAAAACTTCTGTTCATATAGGATTCATGCCGAAGGTAAATTTCTCTTAAGGGAAATCTCCAAACTTCCATATTCATACTAAGATGATGAAAATGAGAAGCGTTCTTGAATTGAATCATCAATATAATATCTACTGCCTGTGTAGGGTATTTTAGCAGAGCTAAACAGTGTCTGAACAGTGTACTACAGTGTCCAGAAAACCATTTGGCAAGCATACAGCAAAAATTATTTCGTCTCAAGCTTTAGAACATTCAACTTGGTGAGCCTCAAGTTACTGTTTCTGAACAGCCAGTCTATAATCAGTACCTAGATGATGAGCAACGGTGCAACAAGTATGTTAGCTCTATAATAAAATATCTAAAGAAAAACTACATACCATTAGAGTCAACAACATCAAGTGAAGCCCCTGCATCTAAAAGTACTTTAATAATTGCACTCAAACCAGCCCGGGCAGCTAACATAAGAGGAGTACGCCTTTCACGATCAACAACATCAACATTTGCGTTACTTCTTAATAACTGTTCAACCATTTCTCTATGGTCAAAACTAGTTGCCAAATGAATGGGATAATCTCCAGCCTGAACAAAAAAATAAATAAATAATAGAAAAATCATCTAGTAACTTACTTAAGTGAAGTAATGCAAACAGTAAGACTGATAATGCTTATTAAAACAAATGGTATTCTTGATTTTACAGTTCTTCATCTCTATCTAATATTGTTAATATTCCTACAGGACTTTCAATTTCTACTATAGTATTTTTTCTTCTTTAACAACTAAAATTTAATAGATTGATTGAAAGCTGCTTTTCAACTCACTATCGGTGAGCGGCCACACTTTCTTTTTCAATAAAATTATTTCTCTCTAGTATAGCAATAGAAATATTGTGGGAATAACAATAGAAAAAAAAACACAGGGAGAAGTGTAAATGAAACATTTTATGTGTATCAACCATGTCATTAAAAAGCATACAAAATAACTGTTGATTTGTTATTTTAATAAAAAAGAGTGGCTTCTCCTACGATTCCTTCCTCTTTTTTTTTTTTTTTTTTTTTTTTTTTTGCCTTTTACAAAACTCAGTACCTTCTTTATCTTTAATTTATAAAGATGATTCTTTGATGTAGGACTAATTATGATGTAATTTTCTATTGAACATAAAATGTGAGAACATTTTATCACTGAAATGAACCCAAAATTGACCATAAGAACATCAATTTTGATTAGGTTTAATAAAACCCACAAAAACCCATTTGAGCCTGGGTTTAATTGGATTTTTTTGAGTGGGGTTTTTAAGGATTTATATGTGGACTGAAAACCCTGGCCTAAAGCCACTAATATTTAAAGTCATTTAGTACAAAGCATAGTGGTTTTACTTAAAACTGTAAAGTAAATGAGGAAATAATGTTCAACGAATTGAATATTATGAAGTAAGTAAGATCATGAACAATTGATGAAATGAAAAATTGAGTACCATGCCATCCATGACCAATAAACAAACCACCTGTTGACAATATGAACCTATTATAATACCAAAATATCCTTTTTAAACAAGGAACAAAATAACATTCAACAGGCAAACAGATACCTATTATATTTAGCATAAACTTACATTGTTAGGAGCATTAAGATTACCCCCTTCTTTCAACAATAATGTAGCAATGTTATAAAATCCAGATTTTGCAGCAATATGCAATCCAGTATTACCATTCTTATCAGATGATTTAATGTCAACACCACATTCTATGAGTACGTTTGCACAGTCTTTATGTCCACACTCAATAGCCTGTAAAAATGGAAAAGTGCATATTATTCTATAATGAAATAAAATAATATACATAATACAAAGATAAACATTCATACCTTGAGGAAAGGGTTCAAGCCTTCATTGTCAGAAATAGTCATAGCAGCATTATTGTTAAGGAGATACCAAGCTACTTCTGTATGTCCCTGAGCCACTGCTAGATGTAAGCTAGTTCTATTATTCCAATCAACAGAATTCACATCTATCTTCTTGGCATGGAGTTTCACTTTCTCAAGATTTCCATACCAAGCAGCTTTGTGCAATTTAGATAGGCATTTATCTTTTCCATTAGTATCAATATTATAGCCATAACCCTGTTGTAACCCTATAATATGTTCATCGTCACTAGTTATCTTTTGTCCAGATGGGTTTGTGATTTCAACAGAAATGGGTGGGTTCACCTTTGATTCCTTCCTCTCTTCCTTTTTACCTTTTACAAAACTTAGTACCTTCTTCATCTTTAATTTATAAAGCTGTTTCCTTGATGCAGAAGAACTAATTATGATTTAATTTTCCATTGAACATAAAATGTGGGAAAATTACATCACTGAAATGGACCAACAATGGACCATAAGAAAATCAATACACAAAGTTAGGTTGAATTTTAGAATGCTTATCCCATTCAACCCACAATTTTATCCAATTTCGTTGAAATATAATAATCGAAGCCAGCATAATGGCAAATATAATTTAGCAAATTTACTGAGCACGGTACACATATCAGTGAAAGCAGTATACTACAGACATGAAACCAGTTCCAATGCCATTGAAAGTAAGATATTCAGCTTATAACCAGAAATGGTATTCACAAATATAAATAATTTTCACTCGATTTATTGTCTTGTAATTCGAAAACAAAATTCCCAGATTTTTTAAATGAATCTAAAATTAAAATCCTATAACAGAACTGAAATATTTCCCGCTCAAAAACAATGAATTACTGATGTTAGTGCCTGCTAGGGGTCGCCCTTTTCAGAGTAACAGAATACTAACAATAGAAATTCCTTCACGAAGGGCTGCGTGAACTAAGTTGACTTCCCACATGTTGGTATAACACACTTGTGATCTTAACTTGCCACATATTCCCTATTTTCATGTAAAAAAAACCGATGAGTAGGAGGGGGAGGGGGGAATACTGAAGGCTCTGAAAACAGAGTGTATGAATAACTCGCTTAATACTTGAGTTACGAAAAAATGCATAGACCAGCAATTGTGGTTCATCAATAGGTTAACAAGATTGGTTCTATAACATTTTACGATCCGACTCATAATAACAGAAATACAATGAATTTTCCAATTCCTCCTCTCTATACCCCCACTATTCCAGGTCCAATTTCTGCCAATACCAAATATGATTTTTAGAGTTGACTGAAACGGTTAAATATCAAGTGTGGTATATATCCAATAAACTGTTTCTGAACAAGGACGAAAAAAATCTTGATTGATAGCGTCATCGCTCAACGAATTTGCATCATAAAGGTCTCTTACACACTATATTTGGTATTTAAGCTTCGGATGAAGTGGTTCATGTTTAGCAGCTGATTGTTATATCCTCTATAATAATAATAAAGAATTGATTTCCTCAATAATAATAATAATAAAGAATTTATATCCTCAATAATAATAATAATAAAGTATTTACATCCTCAATAATAATAACAATAATAGTAATAAAGAATTTATATCCTCAATAATAATAATAATAAAGAATTTATATCCTCAATAATAATAATAAATGATTTATATCCTCAATAATAATAATAGTTATAAAGAATTTATATCCTCAATAATAATAAAGAATTTATATCCTCAATAATAATAAAGAATTTATATCCTCAATAATAATAAAGAATTTATATCCTCAATAATAATAAAAAATTTATATCCTCAATAATAATAAAAAATTTATATCCTCAATAATAATAATAATATAAGCGTAGGGATGTGGCGACCCCATCGCAGATCTTCGAATTGAAACTAGCCACTGGCCCTCCAGGTTGGGGGAATACTTACACTGACATATACACAGTACACTCTACACCTGGGGTTCCCAAACTGGGGGGCGCCCCCCCCAGGGGGGCGTGAGCACAAGCCCAGTTAAAAATAACAATTTCTAAATAAATAAAATCCATACATTCCTGTAAATGTTTTTACGTTGTAGATTTTTTAAAATCAATCTTGATGTTTAGAAAACTTAACAATCCATGAGTATAAAACATTTTATTTCAAAGCAAAAATATAATCGAGGAACAGACATGTCTTGTATAAAATGTTTGGCGTTCAATGTGGTACAGTGCATAACGGGAAACCGTGAGCCGGGCGCTTTTAGGAATCTCTTCCACCTCCCACTCGACTAGACCATCCCGTCACCGTCACCGGCTCGGCGCTTAGTCAGTACCACCCCCTTCTAGCTCCCCCACTTTCAGCCGGGTTAGAATTTTCAGTACGCCATCTGTCAGGTGCGCCTTCTTATCTTGTCTATGGTCGGTACTCTACGAAAGACACCAGTCTGATACGTTTTTAACATTTAGCGATTGTTTATTTGTGTACATTAAATGCTGTTTTATTTAAATTGACACAGTTAACTTTTGCCATCGGGTGACATATTGGTCAAGATGAGCTCATCAAAGAAGCGTAAGTATAATGAAGATTATATTAAAAATGGGGTTATTTTAGTGCTCAAAGACGGTGTGGAACACCCCCAGTGTGTTATCTGCTACGAAGTACTGAGCAATGACGCAATGAGGCTTAATCGTCTTGAAAGAGATTTGACAACCAAACATTTCGCTTTAAAGTACAAACCATAGGAGTTTTTTGCTACAAAATCTATAAATTTAAAACGCATGAAGTTGGATAGTACTGGACTTACTGCTCATTCATCTGAAAAAGTGCTTGAAGCTTCATATGAGCTGTCACTTCTGATTGCTAAGGAAAAGAAAAGCCATATTATTGGAGAGACTCCTGTCAAACCGTGCCTGTTGAAGGCAGTTGATATTATTCTTGGGAAAGATAGTAGACAAAAATTGTCTCAAATACCGCTTTCAGACAACACTGTGAAACGTCGAATTGACGACATGGCCGAAGACATAAAATTCCAGGTAGTTGATGCAATAAAAAATCTATTCAGCTAGACGAGAGCACGGACATAGCACAATGTTCTCAGTTGATTGTATACGTACGATATATCGAAAACGATAGAATGAATGACGAGCTATTATTTTCTACGGAGCTGGCGACCACTACAAAAGCTGTTGATGTGATGAAAGCAGTATCAGACTTTTTTCGCAAATATGAACTCTCGTGGCAAAAACTGATAGGCGTATGCACAGATGGTGCCCCTTCAATGTTTGGTTCTCGCTCAGGCTTCGTGCAATTGGTAAAAGAGAAAACTGCTGAAGTGACTGGAATTCATAGGTTTATTCGTCATCAAGCTGTGGCAGCCAAAACGCTTCCAAACGAACTCAATGCTGTCCTAAAACAGTATATTAAAATTGTAAATTACATTAAAAACAGTGCATTAAATACTCGACTGTTTAAAACACTTTGTGAGGATTTAGGAAGTGACCACAAAACACTTCTATTTCATACAGAAGTACGCTGGCTATCCAAAGGAAACATGTTAGCTAGATTATTTGAGCTCCGTGATGAGGTAATCACTTTCTTAGAAAATCTGAAGCAAAATGAGCTAAGCATGGAATTCAAGAAACCAAGTACACAGGTATCATTGGCTTATTTATCAGACTTTTTTGACTCGTTGAACAGCCTTAACTTGAAACTGCAGGGTGGAGAATCAAATATAGTGATTCATCGTGATACCATCAAGATGTACATCGAGAAATTGCAGCTTTGGAAACGAAAAATATCAGCAAACCCCTGTAGTTATTCAAATTTTGCCAAAATAATGTCAATTTCAGATGAGCCACAGTTCAAGGAGGTTTTTGAAGGATCCCAAATGAAAAGCCTAATGTTAAACCATTTAGAGAACCTCACTGAAGAGTTCAAGAAATATTTCCCAGACATTTGTGACGAAGGTATTAACAGACTCTCAACAGACCCATTCAATATCAATATCGACTCTCTGCCAGACGCATTACAAGAAGGTTTGGAGATAAAACATGATTCCTCTGCCAAGTACGACTTTGACAAAATGGACAAGTCATCATTTTGGATCAAATATTTCAAAGTGTACCCTCGTGTGTCACAGGCAGCTATTCGATTAGATCTGCCTTTTTCGAGTACTTACTTGTGTGAAAAGGCATTTTCAACCCTCGTTGCAATCAAAACTAAGTTCAGAAACAAACTTGATGTTACCAGTGACTTGCGTTGTGCCCTTACTAAAACACAACCAAGAATAGGATTACTGGTGAAGAAAATGCAAGCCCACCCATCTCACTAGTTCAGTAGTTTATTAAGTTCTTTTTGTTTTTGTTAAGATTTTGTCTATGTTTTTCTGTAACAGTATATCTTTAAATTGACTCTTCAGATGTTATTATTCTTTGTGATATTAAAAATACATGTTTTGTTTTCAATGTAATTCTTGTTTTTTTTTTTCATATGCCCTTAACATTTACTGTGAAGGGGGGGGGGCGTGGATGGTTTCCATTTTTACAAGAGGGGGCGTAGTAAAAAAAGTTTGGGAACCCCTGCTCTACACTAACACTGACATAAGGTCACACTCAGTACACACCCCAGGGTCACCTTCCCTGGGAGATACACCTGGCAGTAGGTATAAAAAAGTCCGTCACGCAGGGGCTGCGTAAACTAACCAGATTTCCCACGTGAAGTTATACAATAGAGAAATCTCCATACAACAGCCGAACAGTTACGGCAAAGGGCCGAACTAGCTTTTGGCGGGAAATTCAAAAATCCGTTATCGGCCCAAATTTAATAAAAATGCAAATATCTCGGTTAATATTCAAGATAGGGAATAAATGTATATAACAATGTTTATAGTAAATTTAATTTGCAATAAGATTGATTCTGTACAATTTTTCGATGCGACGTATAGTAACGGAGATATTTCGAATTTTCGAAAATCCTCCCCTCTAAACCCCCCCTCCCACTGGCCCGATTTCAGCCGTTAACGAACTTGATCTTTCTTTTTACATAAAACGACTAAATATCGAGTTTGGTAACGATCAAACAAAAATTGCGACCGCTAGAGCGGTAACAGACAAATATATATATATATATATATATATATATATATATATATATATATATATATATACAGTTTTGAACGGACCTCATTTTCGTCATCTACTAGGTAGGATCGATGGACATTTGAAGAAAAATTTCGAAAATTCCGTTATGAGTACAACCTCAATAGCTGATTTCCCTTAAGGGAAATCTGCTAAAAGTCCGTCACGCAGGGGCTCTGCAACTAAGCAGATTTTCCACGTGAAGTTTTACTCTCATCCGTTATCCGCCCCGATTTCATAAACATGCAAATATCTCGGTTAATATTCAAGATAGAGAATAAATGTATATAACAATATTTATAGTAAATTTAATTTTCAATGAGATTGATTTTATACAATGTTTCGATCCGACGTATAGTAACGGAAATATTTCGAATTTTAGAAAATCCTCCCCTCTAAACTCCCCCTCCCACTGGTCCGATTTCAGCCATTAACAAACTTGATCTTTCTTTTTACATAAAACGACTAAATATCGAGTTTGGTAACGATCAAACAATAATTGCGACCGCTAGAGCGGTAACAGACATGTATATATCTATATATATAAAATTGTAACCTCTGTCTGTACATTGATTTTTTTCGCGAAATTTCACGATAACTTTTCGTTTCACATGTCATAAACACCATAACTGCATTTTGTTTCTTTCGTGTATGTTTGTTTGTTTGTTTGTTTGTTACCTTTTCACGCATAAACGGCTGAACCGAATTTCATGAAACTTGGTATGTATATTACTACTAACCCAACTTAGACTTTAGGCTATATTAATTTTCTCTGAGACGAACAGGAGTGGGGGTTATAAGGGAAGCCTGAAATTAAAAATAGCGATATTTCGTTTTATATTGGTTTTTCGGCAAATATGCACATAACAAAAGTTGTTTATTTTGTTATTTAGAGTAACTTTTGTTATATAAACTTTTGTCGTATACCAAAGTTTAAATGCGTTATACGCTAAAAATTATAGCTGGAGTCAACAATATTATTTGCCAAAAGAGACTCAACCGAACTAAATAAAACTCGGTATGTGCATTAGCACTAACACCTTCATTGTAATAAGCAGTACCAACATTTCTAGGGACGGGCAGGAGTGGGGGTTATAAGGGAAGCCTGAAATTAAAAATAGCGATATTTCGTTTCCTATTGGTTTTTCCGCAAATATAAACATAATAAAAGTTGTTTATTTTGTTATTTGGAGTAACTTTTGTTATATACACTTTTGTCTTATACCTAAGTATAAATGAGTTATACGTTAAAACTTTAGCGGGCACTAACGGCTGAACCGAACTTAACAAAACTTGGTATGTGAATTAGCATTAATTCTTCCATGATTATAAGTTATATTAAAATTTTTAGGTTCGAACGGGAGGGGGGTTATAAGGGAGGCCTGAAATAAAAATGCACCATATTTACATGCATAAGAGACGGGAAATATAAAAATATCGAAGACAGTGAAGCCTTATCGAACAAATAATTCTATTATTAGCAATTCACGGCAACGACGAGTATCAATTTGTTTTGTTTGGTGTCATTTGTTTCTTTGGTGTCTGTTTGTTTGTTTGTTACCTTTTCACCCATAAACGGCTGAACCGAATTTTATGAAACTTGGTATGTATATTACTACTAACCCAACTTAGACTTTAGGTTATATTAATATCCTCTGAGACGAACAGGAGTGGGGGTTATAAGGGAAGCCTGAAATTAAAAATAGCGATATTTCGATTCCTATTGGTTTTTCGGCAAATATAGAAATAACAAAAGTTGTTTATTTTGTTATTTAGAGTAACTTTTGTTACATACACTTTTTTCGTATACCGAATTATAAACGAGATACACGCAAAAACCTATAACGAATGTGAACAATTTTATTTGAGACGAAAGACCCAACCGGAATGAATAAAACTCGGTATGTGTATTAGCCCTAACGTTTTCATTATAATAAGCCATACTAACATTTCTAGGGACGGGCAGGAGTGGGGGTTGTAAGGGAGGCCTGAATTTAAAATAGCGGTATTTTGTTTTCTATTCGCTTTTCGGCAAATATGTACCTAACAAAAGTTGTTTATTTTGTTATTTAAAATAACTTTTGTGATATTCATTTTTGACTTCTAACGAAGTATAAACGAGATATATACTATAAACTAAAGCGGGAGTCAACTATTTTATTGGGCGCTAACGACTGAACCGAACTTAACAAAACTCGAAATGTCAATTAGCATTAATTCTCCCATGATTATAAGCTATATTAAAATTTTTAGGTTCGAACGGGAGTGGGAGTTATAAGGGAGGCCTGAAGTAAAAATTCACGATATTTCATTTTCTATTTGTTTTTAGGCAAAGGTGCACATAACAAAAGTTGTTTACTTTGTTATTTAGAGCAACTTTTGTTTCATTCACTTATGTCGTAAAATGAAGTAAATACGGGATATAAGCTAAATCTATAGCGGGAGTCGACGATTTTATTAGTACTTATTTAAGTGTTTTAATATAGGCATATTATGACAAATGATGTTATGTTTTAGCCTTATCTATTTCGATTATTTAGTACTTAGTATGATTCGGATTAGTGAGACTATAAATCCCCCTCCCCTTCGCCTCATTTATTTATTTTCCCTAGAAAATAACTTTATTATTTATTTCCAATAGAAATTTAAACTATAAGAGCATTTCCATTATTTAATTTGTATAATGTATAATTAAAGAAAATCGTGCTGAATTTCCTCAAGGAGTGATAGGGGAAGTACAAGTAGGGAATCAAACTCTTTTAATTTGGTTATATACTATCTTATTTCCGATATCTTCATGTTATTGAAACAAATATGTACTATCATCACAATTAAACGTTTATGTCATTATGAAAAAAGATAAAATGCTCTTAAACTCTTGTTTAAAGTATTACTTAGGTTGCAGGGACGACTACGATCTCTTCCCCTCGACTAGCTTTTTGAATATAATATAAATTATTTTTAGGGTAACACTATTATTTAATGCCATCAGGTAGATAAATTATTACAATAATATTTTGAATTAATAATTTAAGGAGAAGAGTGTTGATAGCTCTAATGCGAGAGCGGAAATAGACGGAGGCAAATAGAGTTAATTGAGTTTACTAATTTCCTGTGAAATGCTGGGCATTACGGGAAATGATTACCACTGAGATCTACTAATATGAATATAACCTTACGTGCTAAACTATGCTTAAACTATATGTGCTCGGATTGGTTTTTGACAGAAAATAAGTTTCATTATAGACGATATTTAAGTGTAATAAATACTATCCATGATTATGGTTTGAAGTATTCAAAAAGGGGAGTTAAAAAATGGCAAGGGATAGATTAGGAACACATTTTTATTTTATTAGAGAATAAATGTATAGAACAATATTTATAGTAAATTTAATCTATCTATATATATATAAAATTGTAACCTCTGTCTGTACATTGATTTTTTTCGCGAAAGTTCTCGATAACTTTTCGTTTCACATGTCATAGACACCATATCTGCATTTTAGCAGATTTCCCTTAAGGGAAATCAGCTATTGAGGTTGTACTCATGACGGAATTTTCGACATTTTTCTTCAAATGTCCATCGATCCTACCTAGTAGATGACGAAAATGAGGTCCGTTCAAAACTGTATATATATATATATATATATATATATATATATATATATATATATATATATATATATATATATCTATATATTTGTCTGTTACCGCTCTAGTGGTCGCAATTTTTGTTTAATCCTTACCAAACTTCATATTTAAGCGTTTTATGTAAAAAGAAAGATCAAGTTCGTTAACGGCTGAAATCGGACCAGTGGCAGGGGGGGTTTAGAGGAGAGGAGTTTTGAAAATTCGAAATATCTCCGTTACTATACGTCGGATCGAAAAATTATACAGAATCAATCTTATTACAAATTAAATTTACTATAAGTATTGTTATATACATTTATTCTCTATCTTGAATATTAACCGAGATATTTGCATTTTTCAGTTTTCACCAAACCGCCACTTCTACTCATGTTACGTAAACAATACTCTGATACATAATAAATCACATTATTGGAAGTTTAAATACCAAAAATTGTATTCAAGAGACCTTTATTATACGAGATACATGCAAATATGCACTAAAATTTTATTGATTGAGATAACAATTATTCTGACTCATTATTAATTACAGTACTAGATATAGTAAATAGTTCTCAATAAAATTAATGTGTTATATTCTGATATATTACAGTAATCGTTTTTCTTTCCGGTGTGAGGCGGGACCCGTTTGTTTACATTTCTAACCTAACGCTTCCTGTCGGCAGGCTATTGAAATTGGATGAAACATTTCTTATTTCCGTTTGTCTTTATTCACGGTGTTGTGTTAGCAGTATGTATATTTATCTATTATTACTAAACTTCACGAGGGAAATCTGCTTAGTTTACGCAGCCCCTGCGTGACGGACTTTTGTTTCTTTCGTGTATGTTTGTTTGTTACCTTTTCACGCATAAACAGCTGAACCGAATTTTATGAAACTTGGTATGAATATTACTACTAACCCAACTTAGACTTTAGGCTATATTAATGTTCTCTGAGACGAACAGGAGTGGGGGTTATAAGGGAAGCCTGAAATTAAAAATAGCGATATTTCGTTTTCTATTGGTTTTTCGGCAAATATGCACATAACAAAAGTTGTTTATTTTGTTATTTAGAGTAACTTTTGTTATATACACTTTTGTCGTATACCGAAGTTTAAATGCGTTATACGATAAAAATTTTAGCGGGAGTCAATATTATTTGCCAAAAAAGACTCCACCGAACTAAATAATACTCGGTATGTGTATTAGCAGTGAGGCCTTCATTATAATAAGCCATACCAACATTTCTATGGACGGGCAGGAGTGGGGGTTATAAGGGAAGCCTGAAATTAAAAATAGCGATATTTCGTTTCTTATTGGTTTTTCCGCAAATATAAACGTAACAAAAGTTGTTTATTTTGTTATTTGGAGTAACTTTTGTTATATACACATTTGTCGTATACCTAAGTATAAATGTGTTATACGTTAAAACTTTAGCTGGAGCCAATAATTTTATTGGGCACTAAAGGCTGAACCGAACATAACAAAAACCGGGATGTCAATTAGCATTAATTCTTCCATGATTATAAGTTATATTAAAATTTTTAGGTTCGAACGGGAGGAGGGTTATACGGGAGGCCTGAAATAAAAATTCACTATATTTACATGTATAAGAGACGGGAAATATAAAAATATCGAAGACAGTGAAGCCTTATCGAACAAATAATTCTATTATTAGCAATTCACGGCAACGACGGGTATCAATCCTAAACACTGGGACGGGTAAATGTCAAAATATTGTGCAATGTAAAGCCTGCTGAAAAATACCATCACCATTCAGCCTCAAATGAATTCCCGGGCGAAGCCGGGTATCTGAGCTAGCATATATATATATATATATATATATATATATATATATATATATATATAGATAGATAGATAGATAGATAGATAGATATATAGATATATATATACAGTTTTGAACGGACCTCATTTTCGTCATCTACTAGGTAGGATCGATGGACATTTACTACAGTTGTTATTGGGCAGATTTCTCTACTGTAAAACTTCACGTGGGAAATCTCCTTGGTTTACGCAGCCCCTGCGTGACGGACTTTTTCAGTGTCACATTTTGTGGCTAGGTAGTACGCTCGCATAACTGCAATTTGCATGTCCTTAGTCCATTTGATGCGTTGTTGCATACTCCTTGGCCTACCTTTTAGCAGATTTTCCTTAAGGGAAATCAGCTATTGAGGTTGTACTCATGACGGAATTTTCGAATTTTTTCTTCAAATGTCCATCGATCCTAGTAGATGACGAAAATGAGGTCTGTTCAAAACTGTATATATATATCTATATATCTATCTATTTATTTATATATATATATATATATATATATATATATATATATATATATATATATATATATATACATGTCTGTTACCGCTCTAGCGGTCGCAATTTTTGTTTGATCGTTGCCAAACTCGATATTTAGTCGTTTTATGTAAAAAGAAAGATCAAGTTTGTTAATGGCTGAAATCGGACCAGTAGGAGGGGGAGTTTAGAGGGGAGGATTTTCTAAAATTCGAAATATTTCCGTTACTATGCGTCGGATCGAAAAATTGTATAAAATCTATCTCATTGAAAATTAAATTTACTATAAATATTGTTATATACATTTATTCGCTATCTTGAATATTAACCGAGATATTTGCATGTTTATGAAATCGGGGCGGATAACGGATGAGAGTAAAACTTCACGTGGGAAATCTGCTTAGTTGCAGAGCCCCTGCGTGACGGACTTTTTTAGCAGATTTCCCTTAAGGGAAATCAGCTATTGAGGTTGTTCTCATGACGGAATTTTCGATATTTTTCTTCAAATGTCCATCGATCCTACCTAGTAGATGACGAAAATGAGGTCCGTTCAAAACTGTATATATATATCTATATATATATATATATATATATATATATATATATATATATATATATATATATATATATATCTATATATTTGTCTGTTACCGCTCTAGCGGTCGCAATTTTTGTTTAATCCTTACCAAACTTCATATTTAAGCGTTTTATGTAAAAAGAAAGATCAAGTTCGTTAACGGCTGAAATCGGACTAGTGGGAGGGGGGGTTTAGAGGGGAGGATTTTTGAAAATTCGAAATATCTCCGTTACTATACGTCGGATCGAAAAATTATACAGAATCAATCTTATTATAAATTAAATTTACTATAAATATTGTTATATACATTTATTCTCTATCTTGAATATTAACCGAGATATTTGCATTTTTCAGTTTTCACCAAACCGCCACTTCTACTCATGTTACGTAAACAATACTCTGATACATAATAAATCACATTATTGGAAGTTTAAATACCACAAATTGTATTCAAGAGACCTTTATTATACGAGATACATGCAATTATGCACTGGTGACTCCCCCCCCCATCTTAAAGTTTTGGACTACTAAAATTTTATTGATTGAGATAACAATTATTCTGACTCATTATTAATTACAGTACTAGATATAGTAAATAGTTCTCAATAAAATTAATGTGTTATATGGGGCTCAGGTTAGCCATGTGAGTTAAAGCGTTGACCTTTATCTCACATGGTAAACCTAGAGTGGCGAGTTCGATTCTTGCCTGGGCAAAGGAAATTATTTAGTGACGAAATTCATTAAATAACGTCCTAAATTCCCACCCTGGCTAGAGAAGGGTGGTAACCTGTAGATAACCCGTCCCGATTAGCCTAAGTTGCAAAAAGTGGACGTTAATAAATAAATAATAATGTGTTATATTCTGATATATTTCAGTAATTGTTTTTCTTTCCGGTGTGAGGCGGGACCCGTTTGTTTACATTTCTAACCTAGCGCTTCCTGTCGGCAGGCTATTGAAATTGGATGAAACATTTCTTATTTCCGTTTGTATTTATTCACGGTGTTGTGTTAGCAGTATGTATATTTATCTATTACTAAACTTCACGAGGGAAATCTGCTTAGTTTACGCAGCCCCTGCGTGACGGACTTTTATACCCTACTGCCAGGTGTATCTCCCAGGGAAGGTGACCCTGGGGTGTGTACTGAGTGTGACCTTATGTCAGTGTTAGTGTAGAGCAGGGGTTCCCAAACTTTTAGCAGATTTCCCTTAAGGGAAATCAGCTATTGAGGTTGTACTCATGACGGAATTTTCGACATTTTTCTTCAAATGTCCATCGATCCTACCTAGTAGATGACGAAAATGAGGTCCGTTCAAAACTGTATATATATATCTATATATATATCTATCTATCTATATATTTGTCTGTTACCGCTCTAGCGGTCGCAATTTTTGTTTAATCCTTACCAAACTTCATATTTAAGCGTTTTATGTAAAAAGAAAGATCAAGTTCGTTAACGGCTGAAATCGGACTAGTGGGAGGGGGGGTTTAGAGGGGAGGATTTTCGAAAATTCGAAATATCTCCGTTACTATACGTCGGATCGAAAAATTATACAGAATCAATCTTATTACAAATTAAATTTACTATAAATATTGTTATATACATTTATTCTCTATCTTGAATATTAACCGAGATATTTGCATTTTTCAGTTTTCACCAAACCGCCACTTCTACTCATGTTACGTAAACAATACTCTGCTACATAATAAATCACATTATTGGAAGTTTAAATACCAAAAATTGTATTCAAGAGACCTTTATTATACGAGATACATGCAAATATGCCCTGATGACCCTCCCCCCCATCTTAAAGTTTTGGACTACTAAAATTTTATTGATTGAGATAACAATTATTCTGACTTATTATTAATTACAGTACTAGATATAGTAAATAGTTCTCAATAAAATTAATGTGTTATATTCTGATATATTTCAGTAATTGTTTTCTTTCCGGTGTGAGGCGGGACCCGTTTGTTTACATTTCTAACCTAAAGCTTCCTGTCGGCAGGCTATTGAAATTGGATGAATCATTTCTTATTTACGTTTGTATTTATTCACGGTGTTGTGTTAGCAGTATGTATATTTATCTATTACTAAACTTCACGAGGGAAATCTGCTTAGTTTACGCAGCCCCTGCGTGACGGACTTTTTTTACTACGCCCCCTCTTGTAAAAATGGAAACCATCCACGCCCCCCCCCCTTCATAGTAAATGTTAAGGGCATATGAAAAAAAAAAACAAGAATTACATTGAAAACAAAACATGTATTTTTAATATCACAAAGAATAATAACATCTGAAGAGTCAATTTAAAGATATACTGTTACAGAAAAACAGACAAAATCTTAACAAAAACAAAAAGAACTTAATAAACTACTGAACTAGTGAGATGGGTGGGCTTGCATTTTCTTCACCAGTAATCCTATTCTTGGTTGTGTTTTAGTAAGGGCACAACGCAAGTCACTGGTAACATCAAATTTGTTTCTGAACTTAGTTTTAGCAGATTTCCCCTAAGGGAAATCAGCTATTGAGGTTGTACTCATGACGGAATTTTCGACATTTTTCTTCAAATGTCCATCGATCCTACCTAGTAGATGACGAAAATGAGGTCCGTTCAAAACTGTATATATATATCTATATATATATATATATATATATATCTATCTATATATTTGTCTGTTACCGCTCTAGTGGTCGCAATTTTTGTTTGATCCTTACCAAACTTCATATTTAAGCGTTTTATGTAAAAAGAAAGATCAAGTTCGTTAACGGCTGAAATCGGATCAGTGGGAGGGGGGGTTTAGAGGGGAGGATTTTCGAAAAATCGAAATATCTCCGTTACTATACGTCGGATCAAAACAGTGTATAGAACCAATCTTATTGCAAATTAAATTTACTATAAATATTGTTCTATACATTAATTCTCTATCTTGAATATTAACAGAGATATTTGCATTTGTATTCTGCGTGTCACCAATAGGCTATGTTCGGAGTTTCCGACGAGAGCTCTGGTGGCCGTTTCTATAACTATCGTCTCTCGTGAATCGGTTTAGAGGTTAGGTTAACTGTTAGAAACTACTGGGTTATTACGTCCTAAATAATGTTTTAGGTTTAGAGGTTTTTTACTACTACAGTTGTTATTAGGCAGATTTCTCTATTGTAAAACTTCACGTGGGAAATCTGCTTAGTTTACGCAGCCCCTGCGTGACGGACTGTTGATTGCAACGAGGGTTGAAAATGCCTTTTCACACAAGTAAGTACTCGAAAAAGGCAGATCTAATCGAATAGCTGCCTGTGACACACGAGGGTACACTTTGAAATATTTGATCCAAAATGATGACTTGTCCATTTTGTCAAAGTCGTACTTGGCAGAGGAATCATGTTTTATCTCCAAACCTTCTTGTAATGCTTCTGGCAGAGAGTCGATATTGATATTGAATGGGTCTATTGAGAGTCTGTAAATACCTTCGTCACAAATGTCTGGGAAATATTTCTTGAACTCTTCAGTGAGGTTCTCTAAATGGTTTAACATTAGGCTTTTCATTTGGGATCCTTCAAAAACCTCCTTGAACTGTGGCTCATCTGAGATAGACATTATTTTGGCAAAATTTGAATAACTACAGGGGTTTGCTGATATTTTTCGTTGCCAAAGCTGCAATTTCTCGATGTACATCTTGATGGCATCACGATGAATCACTATATTTGATTCTCCACCCTGCAGTTTCGAGTTAAGGCTGTTCAACGAGTCAAAAAAGTCTGATAAATAAGCCAATGATACCTGTGTACTTGGTTTCTTGAATTCCATGCTTATCTCATTTTGCTTCAGATTTTCTAAGAAAGTGATTACCTCATCACAGAGCTCAAATAATCTAGCTAACATGTTTCCTTTGGATAGCCAGCGTACTTCTGTATGAAATAGAAGTGTTTTGTGGTCACTTCCTAAATCCTCACAAAGTGTTTTAAACAGTCGAGTATTTAATGCACTGTTTTTTATGTAATTTACAATTTTAATACACTGTTTTAGGACAGCTTTGAGTTCGTTTGGAAGCGTTTTGGCTGCCAAAGCTTGATGATGAATAAACCTATGAATTCCAGTCACTTCAGCATTTTTCTCTTTATATATATATATATATATATATATATATATATATATATATATATATATATATATATATATATATATTGTTGCGAAAGTTGAATGAGTGGGCGAATACACAAAGAGAGAGAGCCGCATGAGGGGAGGAACAAAGACTAGGGGAACGAGCGAATCTAATTAGGGACCTTCCAGGAAGAACTGGAACCTTCTATGCCTAGACACTTCTACAAGTATTTAAAAGGGACTCTCACAGTACCCCTCAGCCCAGTGGTTGCTCGACGGTCTTCGAGGGATGTTCAGCGCGACTTAGTGCCGTGATGAAAAGTGTTGTGCCGTGTCTGTAAGTAATAGTTTAAGACAGTGCAGTGCCGCGAAGTAAAGGACAGTGCAGTGCTGTCGTTTTATGTAAAGTTCAGTGACCGCGAGTGAATTATTGGACTGTGTAACCTGAAGTTCAGTTACACTATGAGTGTAATTCTCTGAGTAGTAATAGTTAAACAAGAGTATTGTGCATTGTGAAATAAATTGTGCAGTGATAAACTGTGAAACTTGGGTGTGTTTAATTTTGCAATCCAAAAGAACTCTTATTAACAACGTTTTATTTCTGGTTTTGTAATAAAAACGTAACAATATATATATAATTTTGAACGGACCTCATTTTCGTCATCTCCTGGGTAGGATCGATGGACATTTGAAGAAATTTTCGAAAATCGCGTCATGAGTACAACCTCAATAGCTTATTTCCCTTCAGGGAAATCTGCTAAAAACGGGATATACTAGACGCATTGAGCAGTATTGGAATGAACTCTATCTTGAGATTACATTAAAGTCTCAAAACCTCTCAGATCAAGTTAGGCGCATATTATGAACAGGTAAGATACTGACAAGTTTTGAACTTGAGGAAATTGAAAATGATGTAAGGCAGACCATTGGACTACAAAATGAAACTGAGCAAGTAGTTGGTAATGAGCCAACACAAATCAATGATATGGAACAAGAAGTTGAACCAATAAGAGAAAATCATGAGACAAATATAACTATTTCCCTAGATGATCTGCTCATGTCCGAATTCGTGAAATATAAAGGCATTCCATTCCATATGAGGCCAAGCATCCCAAGAATTCCTTATAATAGAAAATCATTAAGTGCTGTTAAAACTATGAATAATGTTTTGGAGTCCCGTGTTGAATCAGTCGATAACATCGAGCAAATTAAACATTGGAAATATTCAGCTGCAAGAGTAGTGGCGTGCTATCTAGGTATAGTTCGAGTAGATACTAAAAACTCTCAGAACAAAAGCCAACAAAGTCTGGGTATTCCGCAATGGCAGCGACGATTAGAGAAAAAGATAGTTGACCTTCGTAAGAGAATTGGTACCTTGACTAACTTTCTGTGTAATCCAGATGGTTCTAGTGCCAAGCTCAAAGGAAAAATTGATGAAATTATTGTTCTTCACCTAGGCTTGGTAAGTGAGAACGATCTTATTGAGACTCTACGAACCTATTTAGATAGAGCAGCTAGGTTGTAAAAGTGGTGCTAAGGGATGTAAAGAGTTATTAGTTATAGATTCATTTATAGCGTCTCAGGTCTCCAAAAAACAGCGGAATATTTCTATAGCATGGATTGACTACAAGAAAGCGTATGATTCAGTACCTCATAGTTGGCTAATTGAAGTTTTAAAAGTTTATAAAATTGCTCCAAGTGTAACCAATTTATTGTCACGTTTAATGGAAAACTTCGCCTTAGCATTGGAAAGGGGAAGACAAATTCCAGAGCGAGACAATTAAAATAAAAAGAGGTATTTACCAAGGTGACAGTCTCAGCCCCTTGTGGTTTTGCTTAGCTATGAATCCCATGAACAAATAAATCGAGACAGTGAATACGGTTACGAAATTTCTATAGGTAAAAATGAAACTAAAGTAAGTCATAGCCATGATATGGATGACCTGAAGTTATATGCAAAGACACCTGCCCAGTTGTAAAGCATGATAGGCGTAATAAAGAATTATAGTGATTCTGTTGGTATGTCTTTTGGGTTAGATAAATGTGCTGTCTTGCATATTTCACGAGGTCAGAAAATGACTACAAGATAATATAATAGTTTTTGATGAAACCTATATTCACGAACTAGAAAGAACTCAATCATACAAATATCTTGGTTTTCAGCAGCATCTGCAAATATCGAAAAAGGATGTAAAAGACCTATTAAAAAATGAATATATTAAGCGCTTGCGACTTATTTTTAACAGCTATCTTTCAAGCCGATATAAAATAAAAGTAGTTAATACATGGGCGATACCATCTCTTATCTATAGTTTTGGCATAATAAAATGGTCTGACACTACTCTTGATGAGTTGGATAGACTCATAAGAACGGAGATGACAAAAGCCAGAATGCACCATCCGATTTCATCTATGGCCAGGCTATATTTATCAAGGAAACAAGGAGGACGAGGACTTCTCAACATCCGAAACCTATGTCGGTCTCAGGAAGTTAACCTGAGACATTACATAAGATCGAATGATAGTCACGTCTTCAAAGACATAGTTAAACTTGATGATGGATTTACGGCCTTGAACTTGAAATGTAGGAACAATCCTTAAGTTAAAGATGAATCCCATTTTCTTTCAGAATGGCAAAATAAGGAACTTCATGGCCGTTACTACACTCGCCTTTATGACTCGGAGGTAGACTTGGCTTATTCTGTCGCATGCTGACGTCTGGAAAGCTATTTTCTGAAACAGAAGATTTCATTACAGCTATCCAAGACCAAGTGATTGCCATCAGATCATACAGACGTCATATCCTCAAGGACAGTAGTGTCTCAGAAAAATGTAGATTATGCAACAAAGCTTATGAGTCCATTCAACATATTACGGCAGGAAGAGAAATACTTGCTGGATGTGAGTACTTACAAAGGCACAATACCGTGGCAAAAGTATACCATCACGCTCTAGGAGAGAAATTCGGCATGGTACACAGAAAGGTCGCTTATTATCGCTGTAATCCTCAAAAATTATTGGAAAAAGATTATATAAAGATGTATTGGGACGAAGCGATGATAACTGACCATACTGTTACGTTTTTATTTCCAAAAGCAGTAATAAACGTTTTTAATAAGAGTTCTTTTGGATTGCAAAATTAAATACTCGCAAGTTTCACAGTTTTTATCACTGCACAATTTATTTCGCAATGCACAATAAACTTGGTAAATATTCTTAATTACTACTCACAGTATAGGTACGTACAATGATAGCGTCACTGTTGTTCAGATTACACAGTCCAATAATTCACTCACGGTCATTGAAATTCACAGAAAGACGGTACTGCGCTGTCCTTTACTTCGCGGCACTAAACTGTTACTTACAGTCACGGCACAACACTGTTCTTCTTATACAAACACTTTACCGCACTGCACTAAGTCGGTAAGTTATATCCTCAATAATAATAATAAAGAATTTATATCCTCAATAATAATATAGAATTTATATCCTCAATAATAATAATAAAGAATTTATATCCTTTTTGGTGAGGTTATGTATAATCAGCCGTTAATAAAGTTCAGTTATGGTCTTATCATTGTGTTAACATTCATTTGGTTAGGTTAGTTTATAACCTTAAAAAAAAAATAAGAATACGAAATAATATAATTATGGAAATGATTTATACCATATAAATAAAAGCGACATAAGAACATTAATCAGACGCTACCATTTAAGCGATGCTGTAAAGACAAACTAGTAACTATATTACTAAGATACCCAAAACTAATTAAAAAAGACGATGAACCCTTACCCGAGACTAACTTACTCAAACATAAAATTGAACTAAAAACTGACAGACCTATATACACCCAAAATTAAAGATATCCTAATCACTTTAAACAGGATATCCAAGACGAAGTAGACAAATTACTAAAAGCCAAAATTATTCGCGAAAGTAACTCACCTTTTACTTCTCCTATGCAGGTAGTACAAAAAAACAACAACCAGACTCTAGCGGAAAAGTCCGTCACGCAGGTGCTACGTAAAATAAGCATATTTCCCACGTGAAGTTTTACAATAGAGATATTTCACGAGAGCCAATCAGTCTAGGTAACGGACGAACTAGCTTTTGGCGGGAAAGTCACTCTCGTCCGTTAGCTGCCCAGATTTAATAAAAATGCAAATATGTCGGTTAATATTCAAGATAGAGAATAAATGTATCTATATATATATATATATATATATATATATATATATATATATATATATATATATATATATATACTAGCTCAGATACCCGCCTTCGCTCGGGAATTCATTTGAGGCTGAATGATGATGGTATTTTTTTGGCAAGGCTTTACTTTGCACAATATTTTGACATTTATCCGTCCCAGTGTTTAGGGTTAACACCCGTCTTTCTGTGGATTTGTTCATAATAAAATTAACTTTTTATGTAAGACTTCACTGTCCTCCATATTGTCATATTTCCCGTCTCCT
The DNA here is from genome assembly GCA_019009955.1 of Riptortus pedestris. Classification (NCBI taxonomy): domain Eukaryota; kingdom Metazoa; phylum Arthropoda; class Insecta; order Hemiptera; family Alydidae; genus Riptortus; species Riptortus pedestris. The sequence continues at coordinate 53,013,183 of CM032229.1, forward strand.
GTGAAACCAATATGCTGAGTACTATTCAAAAAATTAAAATACTTTGTAGCCAGGACCATAGTTGGGAAATGGACTCAACAGTTTGAACTACCTAACTAGCATAACTAGTGAATGAAAATTTCATCAACTTAATTATATGTAGATTATTGTTGTTATTGCCAACACTTCAAATATGGATACTTCATTATTAAGTTAGATTTACTTTAAGGTGTAAATTGAAATAAATTATCTCTTCTTCCAGAGATAAAAACAAAGTGTGTTTGGGGAGTTTGGTATGGAGAAATAAATTATAGTTCTAGTTAATACCTTTAATTCTGCGGGTAAAGAAATTATAATAACAATAAATCTGAGGGTGAGACACAATAGGTGTGAAAGAATCTGCTAAAACATTCCTGTAGTATTAAGAAATATGAATTAAATTATTACTATTTTCATAGGGTATTTTATTATCTACTTTGATCTAAGCATATTTAAAATATTAACAAAATAAATTTGCAATCCCTTCCTTATAAATTCACTAATTAAATAATCATATTTTCTAAAATATGTGCATAAATTCATCAAAACTTAGAATCCCTTTGGATCAATATCTATCAAAAATCTGTTATTTAAACACTCAAAACCAGAAGTTGTTTAGTCCTTTTACTTGACAACAACTGTAGTTGACTAAACAACTTTTGATTCTGAGTCTTTAATTCTGCAAGCTCAACCTTTATGTCTATATTATTGATTGCAATAATATTATTATAACTTTATGGCCATTTTATCTTTAACTTCATTTTAGAAGATATCTCTAATTCATTCTAGGTAGTAATTGATTGCACTATGTCTACCACTGTATTATTTCTTTCTCTATTTTATTCCCTAATTTCTATAAAAAATGTTAATTTTTACTTTGATAAATTTCCATAGATATAGAAGTATGTAATATATGAATTACTAACAGAGTGGAATATTGAAGATACTTGTTGAATAAAATAATTTATTAGTAGAAATGTTTTTACAAATATTAAAGCTGTTATCATCTAAAATATTAATCTTGGCAGCAGCTGATTGAATATGTAAAATTTTAACCACAACTTGTTCTTTTTTATTTTGAGGGTATAACTGAGTCACATTTGAGGGTATAACTAAGTCAGGGTATAACTGTAGTGGCCGCAATTTTTGATTGATGCCAAATTTGATAATTAAACATTTTATTTAAAACTAAAGATTATGTTCGTTAATGGCTGATTTGGACCAGTGGGAAGAGAGGGTGTTTTAGAGGGGTGGAATTTAGAAAATACAAACTATCTCTGTTACTATTAGCCAGATCGAAAAATTATATAAGGCCACTCTTATTGCAAATTTAATGTCTTTTTCTCAATTTTGAATATTAACTGATATATTTGCATTTTTTAGTTTTCAGCCTTCAGTAAACCTCTGCTTTTAGTCATCAAACTTTGATAATTAGGGAATATATCATGAAATGTCTTATTTCTAGCTTTTCTAAACTAGATGAGATAAATGTAAATACGTTATGTGATGACGTAACCAATTAAGGTATTATTTCATGACTTTGAAAATGTTTATTCAATCTTTAGCATACTTGATATTTAACCGTTTCCGTCAACACTAAAGATTCGTTAATGGCTAAAATAAGACCAGGAATAGGGGGATTTAGATGGAGTGGAATTTGAAAATTCAATATATCTGTGTTAGTATGAGTTGGATTGAAAAATATTATAGATCCAATCTAGTTAAACTATTGATGCTCTTCAATTGTACTATTCTTTTTTTCTTAATTCAAATATTAAGTGTGTTGTTCATACTTTCTTGTTTTCTTCCTTCAGTAACCCCCCTTCCTCTTCTACTCATTGAATTTCTGTTTAGAATTAATAAATCTATAGTGAAATGAGATCAGTAGTATGTCATCCACAGACATGGACCGGCTTTATAAGATGAATTTCTGTACTGTAACCATTAGTTAAATCAAATTGGATTTAACCATCACAGGAGAGTGGGCTTTAATAAATAATTACAACCTGAAGCTCTTTTTTTATTTCTAAAAATATATATATTTGCACTCTACTCATAGACTTTGAGTAGCACACAACCCAGGCAACCCCCCCCCCCCTTTAGGGGAACAGTTTGCTGACATAGATACATTTAATATGAAACATAAATAGATATTTTATTTTAGCATTAAGGCGCATTATATGTCCAGATATTAAAATGTTATCATTGTTAGTACTCAAGATATAAGACATATGTCAACGCCTCTGACTTTTCTTAAGAATTAATTAGTCATTAGGTTATTTTGGTTTTTGAAACTACCAACAACTTTACAACAATGACCCATATGCAGTGAATTTCAGATTGATGAAACCGTCATGTTAATTGCTATTGCAGAATGAACATAAATTCCTTTAGCTTTCAACAGTAGAGTTTTTTATTCTTGTCAATGAATTTCAAACTGGATTGTCTCCATTATCTTTTGGTGGATTGAAAAATGTTATAGAATAAATCTTTTAGTTTCTTACAATTGTTGTTTTATATACTGTTTTTCTAATTTGAATATTTAGGAGTTATTTTATCTTCTGTTTTCAGCCTTCAGTTAACACCTACTCCTACTTATGGTATTCCTTCATGCTATGAGAGAATAAAAGAATAAGATGTGGAATGTTGTCATCAGCATGGCATTGCAGCAACTGGGAGGTCTACTTAGTTTACATGTATGATAGACTTTTTAAAAATATTGAGAATCAAACTGTTTCTTTCTTTTTAATAATTAACAAAAATATTGAGAATCAAACTGTTTCTTTCTTTTTAATAATTAACAAAAATATTGAGAATCAAACTGTTTCTTTCTTTTTAATAATTAACAAAAATATTGAGAATCAAACTGTTTCTTTCTTTTTACTCTTACTCAGCAATTTCTCACCTGGTTCCCAGATCAAATTTCTCATACAATGATATTACAATTGTTTTTCTAATGTTAAATTTTGGGTTACCATATCTTAAGAGATTCTTTTCGTACAATATCTATCTATATGGTATTCCATTTAGCAAAAAAAATGTTCAAATGGGTTCTTCAACAAACAGTTTTTTTTAATGAAAACCATAACTTAAATAACAATTATAACATTCACTTGCACCAAATTTTAAGCTTTCTTTGGCGATCTCCAAATCAATATCATTTGACTTTTCCAATTAAATTTTCTTTAATTTGCAACTAATTAAGGAGAGGAATTCATCTTCTGCTTTCCATCCAAGCAAGTTGCTTGTAGTGATCACTGCATTTATAGATCACTTCTAAATTGATATCATGAAGGTAGAGTGATAATTATACTAAAAATGTGGTATCAGAGGTGAACACTAATTTCTCAAGGACGTCATAATTAGACTACTAGTCTTCTTATATTTCTTTATTAGAAAATTCATTTTCTCTGGCCAAATATGTTGGAGGAAATTATTAGTGGCTGAACTTCAAGTCTACTGAATATTGTATTGGGTAATTGTTTTTAATTAAACTAATCACAAATAATTTCCTTCTACTGTGCATTAGCAGTTCAATGACTCAACTAGAGAAAAAATACTTGTCCCTGGTCAACCTAATAAATTTTTGTCAAGCCATTTGTCTAGACTCCTTGAAATGTACTCTAAAAACAAAAATTAAATTAAATATATTCATTTTTTTATAAAATAATGTAGATTTAGTGAATAATGAAAATAGTTTCCATTTAATTGGTACCATACTGGATAATTCAGCTTTTCATGTAAAACTGGAAGGTAAGTTCATTAATAGACAAAATCAGACCAGGATGAGTGGTGGTTTAGAGGAGTAAAATACTAGGTATATCAAATGGTTTTGTTTTCACTCATTAGATAACTCCCGTCCCTACTCATTGGATTATCAATTTAGGAGCTATGTTTAACACCAATTTTTGGTACTATTCCCATCTAATCTTTTCTAAAATTCTTACCCCTGACAATTGAAGTGTTCACTAAAGAAATTTAAATGATAGATCTTAGGAAATTATTAAGTGAACACTATTGAGTAAATTTTCAAAACGTAATAGAAAACTGGAACTAAAGTACAAAATAATTTTAATGAAAGATTTGTCTATGCTTTTCTAATTTAATTATTTTAATTTAGTGAGATTCTTATACTTGATGCAAAGTGAGTTCATGTCTGGCCCCAATTTAGTTGAGTTCAATATAAAGTTCATATATTAGCAGATTTCCCTTAAGGGAAATCTGCTATTGAGGTCGTATTCATGCGTAATTTTTGAAAAATCACAATTTTGGTTTAATTGTTACCAAATTCGATATTTAGTTTTTTATGTAAAAAGAAAGATCAAGTTTGTTAATGGCTTGAATCCGGCAAGTGGGGAGGGTGTTAGAGGGGAGGAATTTAGAAAAGTCTTAATATCTATTATGCGTTGAGTAGAAAAATTGTATAGATCTAATTACAAATTTAATGTTCTATAAATGTTGTTATGCATGTTTTTTCGCTATCTTGATTATTAACCTAGATACTTGCATTTCATAGTTTTCGGCCTTCAGTAAACACCCCCTCCTACTCATGTCATATTAACAATAATATTTTACATTATGAAGCCCATTATTTGAAGCACAAACACCAAATATTGCTTTCATTGATATTTACTTTTTCAGATAAAAGCAAATAGGTGGCATATGTGGGAAAACTGCTTAGTTTACTCAACCCCTGCCTGATGGACTCTTTAGTTTTCAGCCCCACTCCTTGGCATGTCAATTTTAGCAGATTTCCCTTAAGGGTTCAAAATGATATATCTATATATATATATATATATATATATATATATATATATATATATAAAAGCTCAGACACCCGGCTTCACCCGGGGATTCATTTGAGGCTGAATGGTGACAGTATTTTTTTGGCAAGTCTTTACTTTGCACAATATTTTGACATTTACCCGTCCCAGTGTTTAGGGTTTATACCCGTCATTGCTGTGGATTTGTTAATAATAAAATTAATTTTTTATGTAAGACTTCACTGTCCTCCATATTGTCATATTTCCTGTCTCCTGTGCATTATGCATAGATTTGAATTATTAAGGACAAAATATTAACATAGATTTGAGTTAATTTTTCCAGGTGAGGTACCAGGTAGTTCATATTGGAATGAATTGATGACCATATCCATATTTCTACACAAATTACTTGCTTCATACATTGTTCCCGAAAAAATGTATAAAACAAAAGTTACTCTAAATAACTTAAGTAAACAACTTTTGTCATGTGCATGTTTGTCGAAACACAAATAAACAACGAAATATCTCAATTTTTATTTCAGGCCTCCCTTATAACCCCCACTCCCGTTCGAACCTAAAAATTTTAATATAGCTTATAATCATGGAAGAATTAATGCTAATTCATATACCGAGTTTTGTTATCTTCGGTTCAATCGTTAGTGCCCAATGAAATTGTTGGTTCCCGGTTTAGTTTTTAGTGTATATCTCGTTTATACTTTGTTATACGACAAAAGTATATATAACAAAACTTATTTTAAATAACAAAATAAACAATGTTTGTCATGTGCATATTTGCCAAAAAACCAATAGGACACGAAATATTGTTATTTTAAATTTCAGACCTTCTCTACAACCCCCACTCCTGCCCTGTAATATTGCGAAGTATTCTGGATTGGAGGGTTTGGATTTTGTAGGAATTTGAAGGTTTAGTGGAACCCCAAAGTTCAAGTCCGTAAGTCCATTATGGTCTGAGTACTGTCATATAAATCAGTCGTTTGTTGTGTAGTGATAGGTTACATCTGTTGTCAAGTAGTCTTAGTAGAAGTCTGTACCATCGATTCAATTCTTGTCTTTTAGCAGATGGAAATTTTTCCCCTAAGGGAAATCAGCTATTGAGGTCGTACTCATGACGCGATTTTCAAAAAATAATTTTATGAAACTTGGTATGTATATTACTACTAACTCAAATTAGACTTTAGGCTATATTAATTTTCTCTGAGACGAACAGGAGGGGGGGGGGGTTATAAGGGAGGCCTGAAATTAAAAATAGCGATATTTCGTTTCCTATTGTTTTTTCGGCAAATATGAACATACCAAAAGTTGTTTATTTTGTTATTTAGAGTAACTTTTCTTATATACACTTATCGTCGTATACCGAAGTATAAATGAGTTATATGCTAAAAATTAAAGCGGGAGTCAACAATTTTATTTGGCACAAAAGAATCAACCGAACTAAATAAAACTCGGTGTGTGAATTAGCATCCTCTCCTCCATGAAAATAAGCTATGTTAACATTTCTGTGTATGACACACGGGGGGGGGGTATCCGGGAAGCCTGTTATCTCATGCATATTACAGAAGGTTTTTATTTGTTATTTAGAATAACTTTTGATGTATCCACTTTTGATGTAAGTATAAACGAGGTATTTGCTAAAACTATAGCGGGGGTAAGCAGTTGTATTAGTACTAATTAATGATTATTTATTATAGGCGTAATAAAGTTGTTTTTCGATTTATATGGTGTAGTTCTATGTTTAATTCGTATTAGTGAGGTTCTAAATCTCAAGCGGAAGGGAAAGTCGCACGGAGGCCCGTCCACACAGTTAATTGTATTAACGTATTTCCAGTTAAATGCTGGCACTATTGGAATTTCTTTCTACTTATAACCGACTATTATTAAACTATGGGTGCTAGGAGTGGGTTTGACAGAAAATATGTGCATTATAGATACTATTTCATTATAATAAATGCTATCCATGATCATGATTTGAATTATTCACGGTGTGTCAAACAGTAGAGAGGGATTGATTGGGAATTTATTTTCATTTACTCTTTTTAATTAAAGTTTCTATTCTATAACTCCCTTACAGTAACCTGGCCCTTATGGAAAAAAGTCCGTCACGCAGGGGCTGCGTAAACTAAGCAGATTTCCACGTGAAGTTTTTACAATAGAAAAATCTGCCTAATAACAAACTGTAGTAGTAAGAAACCTCTAAACCTAAAAAAAACATTATTTAGGGCGTAATAACCCAGTAGTTTCTAGCCCCAAAAAAAAACAGTTAACCTAACCTCTAAGCCTATTTACGAGGGACGATAGTTATGGAAACGGCCGCCAGAGCTCTCGTCGGAAACTCAGAACATAGCCTATTGGTGACCACACGCAGAATGCAAATGCAAATATCTCGGTTAATATTCACGATAGAGAATTAATGTATAGAATAATATTTATAGTAAATTTTAATTTGCAATAAGATTGGTTCTATACAATCTTTTGATCCGACGTATAGTAACGGAGATATTTCGAATTTTCGAAAAACCTCCCCTCTAAACCCCCCCTCCCACTGGTCCGATTTCAGCCGTTAACGAACTTGATCTTTCTTTTTACATAAAACGCTTAAATATGAAGTTTGGTAAGGATCAAACAAAAATTGCGACCGCTAGAGCGGTAACAGACAAATATATATATATATCTATATATATATAAAATTGTAACCTCTGTCTGTACATTGATATTTTTCGCGAAATTTCACGATAACTTTTCGTTTCACATGTCATAGACACCATATCTGCATTTTGTTTCTTTCGTGTATGTTTGTTTGTTTGTTTGTTTGTTTGTTTGTTACCTTTTCACGCATAAACGGCTGAACCGAATTTTATGAAACTTGGTATGTATATTACTACTAACCCAACTTAGACTTTAGGCTATATTAAATTTCTCTGAGGACGAACAGAGTGGGGGTTATATAAGGAAGCCTGAAATTGAAAATAGCGATATTTCGTTTTCTATTGGTTTTTTGGCAATTATGCACATAATAAAAGTTGTTTATTTTGTTATTTAGAGTAACTTTTGTTATATACACTTTTGCCGTATACCGAAGTTTAAATGAGTTATACGCTAAAAATTATAGCGGGAGTCAACAATATTATTTGAGACGAAAGACCCAACCGGAATGAATAAAACTCGGTATGTGTATTAGCCCTAACGTTTTCATTTATAATAAGCCATACTAACATTTCTAGGGACGAACAGGAGTGGGGGTTATAAGGGAAGCCTGAAATTAAAAATAGCGATATTTCGTTTCCTATTGGTTTTTCCGCAAATATAAACATAACAAAAGTTGTTTATTTTGTTATTTGGGGTAACGTTTGTTATATACACTTTTGTCGTATACCTAAGTATAAATGAGTTATACGTTAAAACTTTAGCGGGCACTAACGGCTGAACCGAACTTAACAAAACTCGGTATGTCAATTAGCATTAATTCTTCCATGATAATAAATTATATTAAAATTTTTAGGTTCGGACGGGGGGGGGGGGGTTAAAAGGGAGGCCTGAAATAAAAATTCACCATATTTACATGTATACGAGACGGGAAATATAAAAATATCGAAGACTGTGAAGCCTTATCGAACAAATAATTCTATTATTAGCAAATCCACGGCAAAGATGGGTATCAATCCTAAACACTGGGACGGGTAAATGTCAAAATATTGTGCAATGTAAAGCCTGCTAAAAAATACGATCACCATTCAGCCTCCAATGAATTCCCGGGCGAAGCCGGGTATCTGTGCTAGTATATATATATATATATATATATATATATATATATATATATATATATATATAGATATACATACAATTTTGAATGGACTTCATTTTTCGTCATCTACTAGGTAGGATCGATGGACATTTGAAGAAAAGTTTCGAAAATCGCGTCATGAGTACAACCTCAATAGCTGATTTCCCTTTAAGGAAATCTGCTAAAAAGTCCGTCACGCAGGTGCTGCGTAAACTAAGCAGATTTCCCTCGTGAAGTTTAGTAATAGATAAATCTACATACTGGTAACACAACAGCACCGTGAATAAATACTAACGGAAATAAAAAATATTTCATCCAATTTCTCCCGCCGACAGGAAGCGTTAGGTTAGAAATGTAAACAAACGGGTCTGCCCGTTTCACACGGGAAAGAATAACAATTTCGGAAATATATCAGAATATAACATATTAATTTTATTGAGAACTATTTACTATACCTAGTATTGTAATTAATAATGAATCAGAATAATTGTTATCCCAATCAATCAAATTTTAGTAGTCCAAAACCTTAAGACGGGGGGGGGGGGTCACCGGGACATATTTGCATGTATCTTGAATACAATTTTTGGTATTTAAACTTCGAATAATGTGATTTATTATGTAGCAGAGTATTGTTTATGTAACATGAGTAGAAGTGGCGGTTTGCTGATGGCTGAAAACTGAAAAATGCAAATATCTCGGTTAATTTTGAACGGACCTCATTTTCGTCATCTCCTGGGTAGGATCGATGAACATTTGAAGAAATTTTTCGTAAATCGCGTCATGAGTACGACCTCAATAGCTGATTTCCCATAAGGGAAATCTGCTAAAAAAATAATACCCCCAGACGGGAAGTATAATTGTACACATTGAAGCCTTGCTATAAAAATACCCTCAACGATTTCCCCAGCGAAGCCGGGTACCTTAGCTAGTATATATATATAAAATTGTAACCTCTGTCTGTACATTGATTTTTTTCGCGAAATTTCACGATAACTTTTCGTTTCACATGTCATAGACACCATATCTGCATTTTGTTTCTTTCGTGTATGTTTGTTTGTTTGTTTGTTACCTTTTCACGCATAAACGGCTGAACCGAATTTTATGAAACTTGGTATGTATATTACTACTAACCCAACTTAGACTTTAGGCTATATTAATTTTCACTGAGACGAACAGGAGTGGGGGTTATAAGGAAAGCCTGAAATTAAAAATAGCGATATTTCGTTTTCTATTGGTTTTTCGGCAAATATGCAAATAACAAAAGTTGTTTATTTTGTTATTTAGAGTAACTTTTGTTATATACACTTTTGTCGTATACATTTTTGCCGTATACCAAAGTTTAAATGCGTCATACGCTAAAAATTATAGCGGGAGTCAACAATATTATTTGCCAAAAAAGACTCAACCGAACTAAATAAAACTCGGTATGTGTATTAGCAGTGAGGCCTTCATTATAATAAGCCATACCAACATTTCTATGTACGGGCAGGAGTGGGGGTTATAAGGGAAGCCTGAAATTAAAAATAGCGATATTTCGTTTCCTATTGGTTTTTCCGCAAATATAAACATAACAAAAGTTGTTTATTTTGTTATTTGGAGTAACTTTTGTTATATACACTTTTGTCGTATACCTAAGTATAAATGAGTTATACGTTAAAACTTTAGCGGGCACTAACGGCTGAACCGAACTTAACAAAACTTGGTATGTCAATTAGCATTAATTCTTCCATGATTATAAGTTATATTAAAATGTTTAGGTTCGAACGGGAGGGGAGTTATAAGGGAGGCCTGAAATAAAAATTCACCATATTTACATGTATAAGAAACGGGAAATATAAAAATATCGAAGACTGTGAAGAATTATCGAACAAATAATTCTATTATTAGCGAATCACCGGCAACGACGGGTATCAATCCTAAACACTGGGACGGGTAAATGTCAAAATATTGTGCAATGTAAAGCCTGCTAAAAAATACCATCACCATTCAGACTCAAATGAATTCCCGGGCGAAGCCGGGTATCTGAGCTAGTATATATATAAAATTGTAACCTCTGTCTGTACATTGATTTTTTTCTCGAAATGTCACGATAACTTTTCGTTTCACATGTCATATCTGCAATTTGTTTCCTTCGTGCATGTTTGTTTGTTTGTTACCTTTTCACGCATAAACGGCTGAACCGAATTTTATGAAACTTGGTATGTACATTACTACTAACCCAACTTAGACTTTAGGCTATATTAATATTCTCTAAAACGAACAGGAGTGGGGGTTATAAGGGAGGGCTGAAATTAAAAATAGCGATATTTCGTTTCGTATTGGTTTTTAGGTAAATATGCACATAACAAAATTTATTTATTTTGTTATTTAGAGTAACTTTTGTTATATACACTTTTTTCGTATAACGTATTATAAACGAGATATACGCTAAAAACAATAACGGAAGTGAGCAATTTTATTTGGCAAAAAGACTCAACCGAACAAAATAAAACTCGTTATGTGTATTATTACTAACGCCTCCATTATAATAAGCCATACCAACATTTCTAGGGACGGGCAGGAGTGGGGGTTATAAGGGAGGCCTGAAATTAAAAATAGTGATATTTCGTTTCCTATTGGATTTTCGGCAAGTACTGTACAAGTACTCTACTGTTTGACGCACCGTGAATAATTCAAATAATAATTATGGATAGCGTCTATTATAATGATATAGTGCCTATAATGCACATATTTTCTGTCAAACCCACTCCGAGCACACATAGTAGAAATAGTCGGTTGTAAGTAGAAAGAAATTCTAATAGTGCCAACATTTTACAGGAAATAAATTACATACAATTAACTGTGCAACTTAGCCTCTGTGCTACATCCCCTTCCGCTTGAGGGTTAGCAACATTGCTTTAGGTAAATTAATTATTAAAAACTCCTTTCTTCAACCTCTTTCGATATAGCTCAACCCAAAGGCTAGTCTATGGTTTTTGTTATATGCATTTTATCATTTTTTTTTTATAATAGATTTCCCTTCATTTTCGCTTTCTGAGCTCCCCAGCGCATTTTTAAGCACTTCACATCATTTACTCTTCCTTCATTCTAGGTTTTAATTCGGCTCGCGCATCTCATTCTTTTAGCAGATTTCCCTTTAGGGAAATCAGTTATTGAGGACGTACCCATGACGCGATTTTTAAATTTTTTCTTCAAATGTCCATCTATCCTATGTAGGAGATGACGAAAATGAGGTCCT